>LS487365.1:33698-65405 GCA_900490705.1 Pristionchus arcanus
TGACAGTAATTATGACAACAATTAACGATAAATGATACTAGAAACAAAATATGAGGCAAATTTTGGGAAAAAAGAAAATTGAAAAAATCGAACAATCCCTACGTTTAGCGACCAATTGTAACGCTCAGAACTCATCGTACTTGAATAAACAGATGTACACATAATAAATATGAAGAAGTCATTTAAATTATTATTTTTGTATTGAATACTACGCAGATACTAAAAATCTACAGAATTAACTAGGGCGTCAATCTATAATATGATCAGTGTTCGAATAAGACCACGTTGTGTGCCGAATTTGAGCATTTGGTGCGCAGCGTGTGGCCTGTGGTGTGCCTTGGTGGTATCATATATCCGAAATCTCGCTTTACCCTGCATCTCTTTTCGCGAGTCGCCTTTCGCTTCTATCGGCCCCTTTCGTGACGCAAGATCAAATTCACGAAAAAACATGTAAAAAGGAAAATTCGATTTGAAAAATTCATGCAGTGCGGCGCTGAATACTAGCGGAACGAAATACAGTATCCAAATGAATCCCTTATTCGGAAATTGAGATTTTTCGGGAAAAATAGATAGATACGACAATGATTCTAATTTCATATTTTTGTATTTATCGAAAATTGTGGATGTGAGAAGCAAAGAATAAGAAAGTGGTGGTAGGGCTGACAGGATCAAAAGAGTCAGCCATGCATTGCTGAAATCACAGAGTGGGTTCAGACTGCAGTATGCAGCAGGAAACAACAGAAAAGGGGGAAGGAAAGATAGGAGAGTCGATCTATTTGAGGATTGTGGCTACTCAAGTAGAAATAAATGGTTCCGTTTTTTTGGTTGCTTTAAAGCTAAGACTCTGAAGTTAGAGAAGAGAAGGAAGTGTTCGCTCTAGAGAAAAGTAATGAATGTGGTCGATACATGGTATGGAATGGGGATAGAAAGATAGTCATCTACTCACTTCGCACCATTTCATCCATAAATGAGAGTAAACATGTGAGGGTAATTCCTTGTTCTAGATAAGTCTATATTTATTATGATGAGGGAGTATTTTTATGGAGGTATGGCCTCGAAAAAAAAAAAAAAAAAAAACACACATCACCTCATAAATTCATCTATCACCTTGCATAACCATTTTCCATACTGGCAACAACTGTGACGAGAAATAGTAAATCTTCATAAATTGTGATGTTCGATAGATAAATTCCGTCACTCCCAAATGTAGGGAAACAGGGCGCAATGTTTGAAGAAAGAAATATGACCTTATGAGATGGCATGAATTGTAGACAAAGTAATGGAAAGTAAAACAGTTGAAAAGGGCAGAGATGGATAAGTGAAAGGAGAGGGATTGGATGAAGAAAGAGAGTTGCTTCCAGAGGGAATGTGTGCCCTCCTTCGATAATGATCTATTCTTCATTTAACCCTCCTTATTCTTAGCCGGAAAGAGGTCGATTAGATTGATATCACAAAGGAAGTCGATTGTTCTGAGAGTAAAAGAAAGGGGAGAGACCAGAAGGAGAAAAGTAACTACCTCTTTCATTCTATTGTCATCGCACATTAGGCAAATGTAGACAAACTATGAGGAGTAAGAAGAAGAATATTGATCAACTGGGAATGAATGATTTCCGAGTGAATGACTCTCTGAGTAGTTGTATGATTGACAGTTGGAGTGAATGAATTATTAGTAAATCTCTAGGGTGAAGGTGTGAGACTCATTAGTATTCACGAGAGATTCTATTCTTCTCCCTTCTCACTTCTATTGATTAATGACTTCTCATGAAAGACAAATTGGTTGAGATCCTTCTCACGACTCAACTCTTCGTTAAGAGGGGAAGGGAGAAGGAATTATCTATCGATGATAGACTACGATCGAATCGAACCGAATGAAGAAGCTCTCTCTCTTCTCTCTCTTTCTCTATCCCCCTCACTCCACTCTTCCAAGCTTGCGCAAAGCTCGATCCGTCCTACAAGAAGTTCGCAATCTAAACATTGTCCCTTTGGGAGAATCTCGGCAATCTCAGATTATATCCCTCGTTTCTTCCTTCTAAGGGATGGTAGACGGATATAATACGAGACGTCTAAGCTACGCTAAGGAAGAAACACAATGAATCCTCCATTTCACAAGGAAAGGCTACTTGGAAACACAGCTGAATAGAATACATTACTCACTCTCTATCCAAGCATACTTCCAGGGCCATATAGCTCCTAAATGAGATACCGTAGTGGGGGTTTCTAGATAGACAACAGGTGTGAAATGTATATGAAGTGAGGCGGAAATGGCTGAGATGAGAGAAATAAAGGGAACTTCCTGTTGATTGGAACATTCAATTAAGGGATTTGGGTGGAATGAAGAGGGATTAGTAGTGTGTAATTGGTGGATGGGGTATACAGAATGGAAGTGACCTCTCGAGGTGAGATAGATAATGGAATTGTGCAGTGGAGAGGAACAAGAAATGATACAAAGAGAGGGGAGGGTTATCACAAAAAGAGAGATGGATAAACATGACTGTAATTGGATGGAAAGAACGATTAATCGATAGGGTAGATCATGAATAATATTACCCCCACTTATAATCTCATCCACACTCTTTTTCTCCTCTGACCATCCATATCACTCCCCCCAGAAGCCATAAAATAGAGTCGGGTTCTCTTTTGATCTTTGATAAGATTCATTCTTGACCATTTAGCCTCCGAATGATAACAAATGACCCGATGAAATGGAAAAATAGCTGAGTACAAACACAGACGGGAATGGTTTTATAAGTATCCAGAAGAAGAAACTATTTTACAACTTGCTTAAAGCGTAAGAGAAAACGATGTAATCGAGGATGAAATACCTATGAAGGAGAGTATAGAGTGAGTAAAGGGATGAGTTCATTCATCCAATTATCTCTTTCCTTCTTGAATAGAATAGAGTATCTATCAGAATTAAGATAAGTGAGTGCCACTCTCTGTACTTCCATCATCACTTCATTCCTTATATCCAACATCTCATCCACATGATCGTATTCCATCATCTACAATTCAACGTATGCATATTGATCAAAAGGAACAGTAGTGTTTTCAGTGTATTATTAATGGCGAACCTTAACATGTAATGGTCCAGTATTCGTAGTGAGATACAATCCCTCCGTACTCTTCACAGCTCTTCCTCCAATATTTCCAATCGCTCCGAGAATCGTAACAGGAAGCATAGTTACTTCTGCTGTCGAACAACTGTGATCATTGATCTAAACTATTATTAATATTATGTATATCGAATGTGTAATCCGTACATCTCTGTCTCTCATTTCGTGGTATACTCCTGCTTCTTCCTCACCCGCAACAAATTTAGTCGATGACTGAAAAATAATTTAACTTGTTTTGTATCAAATTACATCTGCAGAAGAAACCCTAATGCTTGTAATTTGGCTATCATTCAGCAGACACAGACCCTGAACACTGAATAAATCTGTATCAAATAATAACATACTTCCATTTGGAATTGCGCATCTTCATTATCGGGATCATTAATACTGAAAAATTTAGTTTCTCCCTTGTCATCTCCATTCGATGCACATCCGATTCTATCTCCAAATGCCATTGCGAGTGTCACTACAATTAATGAATACGCCCATCAATTGTTTCACAATAAAGAGAAATACTCACATAAAAGTCTTTTTTCGGTTTCTTCATCATTCTCAAATATACCCACGCCAGCTTTTCCATCTTTCTGTTAAATAAATAAATTAAGCACGGCTAGATGGAATAACTTCTCTAACGTGAATTCTCATTCGAATAACTTGTTCTCTTTTCTCCATATTTTTCACTTGGTTGTAATTGGGAAAGACGGATTTAGTTGGACCATATCGACTAAATAAAAGTAATTTGGAAAAAAATCAATATCGCGTACGAATCATAGGCATGAAGAATAGCGAGATGTTCCGATCGGGTCTTAACCCTCACCATTCTCATCAGATGGTACATGTTCTTCGAACAGTCAATTGCAACTAAAAACACAATCATGAAACATATTTGAAAAAAATGTCGAATTCAAAAAATAGTTCTACAAGGAAATCTGAAATGTATCCTAAGATAAGTGACAATTAGGAATATGATATTTTTTCGAAGATGGTATGATAATAGGGGGGGGGGGGGCTGGAGAGGAAACTAAAAACTTATCGCTCAACGTAAAGGTAAAAGACTGATGCAGAGAGAGGACACATCACGATGAGACTCGGTTAGGATAAATAGAAAAAAAGTATGAGAGGGTCACGTACATGGTGGGGTTTTTTTAAAAATTATTAGTTATTACAATTAAAGATAACTTGCCACTTTCCTCCGTCATAATGGTTGCCAGTGCTACAGCAGCATCCTCACATCCACATACAATTCCACATAGGACAAGTTTGGCCATTCGAGGAGAAAGCATAGGAAGAACTGAACTACAGAATGAACCCACTGGAGTACAGTATCTTCTGAAAATATATATTGACATTCTTTCTTTTCTTTTTTCTCGTCATAATTTTCATGTAACAACGATACTTCTTCATACAAAAATTACTGAATTATACTAACCGATCTTTGTATGAGATGAGTCCAGCTGTACAGAAGATGTTTTCTGCTCTCTTCATTAATCCATTCGTTCCTTCTTCATTCAATCGATAACTCCAATGCTTACTGTCGTGAAAGTATCTCTCAAAGTGAACATATATGGAATGTCACGTACAAATAAACATACCATTTCAAGATCATATCCAGGAAATTTAGAAATCGAACGACTTCTGCAAAATATTAGATCATAGGTGAAAAAAAAACTAAATGAAGGAAAGATTCGACTATGAAAATAGAAATGTTGAACAAGAACGTATAATTGAGTTTAAAAAAAGATTAAAAAGAGTGTACGTCATCCATTGGAGCTTCTCCCTGTCGAATGGATAGGCTACTATTCCTACTTCCACCATCATAGCCCTTCGAATCATTCTTATTCTATCTGCCCATATCGTCCTGAGTTTGAAAAAATTGAATTAATGATAAATCTCTTATTTCCTTACCTTATTTGATTGCTTCCGATAGATGTAATATTCGACTTACACGAAGTCAATCCCATATCGATAACGATTTCAACGTTATCGAGTTTTAATGCATCTTCAGTCATGTCCGATACAAGAACCTAAGAAAATGCATATATAGTGGAAAACATAACAATGAACTTACAATTATTCTCCCGTTTTTCTCTCTGACATATTTAATATCATTATTAAATCGGAGGGAGATTATCTCTGCATCAGCGTTATCGGCTATTTTACATATCTCGTTTTTCAGAATCCTCATTACCTGTATACTGATTTGTACCAATCTCCATTATTTGTTTCCACTTACTTTATTAGTTGCGGTGAATACGACGTATGTGAATGAAGATTTCGGATTAGACGAAGAGAGATATTGATCAATGAAGTGATTGATTACCCAAGCAGTATGTTTGACTTGCTTCTTCAGTTGAGCAAGAGTCAATGAAGGCTCTGTTTCCATATTTACTTCAGTTATCCTCGAGCTGCAAAAAGTAAATGCAGATGTAGCTACACAACTTCAGTCGACTTGAATCGTTTGCTAGTCAACGATCGATCTAACATCCTTATCTCGAATTATAAATTATACTGCTTAGCCTTAGTGCTAAGTTTTTAGTTTATTTGTAGTCCGGGGAAATGCAGTAGTGGCGGCCTTGACTCAACCACCATGGTTTGATCATTCTCATCTTCTAGAGTAGTGTCGATCAAGTGAGAACCTCGATAATACTCAAACATATTGTATGAAAGCATACCAAGTCGTTGTCTCATAAACATATTCCTTCAATTGAGTGATCTTATCCTTATCGGGATCAAAAACGTAGACGTCTCTACAAAAATAAGAGACGAGTACATATATCTGTATATTTATAAATAACCTGTTAGGTCGTCTAATTGTAGTATCAAGTAGGCCGATACACTTTAATGAAACAGCTCCATCGCATAGTTTCGCCACTCGATTCTCAAAATAATAATCTTTCAGTAAATTTCAAAAGCATACCTGTGTGTTATTCGCCAAACCATCGGAAATGACAATAACTCTGAACTGTTCTTGTATTTCTGCCAATTGAATCGCTCGATAGAGTAACTAGAAGCAAACAAAGGTATACAAATACAGTGGGGAGGGGGATACTGCTTGAGCAACCCACATTCAACGATTTCGGTCACCTATCCTTTTCATATTTTGACTGTCCTGTGCACCAATTTGAATATATCAAGCCACATTCGAAGGGTTCAAGAACAAATTTTCAAAGGCGACAAACATTATATTGCTTTGAGAACCTAAGTATTCGACAACACTTATAAAGACATAATAAATTGTTTAATAACCACTACTGTTCTTCAGTACTAAAATATCAGAGTGTCTGTCTGTCCGTCCGTCTGTATCTATGTATGTATGTAACTTTGTCTGTCACGCTCAACTTTTTTTGCTCATAACTCGCTTCAAACTCATCCTGCAGCCCTAAGATCTTCACCATTAGACTTCGCATGAAAAAAATTTCAAGAAAAAATCAATAATTGATTGCGTCATCATTATGCAATAATCCGTTTTCTTCACGGTTCACGCCAGAAACTCGACCGAATCGATCGTGCTTGGCATCAAATTACTCGTGATCAAAATTTTCAAAAAAATCGATAATTAATTTCGTCATCACTATGTAATATTGCGTAATGATGATGCAATAACTCGTTTTTGCACCGTTTTCGCATGAAACTTATCCATTTTCACTGGAAACTTATATTTTTATCTCTATACAAATTTATTTCCTTAACTCGACTTGGCATTTTTATGTATGTTGACGTAAACAAACGTATCACGCTCACGAGCGTCTCGCGAGCGTTTTGGGCTGATTGGGATAAAGCCTTAGCACACTACCCGGCGACATTAGCGAGCGAGCAAGTTGCGAAAGGCTCGTGAGGTCGAGAGCGATCCGAGAAAAAGTTGGGATAGAGTCACGAAGTGCGTTTGCAAATGACTGGGATAACCCGGCGACATCTAGCCAGCGTAGTGTTGGCAATACAAGTTTTGCGGGCTCGCAACAGAGAGAAGTCGCGTAGCGAGCCCGCAACGAAAATGCGAGAGGAGGGTGGTAGGGATGCGGACCGCGACGAGGGAAAGGAGCCTCATCATTTCACACAATCTATCTTCTGTCACTCTTCCCTTCTCTCGTTGCGGGCGTTGCGAGACCGCATCCCTCTCCCTCCCCTCCCCCTTCGTTGCGGGCCCGTCATCCCGCTTAGAAGCGTTCAGCAAACCCTAGTAGCAAGGAACGAACCTCCAGATCAAGGGAATTCTCCCCATCAAATCTTTCAATTATGAGATGTGTCAGATTTTTATGAGATTTTGAAAGATACAATGCCTGAAATATCAAATTTCTTAAATTGTCTCTCTTCTTAAATTGTCTAAAACATGCCTCCTCAATAAAATTGAATGCCTTGGGCAACGTAACGATTTTGAGGTTAGTGTCACGATCATTGTGGCCACTGCTTAATTTGATCGGATTCGGTTCATCTTCGAATGATTTTGAAATCTGCAAAAAATGGACAATCAAGAAAGCGGTTTTGATCACCACCTTGTGCAGCAAGTCAATAGAGTATTGTGTAAATATTTTCTGGGCGACAATCATCTTGAAATTTTCAGAATTCGCAGCTGAGATTGAACCGATTAGAAATGGGATCTGAATAGACCGTTTTAATATTGAACAACTCTTTGGAGAAGCCATTACCGAAATTGAAGCTGTAGTAACATCAGAACATTCGATCAAAGTGACCTGCATTCTGTTTTGCTTCACAAACGCTTCCAGTAGACTTTTATCATCGACGAAAGGATAGCGTCTATAAATATATCAGTAATATGTATATCCCTTCCCCAGTAGAACATAGTTAATTTAGCAAATCAATGTTTTGTGCTTGGCTGAGAGATCACTGCACAAATTGATTTTTAAAAATTGAAGAAAAAAATTGAACAACGCCGCATGCATAGCAATGAGCATACTTTAAAACAATCCGACTAACTTTGTAAAACATATTGGACGTTGTTTTCGGCTTGTTGTCGGACTTCGTAGCCATTCCACATCGACCATTCCAACTGAAATAATATTAATAACAATAAAACAACGGAAGGTCAATGAAAACTAATAATGTTGATCAACTCAATGTTGAATTTTAGCGAAGCTAAATGATCAGTTTGCGATTCTTTCCCAACTCCTCAATCTACAGCAGTGTTTACGACAGAATACATCGTTTCGACGTCCATAGTCTAACAAATACTTTCATATTCCTCCGTTAAATTTACCAATATACTTAATAAACATACACTTACTCTCAGGAATATTTTCGCGCATTTTTTGTTCGGTCCGTGTCTCTCTTCGGAGACTCGAATTCACCTAAAATAGGAAGCATAAAAAACAAGAAAAATTAAAATAAACACGTTTATAAACATTAGCGAAGGGAACGAGTAATTTTAGCTACAAATGGAGGACGGGCCGCCGGCGGTATCCAAGGACACGTTTCGTCGAAGTTTATACAGTAACCTCACGAAATCTGTTTAGGATACTCAGGGGTCTTCTCATTAAATCAATATCTCAATATTGAAATCTTTATTTTATCGTCCGATGTCGGATTAATCCTTATAGTTTAATTTGCATTTACGCAGTGATGGCAAAATTATGGTTTATCGTTCTCATTTCTCTTTTTTTCTTTCCCAATGGACGGTGCTAGCGCTGCGATCGCATACGCGAAAAATGTTCACAAGCAACGTATCGAAAAGGTGCGACTCTTGCCATTTTAATATTAATATCATTTTCAAGGAAATACGCACTCTTCCTATAACATTAAACCCCGTAGTTGAATCAATTGACAAACATAGCATCGAGAACAGTTTCACTATCAAATGTAGATGTGTATGTGATTTATATGTTAATATCTGTATATAGTGCATGATAGCTGAATGCTCCACTGGATGGCCTCCCTTTCGTTATCATCGCTGATCTATCCGTCGATTACCCATTCAAACCTCCAAAGATCAAGTTGGAGTCAAAGGTTTGTGGTCAATTTAGTTTCACTTAGGAATAAAGATAATAAACGAGACTTGAAAGAAAGATATATTTGTAGATAATCCATCCGAATGTGGACAAGGAAGGAGAAGTGTGCATTCCTATTCTATCATACGACAATTGGAAGGCAACTTGCACGCTCGAAAACGGTGAGGAGAATGGTTGTTAGAGCTCGTACTATATGATGATGATACAGTAATCATGAACGTGATGGTCCATCTCATCGAACCGGATACTAATCGACCTATCTCACTTGATGCTGCTCAATTATTCATCAAGGTATTCCTCATCCTCCCTTTGGTTAACATCTTGGCTCCTCAATGCTGCAAAAATAATGTTCCTTGCCCACTTATTCTAAGTGTAAAATATTCATATATCTATGCAGCTAATCGTTCATCGAGTTGTTTCTATTTTTTGAGGCCCACTAGTGAATACTTTGTTTGCGCATAGTATCACGTAGCTTGACCGAATGTGAAAAGTCGTTTGATTACTTGGGTTGAGAAAAATTAAATTGTTCACTTCTCACTGGAGAGAAGAGTACTAAAAGTGAATGCAGCACCCCTACTATGTTCTTATCCTTTATCTCAGAATCGATCTGCTTTCTTCACCCAACTGAGGGAATCTCTCAAGGAAGGAAAATCGAAGTGAAAGAAGATATAGCTTTTTATCCGAGTAGAAAATATATTCATACTCTGGCGTAGAGTAAGATAAAGTATTCAATGAAGCAAAAGTCATGTATTGTGCATAATTTTGAAGAAAAAACTGATTGATTAGCATGTTCACTGCTTATTGGGGGAGGAGGGGGGGGGGACAGTTAAAGAGTGTATACATTTTAAGCACGCAATACTGATTTTTCCCGGTCGATGCCCGGTCGACTTGTAGAGCTTCCCTTTGCACCCTCACTTCACTGGATTCACGGGGGGGGGGGGGCTAGATAACTTCTCATTACATCGGCTCATTGGCCTCTTTCTCTCCGCATCGCAAGATTTACACAAAAAAAAACACTTAGATAGAAGATATGTAGGGTGGTGAGAGATTATGTGAAATGAAAATATCTGCGACCCGTATCGCGCACTCTAGTGAATGAAAATAGTATCTATCTCAATTGTACTCTACAATATTACCAAATGCGTGTGAATAGAGAGAGCGAGAGGCGGTAGATCACTGCGTGACCTATCACTCCCTCCTGAAAGATATCGATCCCTCTCCCTCCTCTCTTCCCATCATTTTTGTCCCTTCACTCATGACTCAATGATGTTCCTTATTCTATCTCTTTTATCACTTCTATCTATATCTGTTAGTATTCCTCGACGAAGAGGTGGGCATCTTTTTCTCGTCCATTTTTTCTAATATGTATATCAGAGACCCTCTACCCAATTCATACAAATTGTTTCAACATCGACTTCTGCCGGTATGTTTATTGACACCTTTCTGTTTCTTAACATTTCCCCTCTTATATTTAGTGAGGTATCATCCGATAAGTTATGTGATCTTGAGTGTAGCAGTGCTGAATGTGGATTTGATGGTGGAGACTGTGATTCAGTCAATGAGGTCCCCTTCCCCTTCCATTGTATCTCCTTCATTGACCTACTTTTCAGATGGAGGCTAAGATGATGTTGGCCCTTCACATCTCTCCTTCCGATTTCATGTTCGTCTCTCATCGATTTCTCTCAGAATTATCATCAATAACAGGGTATGTCGCTTCTCTCCACCCCCCACTCTCCTCTCCGTTAATTTTTAGTTGTCGAGTTGAAATAGCTCGTGATTCTCAAGATCTTCTAATTTGGGAGTGGTCCCCTTCAACTGGACCCAATCAAAGATTATTTCCTGAAAAAGAAGCTGTAAGTTTCATTCAATCCTTTCCATTTATCTGCTTTATTCTTAGTCTCCTCCGGGTATAACTTCTATTCAAGTTATGCTCTCATTGAAAATACTCAATTGTTCCAAAGAATGCTTACAAATGATAGACAAGTCGGTTAAAAAGTGGTATCACTCGATAAGGAATGAAGTAAGTTGTATCGTATTATTCGATAGAAATATATGCTGCAGGAAGTATCTCATTTGATGGTAGAAATGTTGTATGGGAAGTCTCCTAAGACAGACTCATCCCATTCTATTATTATACTAGTAATCACAATATCGGGATGTATCCTACTTATCATAGGTAAGAAATAAATAACAAAATACAAAATAAATATATGAATTCAATAAGACTCCATTCTACAGGAATTATTTGTTACTACATTTATCGACAGAATATAAGATCAATGAAAGATTCCAGAGTACATGATTTACCTCGAATGGATGATGCCTTTCAAAATGGTAAGTATGAAGTTTTTGCTACACTTGTATATTAGACAGATTAGATAACTTCTAGTAACTAGTAACTTTTCTCAGATGAACTGTCTTCAGTTGCCTCTTATCGAAAATTAGTGATAGTGAAGGAAGTGAATCGATTGGCTAAGGGACAAGATTCTCCCCTTCACTCTCTTATTTCATCTTCCAATCAATGCATCGAAGAAGACGTAGAAGCACTTATAAAGTGTGGAGAATCAATAAATACAGTGGATAGAGGTTAAATATCTCGCTTGTTCATTCATAGAATTAACATTTTTAGAGGGTCGATCAGTTCTTCACATCTCTATTTTGCAAGGCAGATCTCTATCATTTGTTCAATGGTTAATCTCAAAGGTTTCCTTTCTCTCTTATGATTATCTATGTTCACTTGTACAGGGTGCTGATCCTTCAATAATTGACGATAAGGATCAAACTATTCTTCATATGGCTGTTACATCCATTAACATCAAAATACTCGCATACCTTCTCGAAATTCCTACAGTATATCGAATGGTCGCATTTGATCACCAATTGTAAACTGTTAATATGTATATTTCAGATTGATCATTGTGACTACCGTAATATGAGTGCATTGAAGCTGTCGATGAGCGAAGAATCTGTCGAAATATCGACATTGTTGATTAATAGAGGCGCAAGTGTAAATTTGGTCGGAGTGGAGGTAAATACTTGCGTATGATCAATTAGATAAGAAATTATCAAAGGGAGGAGATGCTCTACTATGTCATCGAAGTCCATTGCATCTCGCTGTTATGAATAATCACAAGGAACAGGTTGAATTATTACTCGTGAGAGGTATGATGTAGAAATGGAAAAGTATGAATGAATCGTAAACATTGGAGGGGCTGATGTAAATGCAGTAGACGAAAGAGGTCTCACTCCCCTTCATTATGCTGCATTGTACTGTCAGATGATGATGACGGAAATTTTAGCGAAAGATAATAAATGCGATGTGGTAGGACATTACGAATACGTTGTAGTATACTGACCTACTCATAGACGAGAAGAGATATGCAGAATAAAACATCAGAAGATCTTGCGAGAATCAAGGGGAAGATTGAGGTTCATCTCGAGAATAAGTCCCTTGTATTATATATAATTTCAGATTGTGAATTTTCTTAAAGAAGTATCGGATAATAAACGGGATGGGGACAGTCGACCCTACCTAACGGTTGGATCGATGCTGATTGAACTATTTCATAACTAAATTCAGAATTTGCGTCTTCATAAGTCGAGTGAATTGTTAAATATGAGAGGAGAGCCGAGTATGGATGAATCATCTCAGCACACATATGGTATTTTTTATAATCAAAAAGATAATTATTTATTTTCATTGTGAGTTGAACCGAATGGCCCTCGAGCACTAAGTGTGTATTCTAGTGGAACAGACGAAGGAGTGTACAGTGACTACCAGGTATGTCCCTCTACTCTTCTCACAATTGCATATCAATACATTTTAGTATCCTCATCTTACTCCAAGATTCCACTCAACCCAAACTCTATACTACTTGTAGATATGTTTTTCATCTAACATACACTAATTCTATTTGTGAATAATTAATATCATAAGTGATCCTATTGTTTGCTTAAAAGCAATTCTGATTGTATACAATAACTGTGGATGTTTGATCAATAAATATTTAAACGAGGAGTCATTGCATAGACACAATGTGGATTGGATCCTCAAGGGTTTCTCAGTCGGGAAAGGAGAATAACATGGGTTAGTTTATTCGAAAATTGATGAAATGAGTCGATATCTAATCTTATTTCTTCTCAATGGGAGCGGGAGATGTAGGACGAGGCTCCTGATTTAATCAATTATTAGAGATATAAATGAATGTAAAACTAACTCCATTTTCTCCACCCTTCTCAGGGATAGCTCCGGGATCAGGGAGTGAAGAGTTTCCTCCAATCGGAACCACTTCCTTTCCTCCAGTAAGCTCCTTCAGTTTATCCATCAACTGAATGAAATTTATTATTGATTTCGAGCTAGAGGGAGAGGTGAAAGAAAACGAACGGAAGAGAAGAAGTCTCCAGGTCCCTTGAACACATCTTCTCCGAAGAATGCTTCAGATGCAACGAAGCAAGAAACAAGAATGAAAACGGTCAGGAATCTCATACTGGAACAGAATATTGATTGAATTGTGAATAGAAAGGTGAGATGAGATGAGTAGAATGGATGAAAGAGCCTCTTTATAGGCATAACCTCGCAGCTGAGTATATATGGGATAGCGGGGAAATGGGGAGGGGGACAGAGTGTGGATAAGCATCCGATAGAAACGATGACGCATTGAACTCAGCCACGAATGCCAAATCGCACAAAAAGGCAAATCTAGACGGATGCTGACTCCAGCAGGACATTTATTTCAATCAGAATTTAAAACAGATTTTAATTTGCAGGATACGCTTTGTTTTCTTCATTCTTCATTTTTGAAAACAAAAACTTTTATACTTTTGGAATAAAATGCGATCTAGATCGATCTGCCCTCCCTTTCCAATTACAAGACTTATTTACAAGACTATCGACTGTCTAGCATCATGCAGGGAAAGTTTTGTTGCAATATTTATGTGGAGTAGAAATTCCCATCTGCATGCAAAATTAACTGAAAATCCCACTTCATGAAGATCCATGTCTGAAAGTATTTTGTTCTGTTTTTATAGAATGACTCATTTTTTACATAAAAAATACATTATGTATGATCCATCGTAATTTTCGTGCAAATATATCAAATATATATATATGCCTCTGTTGCAGATCTGAGCAGATATCTGCCGATATATACGACTGTTGCAGATAGAATGCGTTGAAATTCTTTCCGTTAGTTTCATTTTTTTTACTATTAGATATTTCAGTGGCTCTCCTGCCGCATTGTGCAGAAATAGTGGAGTTGCGAAATGGTCTTTACAAAACTGTCAAGAACGTTCTTGAGAACTTTGTATTATTTCGTCTCTATAATGATATACTATGCGCTCCAACTCAAATGATGTACTGTATTTTTACGAATTAATATTTTTATTTTTTTTGTAACAAAATTTTTTGTTTAAATTGAAATTAAAACAGTTTAATCGTGTATTTGTGCTTGCATTTGTTTTATCTATATATTTTCCAGTAGATTCGCTTGAGAGTTAAGCCACGATTAGGTAGAATGAAACAAATGCCTCGCAATTGTGAGGGTAGTTTCCACACGAATTCTATCTGCTCTACATCTTCTTCTTGTTCTTCTCATTATTATCTTCATGCTGTTAAAGATGCCTCCTCCCGCTACAGATGGGAAGGTCGATGCGAAAGATATTGCCCCCAACTGGAAGGTTCTGCAAATGGTAATAATTTATTTAAGTTCTCTCAATCGCTCTTGATTTCAGAAGCTGAAAGAAGAAGAAGCGAATGCCCCTCCGAAAGAAAAGAGAACGATTCCGTTCAATCCGAATAAGAAAAGAAAGTTCAATGATGGAGCTCGCGAGCCACCTATTAAGAAAACCCGTAAGATGGAGATTCCAGTTACCGGAGTGGATAAGGAAACGTTAGTCTTACTCATTAAAAAAAATATTGTCCACATAAATATTAATGTATCTCATAGAGGTGAATTGACTCCAGTCATTGCTATCGACTGCGAATATGTTGGTGTAGGAGAAGATGGGGTATGCTTGAGGAATTAGAAGTCACTCGACCAATCATTTATTATCTAGAAAGATGACAATCTAGCACGAGTTTCTATAGTTAACGAAGAAGGCAAGATTGTTTACGACAAATTCGTTCGACCCAAGATGAAGGTTTGTAAAGCATTGCTCAATGATTAAATACGTTGATGTATCTGAAGGTAGTAGACTATCGCACAGCAGTTTCTGGTATTCGTCCTGCTAATCTTCTCAATGGTACGAACGATCTCCATTTTCCTTTTTCATCAATATTTTCATAGCTTCTCGATTCGAAGACGTACAGAAAGAAGTTCACAAGATAATGGAGGGTCGTATTGTTGTGGGACACGCTCTTCATAACGATATGAGAGTTTTGTGTAAGTATTCTTCATTTGTGTACCACAATAGTTTTCACATTTTTCCACCTATTTGGGTTGAGCGTTGTAGGTGGTTAAAAAAACGTTGTCAACGTCCTGACACATTTTTTTTCTTTTTTAGGTCTTTCCCATCCCAGGAAGTTGACTCGAGACACGTACAAATGTAAAACAATTCGGTAATTATGTTCACTCTTGCTGACGATATCATATTTCTTAAGCCAAATGATCAATCCGCCCGTCGCTCATCCCTCACTCAAATTGTTGGCAAGTAAAATACTTGGAATCGACATCCAGCAGGCATTCTACTTATGAAGTCCCTCGTTAATATGATTAATATTTGAGGGCGAACACGATTCGATCATTGATGCTCGAGTAGCACTTAGAATATATTTGAATCTTAAGAAGAAGTGGGAAGAAGAGATTAAGAGGTACAAGTGATCGCTCATTCAGCGATTCATCTTTTCTGTTCACGAGGAGGTCGTTATCAGTTGATAAATAACATCCGTAGCATGACCAAGATATTTCATGCTAAAATCTCGATGCTGATAATTGTAGTTTCGTTGATAACATTTTAATTGTTCATTGTTATTGTTGCAAATGTTGTACTTGATAAACAGTTTAAACAATTTTTTAATGTTTTGTCTCTTTACAAAAATATCAGTTGTATTTTCTTTGTGGTCACTCCACTATCTGTTTGAGTACCACCATCCACCCAGATGGTGAATTCATTTCTGCTATTTCTCGTCTCTCGTACCAGAGAAAGAGTGTGAATCGATTTCCTCCCGTGTACATCATAGTCATGTGAAAATAAAATAGTGATTCGACCTTCAATTAATTGTCTATTCGATGTATTCTTTCAGTGATATGATCTCTGAGTAACAGAATGGGAAATTGTCTACCACTGATGGGGGGAAATCAATCTACTCCTTCCTCTTCTTCTTCATCTCAATCTGCTCCCACTTCATACACTAATCCCCTTGCTCTTCCTCACAATGCAAGTTATTCTAATACTTTTATTCCCATCCACAGCTTTCCAGAGCTCATATGTAAATAATCTTTATGAACGAAATCATGGAAGTCATATATCAAATGAGAGTGAGCAAATGAGTCAAGAACAGTCGAATCGAGTTCGATCTCTCCTTGCACAGGTAGATAAAACACCAAATATTTACAATACTGTTAATTAAATTTATAATCTAAGAACCTAGCTCATCCATTCCAGATTCCCGCTATGGGTTATCGTAAAGAAATGGGAGAGACCGAATGTGCAATTTGCATGGGTGAACTTGATGCAGGAGAAAGAGTGAGCTATTTTTTAAAGTTTAAAGTTACCCAACAAGGACGACTTTGACCCCCTATTTTTATTTGCTCATTGGATAGAGAATGATCGAATTAGTATTGCTCGCGCATTAAAAAAATCAGAAAATCGATATTAGCCCTAAAAAGCGGCCTGGAACATAGGGTCTGTGTCGGCATTGATCCAGGCAACCGCGCGCAATTCAAACTGGAATATGGGGAGACTGTTTTTCGCTGTGACTCCGCCCACCTTCACTTTCTATGGTTCACTGACTCCGCATTTTGCTTTCCAGATAAAAATCGATCGATAAACATAATTCAGTAAATTATTTAAATCATTAACAAATAAAGTCATTCGTTGCTTTGTCGCTACTTTGCGGTTGCGGTTTTCGCGCGCATTCAAACGATAACTTGTCCTGGTTGGGTAACTTTAATAAAATTACCGGACGGCTTCACCTTACTCAAACCCGTTGTAGAGTTCGCAGGATAGGGTTGGTTCTCGCACTCTCCCTAGCATCATCCCTTCTAGCTCAGTAGGTAAGGCGGCCGCCTGCCACCCTTTCTCTCTATGGTTCGGCTCTCCTTATATGCGACTTTTTTTGCTGTTTTTTCGCATGATCGGCAAGTCGTGTTTTCTATTGTTAAGGACATTTCCAAGCATTGGGGGGCGAAAACATACAAGGTTAGGCCTAGCTCATTTGCAGAAGCTTCAAATTATTGGCATATACTGCCGAACGCATCCCGGATTTCCTTCTAAAAAGTTACCGAGCCCGCGAAGTGGGCGAGCCCAGCAGTCGATGACAGCCGCCGAAGGCGGCTGTCATCGGCTGCTGCTTAGGAATTTACAGAAATAACCTTGCTCGCTGCTTAGGCCGGCGTTTGATTGCAGAAACTTGTAAGGTTAAGCCTAGCTCATTTGCAGCTAATTATGGGCTTACATGACTAGTTGGTTTTTTGCTCCTGTGCTCCTACTACGCAATAAAACAAGCAGGGCTAACATTTTAATGTAAGACAGTAACGTAATTCATGGGGAGTAACGATAAATAGAAATATTAGAAGATGTGCAATCGTTAGGAACAAAGTATACGACTGAGTAAGGTGAAGCTGTCCGGTAAAATTCCCCACGTTTTTTTAATGATATATGAATACACCTCGTACTCATTGTCAGGTTCGATATCTACCATGCATGCATCTCTTCCATGTAGAATGTGTTGACGATTGGCTGGTGAGTAGTTAATCCATCCTTCTTCGACCATGTCTCAATGTAAATATTTGGCATAAGGTGATACTGAAATGATTTCGGAATTATTTTCATTCAGATTCGTTCGTTTAATTGTCCTTCGTGTCTTGAACCCGTTGATTCTACGATGCTCTCCTCATTCACTGCACACAATACTCTCAAACTGAGTGAGATTGCTTCTTCGTCTGCATCCAATTGAACTCGTCCCTCACTTATATCCCTCACTCATGTTTGGGTACTGTATCACAATATCTCCCTTAGTATCAATACACCTGTGCCCATCCAATAACTCTGTCGAAAGACTATGTACATGATTCTCAATCACCAGTGAGCCCTTCCGGTCTCCTCAATTTGTACTATCTGTACATGCACCATCTACTTTACTATTTGTAATTACTCGACATGCACGAAGAGTCGAACCTTCCTCGGGTACAAATCTACTAATTCTAATCAACCATCTATTACTCCCTGGACCTATGCATTGTATCTCCACCTGCCCTTCACTTTACTCTTGAATAATCATTCTGTCATTGGATGACGTGTATTGGTTACATTTATAGCTTGAACCGTATTCAATCGACATTAGTGATGAGACCACTTTCACTATGAGAATTCAACAATGGACGAAATGATAAAAAGTGTACAAAATGAGAGGAATGAGACCTATGGGGGGGGGGGGGGGGGGGGGGGAGAGAGAGAAAGGATTGAAAGCTGCGAGCATTTGAGATATGGGAAGAATAAAGAGTTAACAACACTCGATGAATCTCAACAAGGAAAACAATTAACAAATAGAGTATTCAATGAAACGGAATTGAAAGACCTAAATATAATGGCTAAACAAGAAAAGTACACTCCGACTAGGAATGACAACATTAATCGATAGGGGAACAGATATCTCACTTAAAATGGATATGTGTCGTTTGATAAAATAGAATGTACGCTTCTGCTGCCAAAACCTGCGGAGGAAAGAACTTTGTTAGAGGAAGATGTGGTCAGATTCATGCTGAAAGTCAAAGAGAAGAGGAAAGATATGAATTCCCGCAATTTCATACCTAGGCTCCCAGTGGTGCTAGTGTACCTGTGCCAAGTATGTACTTCGAATTTTAGCTGCCCATAATAACGGGTAGCCGCAAACAATTAGGAATTTTTTCAACGGGTAGCCGACCTATTCCCCTCAAATTCGTCATATTTTGCACAAAAGACCAAAGACGGGCAGCCGCGTACTTAAGTACATGAGGTACGCAGGTGTGGGTGCTAGGCACCTGAAATTTGGATTCTGGGGTGGTTTTTCGATTTCCACCCCAGAATCCAAATTTCAAGTCGCTAGCTATACGGGGAGCTGAGATATGAAATTGCGGGAATTCAAATCTTTCCTCTTCTCCTTGACTTTTTCCACAGCATTATACTCTGGACTGTTCTTTTTTGCCCGTTCATCTGAACAACCTTCTCCTTGTCCCCTCACTCACCTTTTCAACAGGGACAGTTCGTATTCGCTCATCATCACACAAATACCACGTGTTATTACTACGAACGAATGCAGTATAATGGCCAGAATCGAGACTTCCTTCGTGTTGTACTACAGCGAAGAGAGTGTATCTCAAATTATTTCATATTCACATCTATCTTCAGTTCTCGGTCCCTTGCTATTCTTAATTTTTACTTCCGAAATCCCGTTGTTAGTCCAAAACCAGGAAGTCACTGCCCGTTTGTACGCTGACGACATCAAAATCTACCGCGCTTTTAGCAAAGAATGCACAGCAGCCCCTCTACAAAAAGCAATCGACACGATTTCAAAGTGGTCAAAAGATTGGCAACTCCCACTGGCAGCGCATAAGTGCAACTCTTTGCATCTTGGTAGGGCTAATAGGAAGATGCAATACACCATAGGATCCACCGAATTAGACCAAAAGGAACAGGTGAAAGATCTCGGATTCTTGATACAGAAGAATCTGAGATTTTCCGACCACTGCGACTTCATCGCAAACAAAGCTAAAACGGCGTGTCACATTGTCTTAAGGGCACTGCGTACCAAAAACAAAGACGTACTCATGAAAGCCTTCTCCATTTACATCCGGCCCATCTTAGAAAGCGCGTCTGTTGTTTTCAACCCATACCAATACAAGGACAAGAAAGTCCTTGAAAAGGTGCAGAACTACTTCACTAGGCGACTTTTCATGCGCTGCTACAACCACACATGGGCTGATATGCCCTCCGCCCAAACTAGAAACGATCAATTAGGCCTTGAGTCACTAGAGAAGCGAAGAGAAGGAATTGACATTAGAGCAGCCAAAAATCTCCTCCGAGGCAAGTATAGTATCTCGTACAAAAACCCGCATTACTTCAAAATTTACTACACCAGAAATGGCATGAATTTCAACAATCCTGGCTCCCGCCATGGGTACAGGCATAACAGTTTCTTTCCGCGAGCGGCAAGGCTTTTAGTAAAACCCGAGAATCAGATCAGTTTCACCGTATAGAGTTCCCGTCATTGCCTCACTGCTTCAATCTCGTCATGCATTATTGTACCATTCGAATACTATTTTATTGTTTTCACCGTTATTTCATTGAAATAGCATAAATATTATTATTATTATCTACAATTCACTTACTCGAAGCTCCGTCGATTGATATGAGCAGCACTCCCATTTCTCCCATCAAATAGTTTTGGCTCTTTTCGACCAGAGGTTGTGTAGGGTGACATATCCAATTTCTCGGCGAATCTAAACCATTTTATACATCATTGCTAAATATTTATCTGAAATTTATATTTTTTTTATCTTTTAGAACTTACGTTACTCTTGTCGTCATTTTCTTACGCAAGTGAGTATCATGTTCAAATCGCTTGAGATGTAAAACACAAATAACTGGCGTTTTTCTGGAATGGAAATGATTGATCGATAATTAGTAGAGTGCTGATAAGATGGTGAATTACGAACAGGAAAGACAATTGCTTCTGTAATCCCTCAGAACGACATCGACTACAAGGAAACGATGAATCGAGCACTTCGGAACACACGTATCTAAAGGAATGAAGAGATGAAGGAGAGAGAGAGGGAGGGAGGGGGGAGACTGACCCTTCCAGGCATCGTTCTAGAGATAATTCCCTCTCTCCTTGAGGAAGATTAAGTGAAATATCCCAACACGGATCTACCTTTGTACTAATATTCCTATAATGATAAAGTATAAGAAGGGCGAGAAAATAGGTTGAGAAGAGTGGACTTACCCGCAGGATAAACAAAACAGATCAGATTGAAGTTGTCCAGTGAATAGTTGGTCTATGATACACTTGCAGTCTCGAGATGCATGATTAAGAGTCGCTGCAATTATTAATCTAATTGATGATGATCAAATTAAATAATAAATAGGGAATACAGTTAACTATATATCACGGGTTTCCTGAAAGAGTGTAGGAAAAAGAGCTCTCCTTTCCACTAGGAACTTTGGGTCTCCGATTTCCATGAAAGTTGGTTAGTGGGTACCCTTACAAAATCACGAGAACTAAAAATGTAGCTCTCGAGAAGACGAAAAAGAAAGGTTTTATGCAAATTTTTGATTGGATCACTTTCAAGCGAGTTATGACGAAAAGTGTGTTTTCCACAAAAAATCGGCTATATTCACACTCACGTAGTAATCTATATTTAAGGGACAGAGATATGCGAAACGAAAAACAGGGTGACCCTAAAACGGGTCCGTAGAATCGATTGCAAAAATAAAATCTTTTGGGTTTTCAGGAAAATTTCGAGAAAAAGTTAGTTTTATGGAAAAATCGGTTTTATCGATTTTTGAGGCGGAAGATCAACTTTTTTCATATTATGTGACTTCGACTTTCTTGTAGAGAATTCCGAGACGAATTCATCGCGTAAAATTAGCTCGCTGTGCGATGAAAATGAAGCTAGTTATGGCCATTTAAAGTTTGGAGATAAAAAAATCGATAAAATCGATAATTGACTAAACCAAGTAGATGAACCTCCTCCTGACCCTAAGGGTACCCACCAACCAACTTTCATGGAAATCGGAAACCCAAAGTTTTTTCCTAGTGGATGGCATTCCTACACTCTTACAGGAAACCTGTGATATAATACGAATAACTGACGTGATTTGAATGCTTCTTCACTTCGAGAATCTTTATGGAGCATTTCAATGGCAGTAATGAAGAATTCATGAGCATCGTGCTGACTGTAACCAGTGAGAGAAGAACGAGTCCAAACCTGAGGAGAGAGAGAGAGAGAGAGAGTTGATGGAGAGGGAGAGAGAGAGAGAGAGAGTTGATGGAGAGAGAGAGAGAGAGAGAGAGAGAGAGTTGATGGAGAGGGAGAGAGACTCTTACCGTGTGCAACATGGTATGTGGAACGAATGAATGTCGATTGTTCGCATTATAGAAGAACTATAAAAACTTTTTTTTCATACTCCGATCCTAGCTTCACTTTCTCAGTGGAATATGAAAATTATCCACGTAGTCTTTTTTTTAAGACCCCAACTATTTGATACGTTCACAACTCGAAGAACAGATAAAACAGTATAAGGCACAAACCTGAAATGCATTTTGCATTTCACAGACAAGACATGAAGTGGGTTGAACATTACTGAAAATATTAAATTTAAACTACGAAATTTCCATTTATTAAAAAAAACTAATGGAATAGAATAATAAAATGTTTGTTAAGGGGAATGAGAGTAAATTGTCATTTACTCACTTGCATCGATGATGATGAGATAGGAAGAAATCTCTCAAGGAAGGAGAATGGAGCAGAGATTGTAGTATGCAGTTCATGAAGCAAGTGTTACCCATGTTCACCATTCCTCGCACAGCTTAAATAAATCACTAAGCATTTCATTATAGCACTTTGATATCAAAGGAACATTCAAGCAAGTTCACATAGACTACATTCAACCATAACCACTACTTTCGATATTGTCAACAATCTATTCTATTCAACTTACGCCCAGTATAGTTGATGGATCGAGGCCGAACTAAATGAATATTTTCATCTCTATCATTCTTATGATGAATATTAATTAAATGACTTACTGACTGCTCCATCGGATGACTTACTCCTTGCCAATCTACTCAGATCTTCATCTGATGGATTCCATGATGATACCACTGATAGACCAAGGGTTGATCTATAATCATTTCAATCAACAATTAAACAGGTTAGTGGTCGAAAGGGTATGAGAAGGATTAGCATGTCTACTTTGTTATCTTATATCTCACCTCAATTTGTTGAGTGCCTCCATCCTCGTTCCTTCCATTAATCGATCGTACACGAAATCTCCACATCGCAGACAGTAAATGTATCCCGTCTCCAGACTCAGAGCTCAATTTAATATGGATGAACAAGTAAAGTAGAAGATGCTTACCAAAGGCATGTTTAGCATCTCTGAGATGAGGAAGAAGATGAGTGAGACAATAAAAGGTTGGACAAGCAAGACAGACGCTAATGAGCACTCCTGTCCCTTTTGCATTCGATTCCCCTTCGTCACAATCAACACACAATTGAAATGCTCGCTGAAACATTCACACATGATACAAATCTCCATCAATCCTGTGCAGTCATATCATACGAATTAAAATTATAGTAATACATACCTTTTTAAAAGTTCGAGAAGGATCAGAGGGGAATACGAGATGAGTAAGTAGAGCATCGTATTTGCTAAACTCCTTCTTTAACCTCCCCTCTGTGAGATGAGTACATTTAGATGTCATTGGTAGGTCACCGATGGATCCCGTTAAGGGATTACGGTAGACGAGAGAAGACACTCCCGACCCCGAAATGATCTTCCTTTGATGATACCAACCGCAACTCTAAATTAATTATTACAATTTTGAAACAAAAGAGCGGAATAGGTATCACGTGAAGAATTTAACTTATATGAATTCATTACGTAATATAAAAAAAAACAATTTATTAATAACTCTGTTTTTAACAATCTGAACTTATTTAACGAACATAGATTGTAGAAAGAAGGATGGAATTATAAAGACATGATTAGAGAATTGGATGGTATCACAGTGAGACTTGGGCCCTATTGCATAAGAAACACGAATATTGATCAATTATTAGAGGTGTACATTAATTGAAGATGATCATTTTAATATAAAATATGGAAAGAGAAGGCATGCAAAAACTCCCTAAACACTCCCGTACTTTAGAATCAATCGAAATTTATTAAGGTAAGGCGTAGACTGAGATTAGACCCTCGATTGTGGTAATGATCATAGTCTAATGAGAATAATCAAATCTAGTTTACTAGTTCGGCCGATAACCATTGTATATGACAGGATTGACATCTTGCTGTTGAAGAATCTCCATTATCGCGTCCTTCTGAATCTGTAATCATCAAATCTTACGTCTGCTTCATATTTATTCACACTTTCATACCTGACTTATTTCTCCTTTCGGGAACTGAACATCGAATGTGATAAAGAGAGATCCCTTAGTATTTGAGTCCTCCTTACTCGGCATTCCCTCTTCCTTCTTCTTAATTCTTGCTCCCGGCCATGTCACCTAAGAGGAGATCAATAACAATATATACTCAATATAGATTATACCTTTTCTCTCACAATTTGCACTTTATGACCATCTAGATGGTCGATTTCCATTGAGAATCCAACAAGAGCATCTTGAAGGGATACTGTCACATTCGTATACAGATCATCTCCTTTCCTCTCGAATCTATAAACCATTCATCTTGACTTTCCAGACATCAAATGTGTATTCCTATACCTTGGATGTTTCTGAGTTCTCACTCTAAATTTGAGATCTCCAGGTTCTCCATCAACATGAGGTTCACCTTCTCCAACGAATACTTGTTCATCTCCATCCTCTGCTCCACTTTCCACTTCCACCTACAACATTTTGATCCTATCCAATCCACGATTCATTATCGTTTTTCCATTCTTCATATTATATATAACTAAAATACCTCAAGTGTCCTTGTTTCTTGGGCAAGCTTCACATTAGGGCATTCATCACAAACTTTCACCTGCAGTTTTCCAATTAAAAAGAAAATATAAGAAGGAGGACATACTTGGTACATTTGGAAACGTCCCATTCCCATTTGCTCCGTTCTCATCTCATGTCTACAATTGCATTGACGAGTGCCTGATGCTGCCTTGTACACTGCCTCAAATCAATATTATTATTCATTGGACTATCACAAGGAAGGGAAGATTCAATCAGAAACCGAATACCTTCTTTCTCTTCACTTCCACAAAGTGTCCTGAATATAATTCTTCAAGTGAAACCCATAGATCAACAACGACATCAGCTCCCTGAGAGATCAAACATCATTAGAGTTAATCCCCTAGCGAGGAAAGTAATCTTGGATAATTTGTGAAGTGATAAAATAAATAGAAAAGACTCGAACCCGTGGAACTCTTTCATCCCTTTCCCCGCTTCCGCCACCGAAGAAATCCCCGAAGAATGATGAAAACGGATCATGTCCTGATATTATTTTAATTTGCAGACTAATCGACTGTCAAGATATCGCCTTGACAGTATACAGTATGATCTACGAGGCACAATGAACGCTCACCTCCACCTCCATTTCCCATTTTGTTGACTCCTTCTTCTCCGGACCTATCGTAGATCGCTCGCTTTTCTTTGTCACTCAATGTCTGTAATAAGTATATCAGCATCTTCCGAAAGTAGGTCAATAAATGTCAGAATAAAGGACCACTCACCTCATATGCAGCTCCCAAATCTTGGAATTTTTCGTGAGCAGAATCATCTCCATGATGCTTGTCGGGGTGAAGCTCTTTCGCCAACTTCCTATAGGCTTTCTTGATCTGGTTGGCGTTTGCATTGCGTGAAACACCGAGAATCTTGTAGAAATCGCGTCCAGATAAGACGATCTCTGCGAAAATGGCCAGACCGAGAAGCAAGGGTTCTATCAACCGCATCTTCTGAAGGGAAACACTTCAATACAGTGAACAAGGAGAATCCGAATAGGGATTGAATAGGGACTCGCTAAACTGCGTCAGCAAAGCGAGAGTGGCTAAACGCCGGCTACAGTGGTTACGGCTCTAACATTTTAGTGTCTCCACTCATTAATTATAGATTTGAAAGCAACTTGTTATCTGTTTTCCTTAAAATTATGAGATACTGCACAGGTTAATTAAAAATTAAATATTTTCTGTTAAAATTGAAAAAGAATATTTTTTAAAAATCAGTTTGTGATAATCTCCATCAGAAGTTGCCACGTACGTGCACGTGTAGCATGCTCAGCTATCTTAAGATATATCTTGACACATCTTGACACATTTAGTTAATTTTAATCTTTTCTTGATTTTTAAATTCCTTTATATGCGTATTATTTTTCTAATGACATACTAAGATGTGGTTACTGCTCATCGTGGCTGTGGTTTCGGTCACGAATGCTGCAATTTTGCCCAAAGGAGTCCAACCTTCTCGTGAGTTTCTTTGAGTCGATGCCTATCGGTCATCACCTTCTTGCAGGGGCATCATTCTACGCTCGTGCGAAGGAATTCCAGTGTTTGGATGGATCAGTCCGTATTCCGTACGATCAGATCAATGATGATTATTGTGATTGTCCCGATGGAAGTGATGAACCAGGTCACACATTGGGTAGATCTAGACCGCAAAAATCCTTTCCATTTATTATAGGAACTTCTGCATGTCCTAATGGTCATTTCTATTGTGAGAATCGTCTGCACACTCCACAGCTTCTCATTTCATCCAGAGTTAACGACGGAATTTGCGGTAACTTTTTTTTTATAGAATGTATTCTATATCGGAAATATAGAATACAAGGATAATTATATTAAGATTGTTGTGACGGATCTGATGAGCATGAGGGATCTGTGACCTGTCCCAATACTTGCGAGGAATTGGGAAGGTACGGAAGATTGTTAGATGGGTTATTACAATCGGTATATTTAGATCTCATCGTGAAGAGAATGCTCGACTACAGGCAGTTCGCGCTTCTGGATGGAAAAAGAGAAAGTTAATGGTTGAAGAAGGAAAGAAAATGAAGAGTGAGAAAGAAGAAGGAGTTAGTGGATTGAAAGTGGAGAAAGAAGGAATGGAAGAAGAAAAGAAAACTGCTGAGAAGGAAAAGAATAAAGCAGAAGAGAAAGAGAAAGCAGTGAGGAAGATTCATGAGGATGATATGATGAGTCAGTATATTAGTCTACTCCATTAGATATTACGGTCGAATTTGTAATATCTTCACTAATTAATCACTATTCCTTCCTTATTTCTAAATTTAGACAAAAGAACGGAGAAAAAGCGAACAGCGGCTAATCTTCTGTTCAATACCATCGACACTGATATGGATGGAAAGTTAGTTGTTAGATTGTTAGATGTTTCCACGAAGAGCCTTTTTTTTTAGAAAATAGTAGTAATTATTATGTCAGGATCACGATGGATGATCTGAAGTCACTGAACTATGTGGAGAAGAAAGAGGATGGAACTGTGAATGAGGAAATGCTCAAGAGATTTGTGAATGAGAATGGAGAGGCGGATATTGAACATTTCATCTCTAATTCATTTCATTCTATCAGACAGGTTTGAATTAATTATTTTACCATTGAAAAATATTCTTTTGTATTTGCGAATTATGATATGACAGTCAACAGATGAAGACGAGTAGAATGAGATGAAAGATATTATCCAATTGATATTAAACAATTGAAGATGCGACGTGATTTCATTGCAAACGAGAAGAGAGAGAAGGAAGAGAAGGACAACGGCAATGATAACAAAGTACTAATCAAAAGATATTTATTTGTTCTTCTTTTCTTAAAAATACACTTAATTATGAGGTTGAAAAAATGAATGAAGTTGAAGAAGTTGATGAAGGAGTGGAGAAGCATGGAGACGATGATGATATCGGTGAGATCTGTAGAGAATATATTAGTATTTTAAACCTTTGTCATTGATATTGTAGAAGAGGATGTTCATCCTGTAGAAGAAGTTGATGAATTTGATGACAATGTTCCATTCGTTTCATTCTCTGATGAAGACAATAAGGTATTCGATGGTACGTTTTTTTCTCGTGCCTTTATCTTTTCGTCCATAAATCGTTAGACGATGAATAAAGAAAGAACATTATTTTGTTCCTGAATTCTTTCTTAAATATATTTTGTCTTAGCTGCTCGGGAAGCACGACAGAAATACGATGACATTAAAGGGAAAATGGATGATATCGACCGACAGATTCTGTTAGTTTATATTACTTTCCTTTCTCATTTAATAGATATATATTTCTTTAATGAGATTAAAACTTAGTGGAACGAGAAAACGTATTCCATGAATTATACTGGCGCTTCTGTTTTTTTCTTTTGTTATTCGTCGTAAAAGTATTTCATTACCAGAACTATCGTTTTCTGTTTTTGCTATGTCGCTTTATGATTCGATCGTAGTCTTTCTATGGTTGTGAAATGCAGTCAATGATCAACTTCAAATGTACTTGATTTTTAGTTTACAGAATCATAGTTTTCTATAGCTACAAAAAAATTTGCCGAACACACGGACCCCAAATTTTGCGGGAGCGCTGAAGTACGCGCTAGCTCACCAATGAACGAAGTTTTGCACTAAAATGACACAGAGATAATACCGATAATGCAATACAGTTGATTGAAAAAAACCGCAAATCGCATCTAGATATAGCCAATTAAGTTTTGCATGACTTCAGAATCAGTTAGTTTATTCCGTCCATGTTCGTTGAATAGTAGTATGAATCGTCTTTCATTCTCATTCACACCATAGGGCAATTGAGTTATGAGTGTTTGAGGGACCCTTTCGGGTACAGCATCACTTAGTCTTCAAAATAAATTAGATATATAATATAGTGTTCGCAAGGGACAGATATGTATTGATTAAACAATTTAATTGTGTAAACTTTGAAGTTCTTTCCATAAACTTTGTTCATCCTGATAGAATGTCTCTATAATCAATCTCATTTTGTTCCTTGTGTAAAGATTACAGAGATGCCAATTGGTGTGGTTATTTATATGTACTTGTACGAATGTAACTCTGTACTCGCACTAAGTAACTCTCTTGTGTAATTGCAATCTTCGACAATCGCATACACTCACTGAGTCTCAGCAGTTTTCGACGACTGCAAACTCAAACCACTCCAAAGGAAACTCGTATCTCCTTTATTTGCAAAGACCCCGGTCGCCAAAATGGAATTTTGGGCATAGCTCCCGCGCATATCCATTTGGGCGGACCGTGAGGTCCTCACAATTGAACAGAAGGGCTCCGGTTAGGGAGTTTCCTTCTAACACTCTGGTGAGAGAGTGATTTGGCACAAATAAAGAAAGATAAAAACATGGAAAAGACCCCTACTATTCCCATTCACTAGTTACTGTCATCATACCGGTGTAATGTACCAACAGCAACAAGGGAAGAGTAGATAAGTCCTTTATAAACTGGCAGCATCCATCCTAGACGAGACTTCCGACGAGAACCGACGGCAACTCAACAGAGAAGCGCCGAGAACTGACGAAATTACACGAAAATACACGTCAGACAAAGCGGAACAATTAATTCCGAGACTACAGGCTAAATACAGAATGCAAAGTAGGAACGGTTCGTTGGGGCGCGGAACGGTTTAATGGGTCAACTATTATAATTCGAATATTCTAATATTTTACAATTATTGTATTTATGAGATTAATTAATTGGCAATAATTAACATTAAACAGGCAACGAATGGGGTAATAAGACAAGCAATATAGAGGGGATGGCACATCCTCTACACGCCCCCGACCTCTGAAGCGAGTGTCCTCACTCGTAATCTTCTCGTAGTTCTCCACATCTTCGTGGGCACGAATCTCTTCCACGAATTTACGTCGCACATGAACACGATGACGACCCCTTGGACACGTCGACGTTGCAGTCGCTCTCGAACACGATGTAGTTGATCTCGATGACGACCCCTTGCACCACGATGACGTTGCACTCTTCCTTCTCGAATCGATGCAGACAATCCCATTTACACACCCAGAGACCACGACAGTCTCAATCCACTTCATCATCCATTATCGGATCTCACAATCAAATCAGTTTGCCCTTCAGTTTATATTAAACTCGAATTTTACAGGCTTCTTCTCCTCAATCAATCTTGCTGGGTACTGTATATTGAGCATTCGATTGCTCTCAACGACCCCAATCTCATCAAACTCAATTAACTTTCATCTCATCAGAAAAGTAGAAAGCAACAGTAAGGCACAACATCAACTCCAACAAGTAGTTATTGATCCATCGGCATGGAATTCGACACCGACGAGATGCAAATCTCTACTCGCTCCAGGAGTCAACATCAATTGCCTTCTCAATCATTCAACACATACTCTCATGACGCCTCACATACACGCTGAACTAGCAGCTTCCTCTTGACTCTCACAGTCTTCACAACACTGGATAAACAAATCCAATTTTCGCAATCCATCACAAAACAAATTCAAATCCACCTCAGGGTCTCTTTCAATGCAGGACACACACCTGTTCATTGAGCCACTCCAATGCGGGGCACGTACCCGTCACTGAGCTATTCGGCACCTCTGATTCCATCACTCAATCTGGGTAGAGTCTATTGACACTATCTCAACTCACTAATGCAGGAATCCACCTGTCATTACGCCACTCCAATGCGGGGCACGTACCCGTCACTGAGCTTATTTGGCACCTCGATTCTCAAAAACACACAATATTGCAAATTCACGATCATTCAGAAAGTCAATACACACAAACAGTGCCGAAACCTGTTTCCACTAGCTCTCCACCAATGACTCCACTCAGTCCATCACTCACGTGTTTACAAAATGAAACACGTCTACGAAAAACAGAACGTATATCTCGCTCTTTTCCTCCACCTCCACACTCTCCACAATTTGATGATTCATGTCGATACCCTCAATTGGTATCCCATCCTCATCACACATCACATCTTCCTCAGCTGGGTGAGCTTTCTTGATAATCCTCTTTGGTATATCATCTACACCACACGCATTAGCTGGATGGGTAATCTCTGACACTACTCTCATTCGTGTCTCAACCTCATCACACGCCTTTACAGAAGATTGCTGCAACGACGCATCGTTCACAGCGCCACATCACTCACCTCTTCACACTTCAAAGCAAACATAGCTTACTCCACGTCCTCAATAACCACTCTCAAATCTCGAGTCCACTCTAGCTAACAGGCACTTTGCTGCTGCTCAACACACTCCATTTACTCCACACACTCTACGCGGGAAATCCCTCAAACAACACACTGACAATAATCATCCTCGATAGACAATTAATGCCTTAAACCACCACTACGATCACCTTGCTCGGTCGATCGGGCTCTCGGTCTCGTCGTACTACGGATGAATGCTCCAAATTATTCACCAGGAGTGAAAAGAAGACCCCAAGCATTCATCAATAATTTCGCAATTATTGAAACTTGGTCATATTTCACTCTATTTCATCACATTCCACTTCAGTCCACTTGTCAAACTTTGGCTCAGCCCCCATGTAAAGATTACAGAGATGCCAATTGGTGTGGTTATTTATATGTACTTGTACGAATGTAACTCTGTACTCGCACTAAGTAACTCTCTTGTGTAATTGCAATCTTCGACAATCGCATACACTCACTGAGTCTCAGCAGTTTTCGACGACTGCAAACTCAAACCACTCCAAAGGAAACTCGTATCTCCTTTATTTGCAAAGACCCCGGTCGCCAAAATGGAATTTTGG
>LS487365.1:65613-164244 GCA_900490705.1 Pristionchus arcanus
CAAGGGAAGAGTAGATAAGTCCTTTATAAACTGGCAGCATCCATCCTAGACGAGACTTCCGACGAGAACCGACGGCAACTCAACAGAGAAGCGCCGAGAACTGACGAAATTACACGAAAATACACGTCAGACAAAGCGGAACAATTAATTCCGAGACTACAGGCTAAATACAGAATGCAAAGTAGGAACGGTTCGTTGGGGCGCGGAACGGTTTAATGGGTCAACTATTATAATTCGAATATTCTAATAATTTACAATTATTGTATTAATGAAATTAATTAATTAGCATTAATTAATTGGCAATAATTAGCATTAAACAGGCAACGAATGGGGTAATAAGACAAGCAATATAGAGGGGATGGCACATCCTCTACACCTTGTGAAAAGGCGACAAAGGAAGAAAAGATAGAAAAAAAAAGAAAATGCATGGATAGAGATGAAGTGCATGTTCCATTATCGACTGTCCATTCTAGAGACGCCGAATCATTTTCAAGCCTCGATTTTGGAGAAGATCTGGCATGGGCTCCTCTTAAGGTACATAGATTAGATTTATTTGATTAATATGAGGAATATAGTGAAGTAGAAGACTTTTTTCACTGAATACGTGGATTGCAGGGTAAATGCAGTGAATTGGAAATGGGTGAATATACGTACAAACTATGTCCATTTGATAAGTGTACGCAGAAAGAAAAGAATGGATATTCAGAGACGAATATGGGGTGAGATTATCTACTATTTATATTTTATTATTCTCTCCCAATTTGAATACATTTCAAATTTATGTTCTGAAAATTGTTGATTAACGAATAAATTTGAGTACATGGAAAGGATGGGAATCAGCTCATTCCCAAATGAAATACGGAGATGGAACAACTTGTTGGAATGGACCTGCTAGATCGACTCTCGTTACTGTACAATGTGGAGATATTGATGAACTTGTTGAGGCATCTGAACCAGGAAGGTGAGATACAATAGTGTAATGGATACGAAGGAGGGGGTGGAAGGGGAGAGTGCATCATCCGAGTATTCATAAGTGTGAGAGAAAAGGAATGGAATAGTGACGACTAAGAAGGAATAGAATATGTAGTATATTTCGAGGGAAGCTTCGTATATCCAACAAACAATTGTTGTTCAGATGTGAGTATCACTTCACTTACCGTACTCCTGCCGCATGCAAAGATCCTTCTGCTGATGAATCCATTCATTCTGAACTATAACCAATTATCGAGTCTACGCCGATCCCCTACTTTTGCACCAATTTCAGTTTGATTAAAATTCCGTTTCTCAAGTTCGTTGCATATTTATGATGTGTAGTTATGATGATGTGATAAAGTATGTACCAACAAGTGAAATATAAGGAAGATGATGGTTGACACTGATAGATAGAGAATTGTGAGGTCTCCTTCTTCCCTTTCCTCCCCCCTTCTCTTCCTTTTCTCCCGCCCCTTCCGTCAGTTCTCATTAGACGACTTCCCCCATCCTCTCCTCTCTTCTTCACTCTTCTCATCTTTTTCTCGCCTCTTTTAAGAATGGAAACACTATCAGAAGTGGATGAATTATCAGATGGAGATTTGTGTTCAGTCATTCCTCCCGATAGATCGAGACTCTATCTGGTGAGTATACAATTATTGATAATTAATGTGAATGATGTGATCTCAATCAGATTGGAATTGGTTCAATCGTCGCATCCTTCTCAGTCATTACAAATTGTTTCCTCTTTGCTGTTCTTATTCGAACGAGTCGTCATTTTCATTCTCCATTCATCTATCTCATATTTCTCGCACTTGCTGATATATTCTTGTCAGGTAAGAATTCTATTCCATCCATAAAACGATTATTCTTATTCAAAAATGTCTTCTCGGAGGAAATAAGATGTCTTTGTGTGAAGGAAGAGAAGGATATGATTGACTCGATTTGACCTAGTCATTCTTCCTTCTGAGTCTCCATTCTATCTCTTCACACTATCTTCTCAATTACTCTATTGTGCCGATATCTCGAGAGTGGGAAAGAGAGAGATTCACACTCAAAATTCCTCTTTGAGAATAGATAGACGGATAGTGACGAGATTCTGGCACTAGGTCGGATGAGAACCGTCGGATGAGAACCGACTGGATGAGAACCAAAAAAATTTTTGAGCGTCGTAGGATTTTGCCAGGGTGTTCTAAACACCACAAACGGAGAAAAAATTTTTTGGCGGTTCTCATCCAGTCGGTTCTCATCCGACGGTTCTCATCCGACCTAGTACCGAGATTCTTCATTGACCTATTTCTTTCCTTTTCTCCTTTCCTTCAGGATATGAAATGAACAGTCGTGTGGATAGTCTCACGTACACATCAGAAAGAAAAGAGAAATCTGAGAATTATTCACTCCATATCGAAAATATTTAGGGAATGCTCAGTATTCTAGCTGCTAGGCTGCTCTTCGGAAGAGTTTCAGCTAATAACATTATTAGTCTCATTTTCCAATTTCGTCGTCTGAAGAGACTTCTCTAACGAGAGTAACTACCTATTAGTTAACTCTGCACTTGTTCTTCAGTGTCTTTCTTTTCTCCGTATGTAAGCGCAAATATATAAAACATCACGGATTTTCACTCGAAAAAGACCAATAAAATCTTTAAATATCATCTCGAAATCTGATTCTTAAAAAAAACTTTCCATTTCATTTTATTGAACTGTAAGTTCTGAATTTGTTCCTGATCGTTTGTAGTAAGAGCATTTCCGTGACTTCCTGAGATTTCTCACGCTCCGTTTTCATTTTCTTCCTTCTCATGCAAGATAAAATGTCATGTCTACTGGGAAATCAGGGAAAAAAAGTTATATTAGAAGTTAGCCGCAGCAACGAGCAATTCTATCATCAGCAAATTATTGGCGCAAATATTGTGTGATAGTAATCGATTGCAGGTGCATATATTCTTCTATTCCTCGTAAATGTATTGATGGATGAATGGAATTCGATATTTCTTTCATCAGCATGGTGGACATATATGCCCTTTGTTCTCGTTCTCTCTCATCTTGCAATAACTGCCAGTGCATTCCTCATTGTGGCTGCTGCTGCTGAGAGGTTTCATATCACACCATAGGGTTATTCTGCGCAGATAATCAATTGATAAGTATGATTCTGATATCACAAACATTGGGCGGCAGAATGTATTCATTCTCAATGATACTTTACAGATACTTCACAATCTCTAAGATTCGTAATGAATTTTGTACGACAGAGCGTCTGACAATCGTTCTCAGTGCATTTTCCATCGCTATTCTTGGGAAGCTTCCGATGGTTTTTGAAGTTGAGGCGAGTGCTCCATTTCATTACACGAATGGCCAGAGGCAAAACGAGACTAAATGAGGAATCTCTACAAAAACAAATTTTGGTCATTTGAGTGAGGATGAAAGTGCCATTTCCTAAATGAAAATTCCAAGGGAGAGAAAGGAGAAGAACTTCACTGCTTCACAAATCTTTCTCGTAGAGGACAAATAAAGAATTCGTTTAGGTTGTGAAGAATGGAAATTGTACTGGAGTAACTGAATGGACTGCATCAATGGCTGATTTCACTTATGTTGAACCGTATGCTTCAGTCTACAAGGTATCGTCCACTATTTACATTCTAGTTATACCATTCTAGTCTAGTTATAACGATGGTCAATTCATATTCCAATCGCCTCCGTTCTCTTCAGTTTTGGTTTCGTAATCTTGTGACAGTGATGCTTCCATTCGCTCTTCTTCTCTGTCTCAATGTGGCCATTATCCGTCGATTACACAGACAACATCAATCTGCTAAGTTATTCCGATTCGGAACGAGTGCTCATCGGGTCAGATTATTCATAATTCATCACTATCTATCTCTCTTCAATCAATCTCTCTTCTTTATGAGCTATTTAATTTCGAATACCAATATGTTTTCAGAGGAACGTTCGATCTGCAACTCTTTCTCTTATCTGTGTAACGTGTACTTACCTCGCTTCCAATCTTCTCAATGTCGTTCTCAATCTCACTGAATTCGTCGACAGGGTAATTTATCCTTTTTCAACTTATATATGAACCCATTTCTTCAGAACTTTCTGTATGAAGACGATGTTCGTCCCATCTACACAATTTCATCCGATCTCGTTTCTTTTTTCACCGTCGGAGCAAGGTTTTCATTGTTTTTGCAGTGAAGGATTATGGTTTATGTTATCTCTAACAGATAAAGCGAAGAAAACGGATTGAAAGAGTGCAAAGAAAATAACTAGGAAATATTTATATAGAAAAACTCTGTACAAAAATATTTCCCATATTTTTCTTCAGCGCCTTTCGTCTTCCCATTTACTACGTATGCAATGCCAAGATAAAAACGGAAGTTCATCGATTCGTCAATGAAATGAATATCTTCCAAAAATGTCTCAGTTTTGGTTCGAGAAATTCTCGAACGTCTACAATGAAATATCCTCTCTCTACTGTGAGATACTGCAATTCTGGTTAGTGAACAAATATTTGTGCGAATGTCATAGAGAACTAGGAACCTCAAGGAGATAATAAATTGTTTGCAGGTAATGGATTTGTAGTATTCGAATCTCGTGGATCAGCTCAACTTCCTCGTAGAGTTGGAACTAGATTAGATCGACTTGTTCTCGCTGTTGCATTAGGAAGTGTTGCTAGATCAGCTACCAATGTATTCCCTTGATATATCTATCTCTCTTGTATCTTCCCATTCCCCCTCCACTCCTTTCTTCCTACTACATAGATACACATCTCCATATCATCGTTCTTCGTCATATCATTGAAATAATTTCTTTCTGTTTATTGATTTAATAATCGTAATTGGATGAATAATCTCAAGCAGATTCTCCATTGGTATCTTCTTCCTCTTCATTCTTTCTTCTCGATGGCTCATGATTCCGAATATATCCTAGAAAGAGTTAATGTTCAATAAAGAAGAGATCAAAGATCAATATCTACTTGTGTAGTCGTATTCCAATTCTTCATTAACTGCTCTTTCATCATCATGTTCAATATCCGATCGATGGGGGGAATCAATGAATAATAGACATCCCATTCCGATTATGGATCCACACACAACACCCACCACTCAATTGAAGATACTATCATCCAATCATCTTAAGTTAATCGATACCTTTAGCAGCATTAACGATGAATACCGTAGTCCGACATTGCCATTGATCGATCGATAACATTGGACGTCTAAACTTGAAGAATGAATAAATAAATTGAGATGGAGGAACTCACTTAATACCAATGAATCCAATGAGTGGTTCCATATATTTGGATAGAAAGAGATTAGAAACATTGGAAAGCATGTTTCCCATTGCTGCCGATCCCAAAATGGACAAACCAAGGGCATGACCAACCGAACTGCCAATGGATACTGTAAATAAGAACAAAGGGGATATTGATACCGATCGATTCCCTCTCCCACGAAGATAAGAATGGTAGTGGAAACGAGACCAACGGCGATAGAAGGAATTAAATAGACGTACCTGAAGAGAAGAAGGGAAGGACACGAGACAACGACAAATGAATACCATAGAGAAACCATTTCATGATTGGGAACTGCAGCTTGAGTTACTCTATCGGGTGATTCAGTATATTGTTCGACCACTGAATGGATGGAATGGGAAAGGGGGGGGGGAGGGGAGGAGAGAGGGAGATCCCTTACTCCTTCTTCTCAATTGTTCATAGAGGAAACGTCTCTCATGAGGAACGAGTGAATCGACAACCATCTTAGCCTCGTTATCTCCTCTGATTCCCATTGGTAATACTTTGCGAGAGAAGAGACGACGATTTCTTATTGAAAACATTTGCACCAATCCATGTACCAAATAGCTCTATACATTCGTTCAAATCAAGTCTCTTTTGGTTCAAGTTGCCTACAAGCTGGATGGCAACTTGTGGATAAATAAAGTGAACTTGATTCAACTTATGAAAACCCGCGAGAAAGATAACTAACTTTATATGGTCGAACATATCACTACTCGCAACTTTCTTAGATTCCTTCATTATTTTGGTGAGAAAGAGAGAATTGATATTCGTTTTCATAGTAGACCATTCGAGAAAAGGGAAGAAGTTAGAAATGAGTAGAAAAGGCGAAGGGTGGACATAAAAAATAAGATCAATTATGCAAATAATATAATGTGTACAGTCAAAAAAATAACTAACCAGATATAAAAAAATATTTATCGCAAAAAAAAGAGACAGTTGGTAAAGAACGAAAAATGAATCTTCGTTGGGATGAGATCTTACCCGGATGATAACAATTTGATAACGAATCTAGACTACTCTAAAATAAATCCGATGATAGAATGTGTATCACATCTTAGAAATAAGAGGGATTCCGAGTATCCCCATTGATTGTTCAATTGATCTCTTTGCAAGACTAAGAAGTGCAAGTCTACTTCGTGCTATATTCTCCTCACTTCCCTTCACTCTCAGAGTAACTCCTGCCTTCCCACATTCTCTCGCCAATGATAAAAGAGAATTTGTGAGTTCATGTGATTCCATTGAATGAGATGAGGAAAGGACAGAAGAATGAAGAGAGATCAGAGAGGAAATAAGAGGAATAGAGGAAGGTTCTTCCATGATTGGATATTCTAAATGGGAGAAGATTATAAGATGTAACAGAGAGAATATCTGACCATCCAAACCATTCATCATATCACGATTAGTCTCTTCAATTGAACACAATCGTGAATATTTAGAATGAAGAAAGAGTGCATTATTTCCACCCGATGGATCAAAAGTTCGTCTCCAACTGGAACTGAGAGGGATTCACACTTTTCAACTCAATCATACATAGTATGAACTCGTTATGAAAAGTATCTCTTGAGATCTTTCTAATATCTGACAAATTCTGAGTACATTGCAATATCCTTTGCCCCGAGGCGAATATTGAAGTGTGAAAAATGTAAACAATAATAAAGAGACCTGAACTCATAATCCGAATTTCTCGCCCTCCTCATTTCAGTAACGATAAGAGATGAAATTGCCAATTTCAAAGACGTTTCTTCATTTTCATCTGGAGAAAAAAAACAAATATCGAGATTGATTACAAAATACAAAAAAACAGTTGAACCTTGAGTAAGTTCTTTTGCAGTCGCTGATTTTCCCATCCATTCTTTAGCCAATTCTTTCCCACTTTCCAATATTTCCTCTACTACTTCCGTCCTTCCTTTCCTATAATCTATTGTCAAATATTCGAAAGTATCCATCAAATTCACCTGGTCGATAATCCTTTCACTCTACCGTAACTTAAATGGATAATCTTCGCTGCGAGATCCTCATATCCAATCAACTCCATTACTCGTTTAAGAGCAGTAAAGTGATTTCTTTGAGCTCTTTCAACAACATATATATATCTGAATGGGTAATGGACATTCAGAAGTAAGATCATTAACTCACTTATCTGCCTTGTATAATTTATCTCGAAAGAGTAGGGACGATATGTCTCTGTAATGAAATCTCTCTCTCTCAAGGTATAACAAGTAGTGTACCTCGTGAGATAGAGAGTCGTCCCATCACTTCTTCCCAATCGATGGAATATATCTCCATCCTTCATTATCGTTCCTTTCTCATCGGCAATAGCGAGATTCTTCGATAATAGATCAGAGACAAGTAATTGAGCTCTCTCTGACTCTTCTGATTCGTACATCCATCTCAATATCTAATTGACGAGATAGTTAATGAGATATATAACTTAGTGAATTGACAATCGAAGAGTGAATAGAAGTGATTTAGATGGTTGGCTGATATATTGACGATGTCTCTCCACTGTTTCATCTCATCACTATCAGCTTCTCCTCTGAATTCACCATCACATTTAATGATAATGATCAAACAAACTTCAACTTCGTGTGCTCCATCATTTGATGTATCCTTCGAACATCATCTCTATAATAATGTACTGTAATATAATCATATGATAATCCTTTTCTATACCTCAATTGTTCATCAGATTCGATCGCTCGATTGCCTACTACATAACAATCAGTTAGTAATCTCACTTTTTCTCCATCTCCAACTGAATTCCAATATGAATCAGAAGGTCGCACCTCAAATGATCATACATACGTTATCCTTGATAGGAAAGGACTTTTTTCAAACCATTTTTAAAGCGACGGTATACTAACTTTTGGCCAATATGCGATAATGAGAGCCATTTGTCGTCCCCAATCACCAAGATAATTGATGGAAGTGACGTTATGACCAATGGAAGAATTCAACTGTAATCAAATCAATATCATATTACAAATATGATGATTGCCTCATTTCTCCAACCTTTGCTGTGTATCTTCCTATGAGTGTGGACCGAAGATTTCCAACGTGAAATCGCTTTGCTATATTCGGAGATGAATAGTCAATTACAATATTCTTAATGGCAGCCTTTATTATATTCAGATATTCGACTGGTTTGCTACCTCAGCTGTACAAGTTTGAGCCTTCTTTAGCAGATTAATTAACCCATGTTGTCTCAGTTGAGAGAGTGAGAAGCCGGTAGATGCCATCTCAATTACTGACCCCCATATGGTCATTCATCTAACTCTATCCTTTTCCAGATATTATCGTGATTTTCTCAGAACACTGTCCACCCACTTCTCAATAAATTATGGCAGAACAGTTTATAGAGAACCAGACTCTCTCCTTCCATCAATAGCACAATTTACAGAGATATCAATTGTATTTCAAACTAGTCTATGATATACAAATAAATTACAGATTGCAGAATAAACAAACATGAACACGTCTCAAAATGTGATGCAGACCGTAATACAAATTGAATCAGTAATGGAGTAATTGATGGAATGAACTAGGTTATTTGAATCAGTCAAATATAAGGAGGGGGTTCCTTCCAGAGGAGAAGAGGATAGGATGTTTAAGGGTCATCCTCATTGACAAGAGGTTCGTGATCATCGAGTGAATCGGATGCCCAAAGGGAGAGACAGCATGAATTGCATGGAGAAGATTCACCCATTGAAGGAAGGGCGGAACGACGAATGAAGGGACCAAGGAGAAGATCGTTGTAGATAAACATTCCAAGGATAAGAAGACCGAATCCAACAAGCTGAAATTGAGGAATTGAGGGTTCAATTTTCGTCTGAAAACACTTCTCTTCTCTATAGAAAAGAAAGAAGAGAGAGAGATTGACTCATGATTAATCACTCCTCAGTAAGATGAGTGTAATCGAAATCAAGGCTTATTCATTTTACACTATCACTAACAGAGAACTGACACAATTGCTTTATGTGTGAGTAATGGAGCCATAAAGTTGAGAAGGAATATTGCACTGACCTGGACAGGAATGAAATGCTCTTCGAAGAGAGGAATGGATACAATCCAGATCACGAGGGTTCTCACAGAATCCAATACCATTCGAGTAGTTGCAGACAATTCCTTCGTCACTGATACTCCTGCGAAGTTGAAGAAGGCGATACTGAAAAGAAGGAGAATAGGCGAGTTCGATTAATCATCTCTAAGTTAGCGCCCCCGTCATCTTTCCTCCCTACTAACCTGACAATAGTTCCTGAAAGAGCAACTGCAATGGTGGGATTGTCTTGAATCTCCCTGAGAGCGAGGAACACATTCTCCAGTCGTCCCTATTTAATGTTTAAATCATTAAATCATTACCCTTTTTCTACATTAATATAAATAATAGTACTCTAGTGCCGCCTCTGGATACTCACCTCTGGATCAGTAGAGAAAGTAGAGGGCACACGAACATAGTACATGGGAAAGAGAAGAAGTCCGAGGATAGTCATACCTGAATGGATGAAGCTAGGTATCGATCTTGTTGCCTCTCACTTACCGAATAGCCCTTCCAGACCAACTGCAAAGAGAGCAGGCACGTCGTATTGCTGCACGTATCTGTAATATCCCTCCTTCCTCTCTTTCCTTCTTCTTCTCACTCACTTCTGCTCGTAAACCATTTGACAGGCAACGATGATTTGAGCCATGATGATGAGTAGATCTCCCGTGATAATTGCATTCGTATCATCAAGAGGATTCTGATCGAACAAGATATCAGCCACTCCCACTACGGCCAATCCTGCTGTCACGAAGAACATTCCCAACCACTTGTACTTTTGCATCTTGTATCCAAGGAATGCAACTGCTAGTAGACCGGTGAACAGAATTACAGCTCCTGAATGGATCATGGATAAGGTATGGAGGGGGAGGGAGGGGGAGAACGTACCTCTGAGCATCTGGAAGGATGAAGCGGTTGTTAGATTGAGTCCAATGTACATAATAGAAGTGGCCAGGATGTCACAACAAGCAGGGAATACAAAGATAAGAGGGTTGAACTGAGGGAGAGTTGGTTCATCCACGTCTGAGAGATCACGGATAGCACCTCCATCACCTGACAACAGAAGTAAATCAATAGGGAAGTGAAAATTGGAACAAATGTGACATCAAATGAATCATCGTGGTGATGAGATCCTCTAATCAAACGCCATTTCTCAATCAATTAATCTCACCCTCGATATTTCCCTGATTCCACTTGTATTTCCTCCATGCGTAGAGAAGGAAAAATACGACCAAACACAGAAACTCGCCGAAGAACATGCAAAGAGCCTGCGAGAGTTTGTTTGAAAAGAAGGCGGGAATATGTAATTAACCTGGAGGAAAGGGTGATTGAACGTGAGCTCGCCGTCTTTCAGTCTGTCCGCCCATCTAGAATAGAAAGAAGTGATTAGACATTTATCATCTCTTTTTCCTTACTTAGCACATATCGTGTTGAGAGATCCGGTAACAACCATCAAAACGGAGATAAAGACGGCGAAGGCCGCCATCTCTTATCTTAATGAAGTTATATTAAATATATGAATATATGGATATATAGAGTGCCATGTAATAGTGAAACAAGAAAAGTGGAACGAACAGCCACCATGTGGCCGCACAACGAACGCGTTGAACATAAACAGTGAACCCAATTCTCACCATCTTTCCAAATTGCAATGTACGCAATACACGAACATGACGTTCACCGTGCGCCGTACACCACACTATCAAGTTGCACACCTTTCATAGTCCACCTACCACGCTCGTTTTCTGATCTTTAAGCGAGCTAGTCTTCTCACATTTACTCAAGACTAGCAATTTATTATGCGCAAAATATCGATACTAAGAGCTGGATTTTATTGATTACATAACAGCTGTTTTGAAATCAGGTTACAGCTTTTTAAAAAGCTCTTCGGAAACATGTATCTAACGTACTTAACGCTCATTAATCAATGTGAAATAATCGGGAATTAGGAAAGACTAGTAATATCCGATTTTTTTGATATATTATTCTATCGTATGTGTGTTTTTTTTTAGAATACTCAAGAAATTGAGAATGGTGATGATGCAATTTTATGCATGCTGCGAATTACCTCGACAAATTCGCAAAAGTTACAACCCTTGATAAAACACGAGTTTTTGTCACTCAATCAATTTCTACAAAACCTCCTTGTCGAAAGGATATGCGTAGATTTGCAAAATAGGTGTTAGTATCTATAAAGGGATAGTAATGAAATACGAACATTATCACACAAAATCATCAGTTACTGTTCCGAAAGGCGTTTTGGTCGGAAATTTTTACAACGATATACCAATAAAGTATACGCAGATTGATTGCCGATTAGTATCGATCAAGCGATCAAAGGAAGAGCGGAGTGAAATGCGAGGGAAGCGATGAGGGTCGCTCATTTCGTGGAAAGAGTCAAGGGGTAAAATATGGGCATTATCAATGATTGAGATAAGAGAGACTCGTAGATAGATAGTGAGTGAGTGCTTGTCTGTGTCAATTGAATCTATTCTTCATTTCTATCCATTTATCATTGAGATTCAATGCACGATTGTATGATTCGATCAGATATGAGATACAGGCAAAGGGGAACATTTATTAGTGCACTAAATATATTCTAGATACTCTCTATTCTTCATCAGCGAATCCCTGAAAAATATCATTATGAAGATGAGATTATCAACAATGTGACCTGTGTCAAATGAGACTCGAGACGATGTGATAGTCCACTCAAATGAGTCTCTCTGTAATACAATTATAAAGAATAAGTTAATATTAATAGACTAACGAGTTAGTTAGACCGAGGAAGTCTCTGCTGTTAGTGCTTCTCTTGCTTCCTCTGTTTATCCTTCTTCTTGGTTTCTGACATGCTACACAGAAGATTCGAACGGGCTCTGATGCAACGACGTTGTTTCTGCAAGCAAGTCAATTTTCCCTTCGTATAGTGAAGAATAGATTACCTATAGTGAAGAGAAGGCCAGGCTGGGCATTGTCCATTTCTGATTGCAAATGCAGTGGAAGGATTGAATTCACAATGACCATTGATGGGATTGTAATGAGCAATCTCAAGGAAAAAAATATGAAGATAGATACTATAAGTGTTAATAATCTCGCACGACGCATGTGCCTTGATTAATGAGATAATTTTTACTTTCCTTTCCTCTACGATAAAGAAGAAGAAGAGAAATACCGTCACAGCTCTTTCAAGTTTTAGTCAAGCTTCATCGTGTGTGATAAATCTCTTAGTTTTAGGCAGATTCGCTATTGCTCTTTCTCGATAACGATTCGTTTTGGATAGTTCCCACACGTTTAAATCAACGTGGTAACTAAATGTAAGATATGCCAGTGAGAAAAAGTGCCCAGATATAAAGAAAGAATGCGATAGGAAAATGGAGAAATAAATAGGTTCCATAAAGTTTGGCGGCAACAAGTGAGAGAAGACGATATAAGGATGTAATCAAGGATAAATGGAGATGATACTTACAGCACAATTAAACTCATGGCAAGTTCGTGCACATTGATCCACAGTGACAGCAATAGCGAAATGAGTGAATGTAAGACGAGTCGGACCATTGATTGGAGTAGAAATATAGAAGATCGAGTCTTGGCAAGCTGATTATAATGAATATTGAGAAAATAATAATGAGTAGGTATAACTGACTTCCAGATCTGAGTCCAGTGGGATCTCCTTGGAAGGGAGTTGTAGTACGAGGAGGAGGAGGAAGAGTTACAGGAGGACGAGTTATTTGAGGACTGATATGACATCATATTATGAATTATTAGAATGAATAAGGGTAATGAATAGTACCGTTGAGGTAGATTGACTCGAGGAGGAGAGGGAAGAGAAGGACGAGAAACGGGAAGAGGATCTCTGAAGAAACATTAAGAATTAATGGTCGATCAAAGACCTGATCTAGATACTTGCAATTCACACTCTACTCAATGAAAGGATCAATGGAATAGAACTCGTAATCGATCTACAAATGAATAGAAAGGGAAGAAAATGTAAATGAGATGACAAACGGTCTTCTTGTGATGAATGGCTGAGTAGGACGGAAGATTGTTGTTGGTCTGATAATCAATTGAATAGATAACATAATGAAGGAATGAATGAACCTATGAGTAGTAGTAGTTGTGGTAGTAGTTGTATGTGCTTCTTCTTCTTCCTTCTTCTGTCCTGGTCTGTATGGTCGAGGTACGAAGATTGTCTTCTCTGTATCATCAATATCTAATCTTTATCTCTATTCCCTCCTTACCATGTTCAGCATTGATAATGTGATTATCATCATAAGCTCCAAATGGATCAGCTGGATTCACTCCAGTATCAGCTGAATCAATTAATTATATGAGATTGAATAATGACATGATACCAGGAACTCTTTCTTGTCCTCCATCAACTTCATTGAATACCATTCTTCTCACTCCATCAATTGTCCCGATATCTAAAAGGAAGGAAATAGTCAATTGATGATAGTCCTTGGACTAGAGTTAGAGTGAGGAAGGGACTTACAAACAGAGAACTTTCCATCCTGTTCCGATGCCTCTCCAATAGCCCTTGCTACAATTCTACAAGAATAGAAGTGAAGAAGACCTGTCCAGGATAAGCTAAGCTCTCTTACTCTTTCGGTTGATCGGATGGGGAAATAGATGGATGAAGAGACTCTTGTGATAAAACGAGTAGAGGAAGCAGCAGCAATAGCAGCATCTACAGTTATTATCAATATAATCTCGAATTAGAAGAAGAATGAGGGAATGATGATAGGATAATGAGCATAGTGATAGGATAAAGAGCATGGTGGGGAAGAGGGATAAATGTTCGTGAATGGCAGAATAAGAGTGAGAGTGACCCTCTGAGAACCTTGGAAGGGCTGAGGATTGAAAGGGAGAGAAACGAGTTTATCCCCTCTCTAACACAGACAATCACTCAACTCGTTTGCATTACCCATCAACGGATAACATTGATAGGGGTACTGGAGATAGAGAGAGTGAAGCTATTGAATGATCAATCTTGACTCCGCCCAAGAGAATAATAGACTCGATTTATTAATGAGTACTCGTCAGCGATAGATACATGTTAAAGAGGCGAGGCATTAAAAAGAAGTTGTTCACTGAGGGAATCAAAATGGACGATCTTGAATAATCTCATGACTTGCAATGATTCAAGTGTTGCTGATGCAGCAGAAGAGATACCTCAATAGAATAAAGAGTATGGAATGGGGGCGGAGTCTTCTTTCTTCTCTTGACTTACCCGATAGAAGTAGGAGGACATTTCCCAATCTCTCAGCATCATCTTCTCTCTTGATACACTCATAATGAGCAAAGAGAGCAGCAATTACTCGATTTCTGAATTCATTCGTCAATCTTCTTGATCCTTCTGAGATTTCGTTTCCTCCTCCTATAATTATTCTCTTCTCTTCCATTCAATGAAGTATTTCAATCATCGCTATTCGCTATTTTGTTATAGATTGAATAGCTGACCTTCGTGTCTTTCCCTTCTCTGCCCATCTCTTTCTTACAAATCGAAAGAGAGAGAGAGAGAGGGAGGGGAAGAGGGAAGGGGAGGAAGGTTGAATGAAAGACAAAGAAAGTGATCACCCACCTACTCCCAAATATCCGCCTGTCCCAGAGAAAAGACGAAGCAATTTAAGAACTGCGACCTCTTCATTGGATAAACGAAGATTACGAAGAGGAGTTGCCACCTTAAGGAAGATGAAGAGAATGAATAGAATAGATAGATTGATATACTCACTTCATCGATAGATACTTCTGTCATCTGCTGGTATAATTTCTCTTGTCTCCATTTTCGATCAGCAGATACTTTGCACTGGAATAAGAGTGTTCTCCAATGGCTCTGGTGTGCGTACCCAACTTGGATCCAAGCAAAAATCCAAGTTGCGTCCAGGCCTGGGGGCAACTTCGATTTTTGCTTGGATCCAACTTGGATTCCTGCTTGGATCCAACTTGGAAACGGGGTTACTGTATCCCTCTTTTTTATTGATTGATATTTGCATGAGATACAGTAACCTCATACAGTAACCAAAGGCCCCCTCATGGTTAGAGGCTGGTCACATTCAAAATACGGCCCTACTGGGGACCGTAGACAGTTAATCGCACTCGTGCCCTAAGGCAGTCAGAACAATTCTGAAAAATGGGACCTTATAGGCAGAGTGCGTGCTATACTCGACTGGGTAGGATCAGCTTGAATCCAAGTTGGAATTCTACTTGGATCCAACTTGGAAACCCCATTTTACTTGGATCCAAGTTGGGTACGCACACCAGAGGGATCTCTCTCTCTCTCTCTCTCTCTCTCTCTCTCTCTTTCTCTTACTTTACTCTCTTCAGGAAGTACATTGACATTCCTTGGCATGCATGTTCCATTCGAAATCAGCCAAACGTCGTCAACCTTCAATCATTATTACTACATCAAATTAAAATCAACAAAAAAAAGAACAATTTCTTAGATTTCACATTAATTCAGAATGGTATCTATCTAGTCATTAAATGTGCGACAAAATTTACTGAAGAAATTAAAATGTTTTCGTCTATCTTACTTGTAGGGATGCTGTGTAGTATCCATGCTCAATCACCAGATTTTCAACTGCGAAATTCTGAAGAAAGAAATGAGAAAATGAATTGAAGAGAGGAGAACAATGAAAATAAAAGAAGTAATTGATAAATATTTGTGTACCTTGAGTAGAATGAGTCGATCTTCAGGAGGGAGAATATTAAATATTGGAATGGAAACTGCCCATTCCAACATTGTTAATAATTCAATCTGTGTCACTGTTGAGATATCATTACCAAGAATTATCGATAAAGATTTTGTCTTGATCGAAGACTGAAAATGAACTCTAATTTCAAATGTAATCATTCCAATCAATTAAATCATGTTTTAAAATAATTAACTCACAAATGATTCATTGTGTTCACATAATTCATCATGTAATTTACTCGCTTCTTTCTTCGCTTGAATTGAATCGAATTTTTTATTCCTCAGATAGACATCAACAGATGTCAATCGATTTATCAATTCGAGTAGATCATCTTTTCCTCCCTTAACTAATGAATCCATACTCTATCTCTTCTACCGTACTCACCGTGTGTTGAGGAAGAGGAGAGAGTGCACATTGAAGTCGACGTCTTCCAATTAGATCACGACGAGGTTGAAGAGCTGAAGATATCTCACTCTTCATCTCCCATAATCTCTCCTGACCATCTCTACTCATTCCCATCTCAAGACATCTTCTATATCGACAAGCTCTACATGCTTTCCTTCCTTCATTCTTCATAATGGCAGCATCACAAGAATCTCTTGATCTGAAGAGTAGAAAGATCTACTTTATCTCATATGACACCATGTATTCTATCCCATCACGATGGATTTCATTCGTGTGTCCATTGACGGATTGGGAGGGATTATGGTTGTTGTGAATGAATAGGACTGGAAAGGGGAAGAATACCTGCATTCCGTCGATTGGCGTTGTACTACTGCTCTCCTCAAACATATCCATATCAAATACACAACATCATAAACAAATATCTATCCACACATTATCATAAACAAATTTACGAAAAAAAATGATATATAGATAATAGGTAATAACCTGAAGAATGTCTTGCATCCGAGACATGCCATGATCCCATAGTGCTTACCTATAATTTGAGCTCATTTCCATCTTAAGAAGCATTTTGTTTATGGGAAAATTAATAAAAAGAGATAATTGTTTGAATAAGTGCTTACCAGTACTATCCTCCCCACAGATGAGACAACTTCCAATAACTTCTTTCTGATGACAATGAGACGTCGATGGTTCAGTCGACATTCTTTAATTACTATTCTATTCAATGAACGATTCAACTCGGTCACAGGGTCAATCAAACTACGGTAACTGTGCGTTGTGACACAATCGCTATTCTCTTCAAAACTGTTGTTCTTCAAAACAAAAGTGCTCGATTTGTAGTCTATTCGGAATAGTTTGTTTCGACGACTGAATCAAAAAATAAAATTAACAACAATTAAAATAGTGAGTAAAGTGGAAATGGTAAGACCAATTATGGGCATGGGGAATAATGGGAGGAGAATGGGGTCAAGAATGAGTCTGAGTCTACTCATTCGGTTAGATACATCTAGTAGTGTCTTTCCTCCATCGATTCTTATCAAAGGGAAATCACTCTTCATCTCTCTTCTCTCTCTCTCTTTCTTCCTCTCTCCCCATACAAGGTCTCCCCATTCGATAGAGTACATTACCCCAGTAGAGGATGATTCTACTCTTCATTCTTCTACCTATTTTATCCCAATCTGCAAATGTTCTCTTTCTACCTTCTTCCTTCTTTCCCTCACATTCAATTCCAATGAAATCATTGGCTGACAATCTGATCCTCAAAGGTCATTCAGTTTCATGGATCGAGATTGGACCTGTCAAGGTAACTTATACTATCTTTCTTTTTTGTTCATTCCTTCGGACATTCCTTTCCATATTACCAAATTTTCCATTGAGAATCTGTGAAAACCGCCATATAATCTCAATAATTGATTATATATTCTTACTGTAGTCTCCTGTGGAAGTGAATCCCTCCATTCATCGAGAACATTGGGATATTTCATTGGAAGAACCTTCTCTTTCTGATCTACTTATTCACAAGAATGCATCATCTTATCAACCTTGGAAAGTATGTCTAATTTATAAATTAGTAATGTTCCGTTAATTACTAGGAGAGATACGAAGGGGAATCGATCCCTGTATCGGCCTGGCTCGCTTCCATTAGAATCTGCAATACACTTCTCACTCATGATAAGAATCGATTCGAAAGACTTCTCAATCAAAAGTTAGTTCTATCTACACTATCCATCTGTCTCGAACAGTATTCATACGTATTCAGTATTCTTCATTAATGAATCATTCCACAGACTCATTTTAGATTCGATACAGTAATCATAGACGATCAATACAATGCATGTGGATTACTGTACTCTTCCCTGTCTGGTGCAGTCTTCATTTATTGGTCTCAATCATCTCTTCGACCTGAATCGGCATGGGCTCATCATTCGCCTTCTCCTCCCTCTTATCTTCCTGTTCCTGGAACAAAGTAAGAAGGATATCTACTGAAGTGAGAGAGACGAATTCATTGTAGAATGACAGACACAATGAATTTCTCTGAGAGAACGTACAATCTCATATTCTATCTCCGTTCCCTTTATATTCATCAACATATAATTCAACCTCGAATGGATGCTGTCTTCCAAGTGAGTAATTCATATTCCTCTCTTTCTATCTCATTTCCATCAGCATCATTATCCAATGGCCGTATCATCATTCGAAATGGAGAGAAATGCGTCTCTCAATTTCATAAATACTCCACCAATCTTTGATTTTCCTCGTCCATTTATGCCTCGTGTCGTATTCGTTGGATGTATTCATTGTAGACTTCCACTCAATCTTCCATCAGTTAGTTTTATCCCAATATTTCACTTATAATTTTTCTTTAAGGATCTTGAATCATTTATCTCCAATTCTCCATTCATTATTGCATCATTTGGATATTCTTCTCTTTTAATTTCTGCTCCTTCCTCGGTAATAATATCTATTTACAATATTTAATCAATCAATATAATCTAGATTGTCTCCACTTTCTTCAATGCTCTTTCTTCACGTCCTTCAATCAAATTCATCGTTCAATACGAAGGAGAATATAAAGTACCATCGAATGTGATCACTCGTCCATTCCTTCCTCTTCAAGATCTTCTAGGTATCTTGATTATACCAATAGAAACCCTTATCTCTCTCTCTCTCTCTCTCTATCCTCTCTTCAGGTCATTCTTCATGCATTGCTCATATCTCAATAGGAGGACTCAATTCATTGACTGAGAGTGTATGGCATTCCATTCCTGTTATTGGTCTTCCTCTTCTTTATCCTTCATATGATAATCTCCTTCGACTTTCTGCCAGGTATAATAGATAGTTAGAGAAGAGTTAATCATTTCAATTTCAGAGGAGCGGCAATAATAGTGGATAAGAAGAGTTTATCAGTGCATTCTCTCACTCATGCAATCGATGCAATTCAGAAGAAGAAGTGAGTAGATGAATGATTGAAGAAAGAGTGATAATATATCAATTAAGATACAAAGATGAAGTAATCGTATTCCAAGATATGCTTCGAGATGTTCCATATACTGAATTAGATCATGCAACTTTCTGGATAGAGTTCATCGAGAGACATCACGAAGTATCAAATTATATATCAAATTAAATTTTCTCATTAATTATAGATTCCTCATTGTCGATCGGGTGCAGATCAACTCAATGTGATACAATACTTCTTAATCGATGTTATCGTCTTCATAATCTCTTCACTCTACATCCTCCTCTATACTTCATATCTCCTTCTTACTTTCTTATTCTCAATCTGTTCCTCATCGAAAAATTCAACATCCAAAAGGAAGAAGGAATGATTGGTTTAAATCCTCTCTTTAACGGGTATCGTTAAAATTTTAATTTTTTTTGTCAAAAATAATTAAAGTAGATAATAAATTTTACATATTCAATGCGAATAAGCGTTAGTGCACACACAAACAGATCATTTAAATTATATATTTATCACACTTTAGCTGGATAATGTACAGATTAAATTCACCCGAATATTGAGATGAGTAATAATAATGTTCATGTATTAGTTTATTGATGGTTGGAAAAGTAATCCTCTCATTTCTTCCCAATGTTGAACTTGCTCCGAAGGGACGTTGTTAACTTCTGAAATGGAATAGTAGACAATCGATATTCTTCTTCTTCTTCATTCCTCAATTCACCTTAGTGGAAGAAGGACGGACAATTCCTTCCTTCAATCCTTCCTGACTGAAGTTGGGAGACATCTGTTCAACAGCATGATGAGATCTATAACAACTCTAGTTCCTTCCCATTCCAATTCTTCATTTCTACCTCATATGGGGCATCGTCTTCGCATTTCTCTGAGCGAGATCTGCGAGTCTTCTATTAGAATCCGTAGGAGGCAATTGACGACGATCATTCGCATTATGGAAGGGAGTCATCTCAAACACATCAATACATTTTAAATCGTTACAACCCTGGATCTACTAGCATTACACTAACAACCTGGGGGTTGTGAGGAAGGAAAATTAATAAAAGATTATTAAAGTACACCAAAGGTTTATTTACGCGCCTAAGAGTGCATTAATAGAAGGCTAATATGGGAAGCATTGTACTATTAGAAGAACACAACCAAAGAATCCATTGGAAGCCTTTCTTACCGTGGTAGCTCTGTCATTCTCTTTATCTTCCACCATACTTTCATTCTCCGTCTGTCTCGCCTGAGTGAGTAAATTATCTTTTTTAACGATATTTCGAAAATAGGATAAATCTTGTCAGTTATATACAATAGAGTAACGTGATTGAGATTACACGCAAATGTCATTACATAATACGACAATACCAAGTTAGCAGGCTAGATATGAGACCGATCGCCTAAGTATCGAACCAGGGCCGTCACAACTGAAAATATCAACTCTCTAAAAAAAACTTGTGAATTGACTTTCTTTAAGGGTGCTAAAGACGATATAGGTACGATATATTCTTTTGGCACATAATGTCGTCGTTGGCTCCAGACATCGCATTCAAATTCTGCCTTAGGACAATTTTATGTGCAAAAAGAATATGACTATTGTCTTTAGCACCCGTAAAAACGTCGGTTCACAATTTTTTAGAGAATTGATTTAATTTTGCTGTACCGGACCCTCCTATGATTCTTACGTAAACAGCCTCATATGAATCAAGCTCTCCCACGTCCTTAACCATCACAGCCCTCCTCCCTCTAAAATATATCAATACCCATATCTTGGACTTGTTTAGATAATAATGATAGATATAATGAATATTATGTTTCGAGAATAAAGACGATAAAGTCACTCACTTCCGTACACTCAGTATCTTTATCTTTCTCCCTTTCTTTCATTCTACTCAAGTTACTCTTATCTTCCAATTGAGTTGGTTCTTCATCGAAGTCCATTAGAGCTGTAATCCATTAATCCGTGCTTAAATATTCAATGTATAACATACTTCTCTGAGGAAGCAACGTTCCTCTCATGTCGTCTCTCACAGTAGTCATTGATGTATCATTCGCCGTAAATTCCTTTTCTTTCATACGAGCAATCTATAATTCGATGCATTTTGGAAATAATCTACAGAACCTACAAATGATCAAAAAAAGTATTTTTAAATATAAAATGTATCTTACTTTTCAGAAAAAAATCACTCCAAATAATGAACATTTATTTTTTTTTTGTGAAAATTGAATAATACTCACTTCTTCAGTCAATTTTTCGATGATCTTTTCTTTCTTTGAAAGTTCACCCTCTAATTCTTTCTTCTTTCCCACAACATTTTCCTGAAATACCATATAATTCCATCTATCAACAATCGAATGAACACACCCACCATATTCTCTTTTCCTGTCTCTCTCAGATTCTCCAAATCTTTCTTTAATCTATCCACATCCTCTTTCAACTCTTCATTCTGCTTCTTTGCTTCTCCATTTTTTTTCGAGTCGTTTTCTAGTACTTTTATTTTCTTCATTTCGATTTTATGGATAAATTGAAGTTTCTTCAGTTCCTCTTCCTGTAATAACTTACAGTAACATGAATTACAGATATATCAACCTTAGAAATTAGCTCTTTCACTGTTTCTTCATATTTCATTTTTTCTTCTTCTCTCTCTTTCATTGCATTTCTTAAATCTTCTTCAGCGTGATCTTTATCTTTGTTAGCAGTCGTAATCTCAGATCGAAGGCAAGTTTCATTCCATTCCTACAAAAATATTTTTTAGCTCGAGAAAACATTAAATAAACACTAACCGAAAAACATGTTAATAACCGAGAGATAAAGCAACTTTAAAAAAAATTATTTCGTAACGGTGAGCGGAAGAATATAAGCCAACAATTGTAATTCATAATTGGATTGTGAGAAGAGGGATACGATAATAAACTCGTTACCATCTCTTTCATTCTCTCCTCTTCTTCTCTTCTCATCTTTTCAATAATCGCAGTGAATTTGTCATTCTCTAACATAGCAGTATATGCCTTCTCCTTCGCTTCTTCCTTCTCAACACAATACAATACCATATTAAATTTTATCCCTTTTAAACTGCTCTGGTGCGCGTGCCCAAGTTGGGATCAAGCAAATCTCCAAGTAGCGTACAAGCTTGGGGGCAACTTGGGATTTTGCTTGATCCCAACTTGGGAGCGCCTTTTTCGGATTACGGTAGCGAGAGAGTGAGAGAGCAAGAGACGGTAGGCCTCACTATTATTGATTGATAGTGGCATGAGTTGCCTCATACAGTAACCAATGGCCCCACACGGTACGACCATATGGGGGTGGTCACATTCAAAAGACAGTTCAAGAAAGACAGTCCTACTGGGGACCGTAGATAATAATCAATCGCACTCGTGCCCGAAGGCAGTCAGAAGAGGGCAGAAAAATGGGACCTTATAGCCTAGGCGCGTGCTGGATGCGACGGGTACGAAAGCCTGCTTGATCCCAACTTGGAAGCCGGAGGAACTGTACTTGATCCCAACTTGGGAGCTCGAGGCCGGGGTACTGTACTTGATCCCAACTTGGGAGCTCGAGGCCGGGGTACTGTACTTGATCCCAACTTGGAAACGCGTTTCCACTTGATTCCAACTTGGGCGCGCGCACCAGAGTGTCTTCTCAATTTCTCACCTCTTTCATCAACGTATCAATTTTATCCTTCATCATCTTATTTATTTCCTCTACTTCCTTCAATCCGTTCAATTCTCTTTCTCTAATCTGTAATATTCGTTCTATAAGAGAAAAGTGCTCTTTTTTCATTTATCTTACCATCAACTGATTTTCCATCTCTCCGATTGTCTCTTTTAATTGCTCAATAGCTCGATTAATAACTTCTTGCTTCCTCGTCAAATCTTCTACTTCCTTCAAAATATGCACTAATTCCCAAGAGCAATACCACATGATATACAAAACAACTTGTTGCTCTGCTTGGTCAACTTGTCTGTCTTTCATCCTCTCGAGCACTTGGAGGACACATCTAATATTAAAAATAAAATAAAAAATGTGAACCTGTGCAAGTCGCTCAGCATTGGAAGTAGCTACTGAGAGCTTTTGCTTCAATGAAATATTATTTCTGCAAAGTAAATATATTATGTATTCAATACCCTGGAAGATGGAAATTCAGTGATAAATAATGAGAAAGATATGTAACTGACGATTCTAAATCAATCTTCTCCATTTCCATCTCATTCAACTTCTTCGTCATTTCTCTTGTCTTCTCAACATTTTCTTTATCTATTTTCTCTCTATCCTCTTCCAATTTATCCAATTTCATCGTCTTCTCTTTCATTTCTTCCATCATCCTGCTCCTCACATTCTCCATATCTTCTTTAATCGTTTTCATTTCCATTTCGAATTTCTTTTTCAATTCTTCTCCTTTTATCTTTTCCACCTCCATTTCCTCCTTCAACACCTTCATCTCAGCCTCTCTAAAAAGCAATACAACTATGTTGAAATGAGTCTTTCTAATCAAATACCAATGAATCTATCATCTCATGGTCATACTCATCTCTCATATTCACTTATCTTCACTTACTTCTTCATCACTAATTCATTCATTTCTCCAATTTTCGAGTGATTAATACATTCGATCTCAATCATTTCATTGTCTTTTTCATTCAATCTTCTCCTCCAGTCTTCTTTCATTTCTTCCAAGTTATCATTCATATTAATAACTTCCTGTCTCAATTCTTCCACTTTCTTCTTTTCTTTCATCTCTGATTCACGAGATTCCATCAATGCCTTAACAATACAACTTCCTTCCTTCATATCGTCCGTCTCTTACATTTGTTCCAGATCTCAGCTCGTCTTTCACATCAGCTATTTCCCTTGATTTGGCATTCACTTTCTGAAATGTATACTTTTTCCATGGTATTATATCCACCATGAAAATAATAATTATAAAAAAAAACAGACTTGATCCAACTCTTTAATTGTGTCATTCAATCGAGACGTCTCACCAATCGACAGTTCGTAGTAATGTTTCCACTTCTGTAATACATCTCATCAACTCTTTCACTGACACCAAAATGGTACCTTCACTTCATTTGATAATTCGTCCACTCTTTCTATCAGAGATCCCTTCTCCTTCCTCAATTCATCCATCTCACTTTCAGTCTGTAATTATATCCTTTTTACCTTTACTTTGGTCTCATTTCCACTCTCTTTCATTGAATGTGTTGGTCTAAGAAGAAAGAGGAGAGATCAGCTCCACCCCCTCTAGCTCCTCCTATCTCTGCTCCTTCCTCAGGAAACAATTTTCCTTCTAAGACTCCTCCTACTCCAATCACTCCAGTCACACCGCCCCCACCGCCTAAGGAAGAAGGTCAGATATATCTACCTTTTTACAAATAAATACTATTGATTCATTTAAGAACTCAAAGAGAAAACGGCGGAAGATGGAGGAGATGACAACTATGAAAATGTAGAAGTGAAGCAATAGACCGCCCTCTTATCAATAATATTCATATTTGCTCAAATGATCTTTCATCCCGATACACAATGTGATTGCATCTCTTCATAATTTCTATCATAATCTTACCTCTTCCCTATGATTAGACTCCTTCGTTAGCTCTCGAATCTGATCACTCACTTTCTCCTTCAATTGACGGTTGCTGCAAAAAAAATTACCGTTAAAAAATGTTGTTTAATCACCTCTCATATAACTGTTGTACATTGTGACTCAGTTTCTTCACTTCAATTTCCTTGGCATCTCTATCTTCCTGTGCCTGACACAGCTGAAAAATAAGAATGGAATTATTAATTTTCTATTATCACACTTTTTGTTGCAGAGTTCTCATCTCCCTTTCCCTTCTTTTTTCTCGCATCGCAGGAGAATTAAGTTGTTCTGTTATAGGAGATCCACGAGTGACAGACTGAACATGACATCTCATCTCTCTCTCTCTCCATTAATTAATCTTACATGAGGTACCATGAAGGGACGTGGTTCACTGTTGGGAACAGGCAATTGACGACGAGCCGACAGAGGAGTAACCATTAGACTATTACGCATCGATACTCAATCGAGACTCTCACTTCTCATACTCATGAACACACTTACACACATCTCTTTCGTAGAAGGAATGTCTCATTGGTATATTAGATGGAGTGGTAAAAGTGAATGTATCCTCTCCTTTTCTCTCAATACTCTTATCAAATGATTCAGTCTGCAACTTTCATTCATTTGGTGAAACAATAATGTATGAACAAACAGGAGTTCTTGCATCTCCGGCATCAACGGGTGTTCTTGCCTCTCCCATTTCTCCACTCTCTTCTATCTCATCATCTTCTGGACACTCAAACAGCACGTTGAACCATCGATTGTAATCTTGGTTCTCAGTCGCTCTATTCATCCACTCGATCTACATTTTTTCCTTACTGTTAAAGAACATTTCATAATTTAGTACCGCATTAGCCATTGTGTGCTGCAGATTGACTTGCTCCAAGAATGTGATACTGCCCTCGATAATTTTCGAATCGGATATACACAATTCATGCCAAAAAAGTAAAAGAAACTTAAAATATAGGTTAGAAAGGTTAGAGGATAATATTATCATCACTAACCTTGGAGATTTCCAGTTCGCTTCCGTTTGCAGCTCTGGATGAATTAAGACTGGCCGCCATGTATTCTGATTCCGTGCTACAATTTTGAGAAACTTGAGAAATTATGCAAAATTAATAAGAAAAGAATGATACCATGATTTTATGTACTCTATAGCCTCCTCGTATACTTGAATTGCAGACTCTCCTCTAACTCGATTCAGCTGCTTGCATCCACTCCTGTAAAAAAAAAGAAAATAGTATCATATTTGTTGAAATGAGCTCACTTGAGATATAACAGTAGTGCAGGAACATGCTCCCTCCAAAGATCTGCCATGGCATCCACTGGTTGTCCACCACATCCGCCGCTTCCGACTGTGTTGAACTATAAGCAAAGTTAAATACCATTTAAATAAGGAATAGATATGATACCCAGTGAAGAAGGGCTTTCTTCATATCTTTGGAAGGAGCCCGCTCTGCGCGAGCCATGTCTCCTGCAAGAAATAACTATCATTCAACATAGAAAAGGATCCATATGAACTAGGAGTTAGATAAGTATAATCACAAATGTTCAGGATTGAAAACCGATGAGTTTAAAATCACTCCGGTTATCTGCACTGCTGGACAACCTGCTTAATGGAAGGTCAAAATGAATGTGGCTAATAATCCATTAACGGTTAACCCCGCTAATGGTACTCATGGTACTGATGCATGGTCGATGCACGCCCGTTAAAACGGCTCGTCCCCCTACTGTTAATTTTTACATAGAGCGGCGCCTCGGCCGTCGGGGATAGGGTCTCACACACTCAACGCAGATCTGATCAGATCTGCGCGCATAACAATAAAATATCACGTCATGCCTCTCATAATATTCACCACACTAACTTAGTTGCATTCAAGTTAATATCAGAACCTTTTTTCAGAACCTTTTTTTCTACCGACTAATGAAAAATATTCAAAACACGGAATCCAAGATAGAAATTTCTATAGAAACACGACGTGCTAAATATATAATTTAAGGCGCCGGATTCGAATTTTGAAATTTGAGCCAAAAATTTACGGTATTTAGCAAAGCTTTTGGTAGCACACTTTTTACTGCTCTTCACTCATTCGGTATTCTCACACATGTTTTTTTACTACTCTTTTTGATCAGTCTCGTTCTCGCCTGTGCAGATTCTTCATATTGCAAAGAGATACCAAGTTCACATATACAGTGAAAGAGATAGGGTTATGCGCGAGAAAGTGCTCCCAGTATTTTAAGAGTTTGTGCGATTGTCTAACCATGATTACTCAGAGATATGAGGGCATGCAAGCGGCAGATGCCGCATGTATGCTTTTAGGCAGCCGGCATGCATGCTTTAAGACTGCGGCACCCAAGCATTATACCTGCGGCAGGTATCTTTTAGCTGCCGTTCACCTGCGGCTTGAATGCTTCAACGCATTAACTACGGTAGTTTATACCGAGCAGATGCATTATTACCTGCAGCATGCATGACCATTACCTGTCGTTTACCTGCCACCTGCCAGATACATGCCGCGGATGGCAGGTAAATGACAGGCAATGGGCATTCATGCCGCAGGTAATAATGCATCTGCTCGGTATAAACTACCGTAGTTAATGCGTTGAAGCATTCAAGCCGCAGGTGAACGGCAGCTAAAAGATACCTGCCGCAGGTATAATGCTTGGGTGCCGCAGTCTTAAAGCATGCATGCCGGCTGCCTAAAAGCATACATGCGGCATCTGCCGCTTGCATGCCCTCATTTCTCTGAGTATATTGCCAATGGTATTTCAATAATCAACAAATTCAGAAGCAATATGACGACAGATAACAACTTATTAGGATCAGGAGATCAAGAAGCTCAGCTCGAGGAAGCTTTAAAGGTTCATATTTAATTTTCTTATTGTTAGTTCCGGAATTTTAGTGATTACAAGCTCTTAGGTGGGAAGGGGGAAATAATCATGGTCTCTACAATAAACAACGGAAGGAGAGATTCAAAAAAGGAGTCAGTCCGAATCTGCAAAATCGACCTTTTGTGATTACGACAAAAAAAATATAATTAATTGATTAATTAGTCATGGAATTCAGTAAATTGGAGACTATTATTTTCTAAATATTTTTCGAGACCTATGTAAAATGTTGAGGTGGTTCGTCGAGAAGCATTCGAAATGAAGCGATGGTTGGATCGTGAGCGACTCATTGATGCTCTCAAGCATGCACAGACTATGCTCGGAGAGCTCAAGACCAACACTCTCTCTCCTAAGTTTTATTATCGATTGTGTGAGTTCAAAATATCTAAAAAAATATATGTTTAATTGATGTTATTTTAGACATAGACTCAACTAATGAGCTACAGCACCTCGAATCTTTCCTAACTGATCTCGCCCAACGTGGAAACTGTCCACTCGAGCTATATGAGAATGTTCAGTACGCGCAGAGTATCGTTCCCCGTTTGTAAGTTATTATCTTATGAGTCATATATTTGTGTTGAATTGAGATATTTGATGATCACTATTGGAGTCGTTCACATGAAAGCTGGTATGGTTAACAAAACGGAGATTCTACACGACCTTGTAGAGATGTGCAGGTAAGATTTTTTTTTAAATTTATAATATTTTGTTTGGGAGTTGAAATTAGAAATGTCTTTTTTCCAGAGGTGTTCAACATCCTCTTCGCGGTCTTTTCCTTCGTAATTATCTCGTTTCAACCACTCGTAATCTCCTTCCCGACGATGCTCAAATCAAGTGAGAATACATTCTTATGCTCACTAACATTGTCGTATTGTTTTTCTTTAGAAAATTGGAAGACGGATCTGTAACAGACGCGATCCATTTTTTCCTTACTAACTTCGGAGAGATGAACAAATTATGGGTTCGAATGCAACATCAGGCAAGTTTGATATTTTATTCTCGTTATCTCTAATTATAATTTGATCAGGGTCCATCGAAAGAGAAAGAGAAGAGAGAACGGGAACGAATGGAACTTCGAATCCTCGTTGGCACTAATATGGTGCGATTGTCTCAGCTAGAGAATCTTAAAGTGGATACGTACTTGACTAGAGTACTGCCTGGAGTACTCGAACAAGTCGTCTCTTGTCATGATCCTATATCTCAGGTACTTTACATTTTTTAATAGGAAAATTAGTTAGATTTGTTAGTATTCCTCAACATTTGTTTTCAGGAATATCTGATGGAGTGTGTTATTCAAGTTTTTCCTGATGAATTTCATCTTGCTTCTCTACGAGAATTTCTCTCCGCGTGTAAGGAATTGCACGAAGAAGTTAATATGAAGGTAAAACCACACATTTCTAATTGTGGATTATGTATATACTAGCATTGTTCTCTCTCATCCTTCTTTTCTTCCTTCTTCAGAATGTCTTATCGTGTGTAATGGAACGAGTGCAAACTTTGGCTGCGGCTCACAAGGAAACTCAACTCTTCTCTCTCTTCGCAGAAACAGCTCATTCACTCATCTCTACCAGAAACATGCCAACTGAGGATATTATCTCACTCCACGTATTTTTTTCTCAATTTGACTGTTTGAATAATGTGTTGTTATATGAAAGAAAAACGATAGGTTCTGATTGTCTACTATCCACTTTTTTCAGATTTCTCTGTCAACACTGGCGTTCAAGTGTTATCTGGAACAAGTTGAGTACGCGAGTACAGTATACGACTCACTTTTGCGGATATTAAACGAGAAAGGAATTGCAGAGTGAGTGATCCTTATTTGGAATAAGTGATATATGTATTTATCTAGAGAGTCTTGGATCTCTCCGATTGGTCGTGAATTGATCAAAGTGCTTGATAATGCCACTCAAGCATATGGTCATGTGGGAAAGATAGTTCAATTGAAATCATTCGAACCTCTTATGAACCTTCTTGACGTGAGAGCGAGGTATCCTTTTATATTTACAATTTAACAAAGATATTCATTTTTGTTTCTTTCCAAAATGATAATATTCAGATGTCGTGTCTCGGCTAGTATTCTAGAGTGTATGATCGAACGAGAGTTGTGTATACAGAATGAGGTGACCGATCAATACTATTACCGTCCACTTTTGTATTTTCCTGTACTGAGGTTATGTACTGTACTCACCTGCTGTACCATAATCCCCACCTTCTTTCTCTCTGAGTGGTTAACAATGTGATTCCGATGAAAATAGCCGAAATTTTCCTATTAATTGCGTTTAAAAAATAAATTTGCCAAGCACGGTTCGAGTGACCATTGAATCATTTCATAATGCAATGATTGCAGGAGGAGTTAAATGGATTGGAAGTGATCGTGGCTCCATTGATCGATGACGACTCTGTCAAACTGACCAAGGATGATATCGAAGGAGAAGACTTCCAGGTATGCAAACCATGTCATTTGTACTATTTGTATTGGTATAATAATTACAGGATGAACAAAATACATTGGGAAAAGCGATTCATCTTATTCGGTTCGATGGAGACGATCCAGATGGACAATTCCTTGTAAGTATGAGTACAATTGTCTCTATTCTCTTTCTTATCTTTTCAGTTATTATCTCTCGTTCGTAAGTTAGTAGGACGAGGAGGTATCCATCGAATTCCTTTTACTCTCCCCTCACTTCTATTCGCATTATTCAAATTGGCCACTCTGTACAAAGAGAAGAAATGTGATGTTGTGAGTTGTTGACTCTCGTTCACTCATATGAATCTCTGATGAATTAAGGAAAATTGGGATATGAAAATGAGGAAAGTTATGTTATTTGCCATGAACTGTATCAAGAAACTTCATGAGATCGGAGGGAAATCGGATATTCCTCTCAGACTATATATTGAGGTAAACAAATTGAGTTGAGATGGGAAGGAGAAATAGTAGTTAACAGATAGTTTACAGGCTGCGCTTGTCACTGATTCGATTCCGTTTGAAGACTCCCCTTCTATCGTTTATGAATTCCTTTCCAAGGTAACTCCCCCCCCCTCCCCTCTTCCGCCCTTCCTCCTCCGTTCTCTCTCCGGTAGAGGAATCGAAATTGGTTCATTCAATAGGATGGTAGTTGCTAGGGACGACGGCTCAGAGAGAAAGAGGGAGTGGGATTCCCTCTTCCCTTCCTCGCCTAAGAGTGTTAACATGCCATGTATTTTCACTACATGGTTAATATATACTATTTTTAATTGATTGTTTATTCTGATAATGTATAATATAATAATGATTAGTGTATATCATTTCAGTCCCTCTCTATTGTAGAGGAGGAACTATCTGATTCTCGTTCTCGTCTTTCTTCTCTTTTCACATTAACGTCTGCTATAGAGAAGACACGTTCTCTATCTCACGATGATCTACTCAAATTGGCTAATCATATCGCCCTTATCTCGAGTAATCTATTCAAGAAGGTATGATAAGGATGAATGAGAGTGGAATGAGTGAATGAATTACAGGCTGATCAAGTGAGAGCATTATCTTCATGTGCTAGTCTATTCTGGAGTACACGATATATAGATGAAGATGGAGAAGAGAAAGAGATGAAGGATGGAGAGAAAGTTCATTCTGTACTCACGAGAGCACTTAAGGTAACAATCTAGATGATGAATTGAATGGGAATGAGAGGGAATCCATTTCAGATGGGAGCTCAGTGCATGGAACCAATTGTACAAGTGGAATTACTAATCGATATCCTCACTGTTATGTACTCTTTCTATTCCGATGGATGTAATCAGGTACTCTTCCCTTTCCTTTTCAATCAAAGTACACTGTTTAATGCGGATATCTGACTCGATATTTTTGTAGTCATACATTAACATTCTCGTTGAGACGGTTTAGATATTATTGAATATTTCAGATAACGGAGGATTCCATTGTAGAAGTAGTTGGAAGAGTGAGAGATTCAAAAGCTCAATTGGAAAAAAGTGTGGAAAGTGAGAGGATGGATGGTTTATTGAATAGATCACTCGAAGTAATGGAAGGAAATATAGTAAGTAGAATGAGAATGTGAGAAGAATATTTTTGAAGATTATACATAGATAAATGAAATAATATATTGAATAAATGACTAGTCGGTTGTATTGTAATAGTACTTGTAATCCCTTGCCCATTATAATCCACTCTATCCCTCAAGTATTATGCTGTACATTGTACAGTTTGAATATTGAACGTTGCATGTAAATATATATGTATCATTTATTTTTATTCACTTTCGAGATGTTAAATAATTTATTTTTAAGCTGATTGTAGTAATCAATCAGAAAAAGTGATAAAGTTTTACTTTACAAATATGGAGAAAATCTCGTAAATATAATAAAGGCTCGAATCCATACGATATATCTTTATCTCGATTACGGTTTCAAAATGGTTACGATAATGAGTTAAATTCAGATCGTTTATCTAGATAGAAACTCATCCATCTGTGATCTCTTATCTTCCTTATCAATCCAATGCACATCTCTCTTCTCGATCTTCCCCTTTCAATCTAACGTAAGTCCCCTTCTCTTTATCTTCTCACTCTGACCAGTCTTCAACGTGCACCATCTTCTATTTGCCGTTCTATTTCGTCTGATGCATCTCTTCCCTTTCCCCTCCCCCCCCCAACCACCCCTCTCTCGCCTCTCCCACTATCCGCACCCTCTACACACTCGTTCTGATCTTTCAACAGTGAAGAGATTGTACTCTAAGTTCAATTGTCTCGCTTCACCCTCTCACATTGAATGTACTTCTCATTCTACAAGTCTAAAAAATCTGGTGTGACCATTATAGATAGATGCGCAGTGGGTAAGAAGAGAGAGAGGGCAATATTGTCTTTGTGATAGAATGAAATATGATTGAATGACATGGTTCGATCCTCTCTGTCATCTCTCTTTCCCTCTCCCTTTACACGCTTCTCAATTGATTGAGTCATCCCTTTTTCATATCGTCCTCCTCCTCTCTCTCTCCCTCTCTTATTCATATGCTATCTATCTATCTCTCGTATTTCTTTCTCTCTTCTTCTCTCTATTCAAATGGCTAGTTATTAACCGATTCGAGCAAATAAATCATTCCCAGTTTCGTAATTGGCAGTTAGGCTTTTCTACTTTCGCTGCGATCTTCCCAATTGATATATTCGAGAAATATTATATTCTATTCCAAATAGAATATTGGTATTTCGTCGAATTATTCATTCCAATTTGTATTACATTCTCAGTTCTCACATTGATCAATCCATTCTTTATTCATCCCAATTTGACTTATGCATAGTTATGCATCCCGTGAACCTCTTCTTCTTCTTCTTCTTCTCCTAGCCAATATACTTTCTATCGTATCTTTCTATTTCTCACATGCTCTACTGTCTCTCATCTTCTGCTGTACCTCTCTCAATCACAAACTACCTTTGCTAAAGAGAGAGAGAGAGAGAGAGAGAGAGAGGAGTGACAAGAGGGAAATATTCGTGTTTGTAGAAGAATCATATGAGTAGAAGAGGTTTACTGAAATATAGAAATGTTGTATTTCCTTGTAGCTTACTTGGTCTGGTATGCGTAATATAATGTACGTTTGTTATGATTAAATTTTAGTAGTGAGATGAGATGAGATGTAATGGAAGAAAGTAGGAAGGAAGATAAAGAGGGGAGGAGTGATGATTCATACAATGTCTCATCCATTTCATTCCGGAACAGAGTCCAATATTCTCTTTCATCCGATACATTTCATTTGCAAATATAGTGCTAGATATTGATATTTTCATATTTCTAGACTTACAAAATCCGATTTACATCTAGTTGCCTGATTGTGAGTTTAATCGATTTATTGTTCTAGTATCTAATGTAATAATAAATGATAATTATAGATCAATCGTGGCTTCATCATCATCATCGTCAGTTATTTCATCTGTTCCTTCTTCTTCTTCATCTGATTCCACATCTTCTGCTGATTGGTTGTGGCTTTCATTCGGAGCAAGACTAGCACAAGTATGTCATCCTTCATTTCACTTTAAATATCTTGATACACCATCAAATTCTAATATGCACAGAACGGTCGTAGTGTGTGCATTTTGTGATGAGTGAGTACTATCGTCAGAGAATTATAAGGACGTTTAGATGAGAAAAGAGAAAGGGTAGGCTATTAGGTATTGACGACGCTTCCACTTTATTATGCGATGACTAAGTGATAAAGAAGGAAGGCATATCTGGATAGGGATTGAATAGAAAGAGTTGACAGTGATAGGGAGAGAATCGTGGAGAGTACATACTTATCACTCGATACCTCGTCCCATTCCCTTCACTCCTTCTCTCCTTCTTCTTCCCACCATCTTCCAATCCTTCTCCTTCTTCTTGCTATCTCTGTATCTCTAGTCGATAAGATACGTCCTTTCAATCTCTCTTCTCTCCAATGTCTTCAATTCAATCACAGGAATCGTCAGTCCCGTTATGGATGACTTCTCTCTTCTCCCTCCATTACTCCACTCTCATATCAATCGCATTCCTTCTATTTACAACTGGTCTAGCACTTCTTCATATTCTATCTCAATTCTATGCGTGAGTTAGTTGACCCTTCCTTTATCTACCTGAAAGCCAATCATAATTGGAAATGGACTGGAAAAAATATACATAATTGCAGACGGTATAAACTGCATAAGCCAATTCGAGTACTTAAAGAATATGTGGGAGTTAGCATACTTAAGCCTTTAGTAGGTGTGGATCCTAATTTGGAGAACAATCTAAGAACTTTCTTCCATATAAATTATCCCAAGGTATGTTATAAAATAAGATATATTATTAATGAATAATATTGATTTGAGTATGAACTTCTATTCTGTGTACATGATGATGAAGACACGTCCATTCCTATCGTTAAGAAATTAATGAATGAATATCCCCATATTGATGCACAATTATTCATTGGTTCGTTTAAATAATATTTGCTTCATCTTCTTCATCTTTCACGTATTTTGTGGTGTTAGATGGTCCATCTAACATTAAGATGGCCAAGTTATTCTGGAAAGGATTATGATAGAATCATTGGATTCTGAGAAATTATCGATATTATTTTTTCTAGCAAATTTGCCTTGACATGTAGTTAGAATGAGAAAGATGTAATTGATTGATTACAGGTGGCGAAGATGTTGGATTGAATCCGAAAGTGAACAATATGATGCCTGGATATAGGAACAGTAAACATCCACTCATTCTCATTTCGGATAGTGGAATTAGGATGAGGTACGATATATTGAATGATAGAGATATGAAGAAGAGAGGGAGAGATAGATGAAGAGAAGAAATATAGAGATATGTCTGGTATTACAGAAAAGATGCTCTGACTGATATGGTTGGCTGGATGGGGGAGAAAACAGCTCTAGTCACTCAAGTTCCCTTCTGTTATGATAGAGACGATTGGGGGCCCAGTCTGGAACAGGTAAGTAACTTTTAAAAAGTTGATCACTATTGTTCATCTCGAAAACATCTTTTCTCTTCTATTAGGAATAATAAGTATTAAGCAAAATTGTGGTCAGCTATTTTCTGCAAGGGTGGTGAAGGGGGGGGGGTCTATTTTTATTACTTTATAGTCAAGTCACAATATTCTCACGAAATGAGGCAAATAGAATTGGAAAAAAAAGATACTAAAGTGTTCATTTTTACCAATTGCTTGATATATGTAAATTCAGCTCAGTTTATAAATCAGCCTAGGAGTTATTATGAAAATAATATTGGTCACAAAAACGATTTTATCCGTCAAAAAAGGTTTATATTAATGAAATAAAAACAATGTTTTAAAAATAGTATTTTGGATGTCATTGCAGATGTATTTTGGAACTTCACATGCTCGAATCTATCTAGTGGGAAATATGCTCAACTTTGTTTGTTCCACTGGAATGAGTTCAATGATTAAGAAAAAGGTAAACATACTTCCTTCTTTTTCGTTAAAATGTTCTTTATGTTATTCTGAAATTATTATTTAAATTAGTGTAGATTCGTTGTGTTTCGCCTTTTATATGTTGCATCTACTTATTTGTAGGCGCTTGAAGAGTGTGGTGGAATGGGAAAATTCGGAGATTTTCTGGCCGAAGACTACTTTTTTGGAGTGGAATTGACGAAAAAGTGAGTAATGGATGGACTAAATAGGAAAGTGTAGAATGAGAGTAATGAGATATTATCAGGGGATGGGAATGTGCATTGGCTTCTCTTCCTGCTCTACAAAACAATGGATCAGTGACTGCAGAGACATTCGATGCTCGTGCCTGTCGGTATGCCACTATACAACATTATTTTATTTAAATATATTTATGATATATCAATTTATTTTTTTATTTATTATTTAACGAATTTTTGTAGATGGACTAAACTCCGCTTCGCAATGCTCCCTCATATCATCGTAGTCGAACCACTCCAGGTATTTATTCCATTTCTACCTTTTCTCATTACATTTATTGTCTCTCCATCAATTTGTTAAATTGATCTCAATCAATGGTTACAGGATTGGTTGGTCAATTCGATTCTCTTTTCTCTCTCAATATGGAATCTAACGGGAGTTCATCCTATTTTCGTTTCTATCGTTCACACTTTCTTCTGGTTCTTCAGTGATTACTCACTCTTCAAAAGTGTCCATGTAACTTATTTTTTTCATTACTTTTTTTTCCTCACTATTTTATACATATTAGGAGGTTGTGTTTAAGGAGGGGCGTTTAGATTGAAGGAACTGACAATTTGATTTTTAGGGAGGTCCGGTGCCGATTCCATTCACTCGATTTCTTCTTCTTTGGTTGAGAAGAGAAATATTCGCAAGTCGAGTTTACAAGAATGCAATCTGTAATCCTGATATCGGTTGGAGGAAAGGAACTTATCGATTGGATTGGGGAGGGCGGATAAAAACCCGACCGAATAATCATGACTAATTTCATTAATCTTTAATTGTTTACTTTGTTACTCAGTGGTTCGCCAGTGCAATAACGGATTAAATCTAGTCGTCAGTCCCAACTCATTCATCTCATCTCACCCCTTTCGGTTTTGACTGTACTTATTGTAAGATGAGTACCATTAAGCATGTGATGCATCGTCCAGAGTCATTTGAATAGTTATCGTAGTTTATGTCTACTTTTGTAGAAGAACGTTTCATTGTTTTTATTGCCTTGACTAATTGTTAGGTGATACAGAAAAAGTACATATCTCCTCATGATTCATTTTTAATCTTTACACTTCTCAATCACACACGGGTGATCCTTCCCTTTTCCCTGTTCTTTTAATATCCTTTCCTCACCGCTTTCATATCCATGAGCTGCTCTCAGATAAAATGATTATCTATTTATGATCACTCATTTAGAATAAACAGGTAGAAATCCAGGAGACGATTACTTATAAAAAAGCAAAGCGGAAAGAAAGGAACGGTTAACAAAACATTAAATATTCCTAGATGTTGTCCGTGATTTCTAATAATCTTCGATTAGTCGGTCGAATCGCTGTGAGAAGTCTCTCATCCTCTCATGAGGTATTTTACATCATACGATATCTATCGGTTCCATTCTTCAATCAATCTTACATTTTCTCAGATTGATATTGGAATGTACGAGAAACGAGCAGACGAGACACTCGAATCAATCTCTGACTATGTTTCTGATATAGGAGAGAAACTCAGTGCAGTCAGTTAACTTTACTCTTTTGGAGCCTTCAAGCGAATGAAAATAGATAGAGAAAGGGAAATAAATTGATTAATTTGAGAAGGGCTAGTCTAAAAGGCGGCCGCGGCCCGAACATGGTCTAAAAGGCGGGCCGCGGCCTGACATTTTTTGAGGTCGATCAATAAATCATTCCGTACCATATCGCAATTGATTATACAGTAACCAAGGTCACCGTATCTGGCTACCGTAACCCAAAAATAACGAAATGGCATTTTTACAATAGTGGACCTGCAGCCCCTTTCAATAAACGTTTTTCCTACTTTTTGTCAGAGTTTTGATCAAGAATTTTGATCTTTGATCTTTGAACTTTCAATTTTCATTCGAATGAGCTTAAAAAATTATGAAGAAGGCTTCATTTTCATCGAAATCTATCCACATAAACTCGAGATAAAATTTAAGTGTTCATTTTTTAGTTAATTTTAACAAAAATATATAACATTCCACGAAAATAAGTATGAGTTGCCCGTTTCCTTGAAAAGGATGAAAGAAAACGTGTTTATTGAAACAGACACACGAAATTTCAAGGCACGATTTACAAGGTGACAAAAACTAACAGTATAAGCAGTGTCAGTAAATGTCGAAAACACGCGGTAAAATGGAGGGAATATTTGTTTTTCAAATTGTTGAAAATTTGAATTGGCGGGTAGTGGTTAATCAAGTTGGCGCGCAGCTGAGTATCCAAGTCGCGGTCGTCAGCAGAGCCGTGGCCTGTGTTTAGTCTATGCTGAGTACGGTGGTTGTTCGTTATTTATTACCAATCAGCCAATCAGGAAAAAGTGGGCGGAGTCTTGCTTTTGCATTGACCCCAAATTTCGTGAGACAGAGGGTCAACTATTAAACTGTCAGTTCGTGATATCCTGGGTTACGGTAGCCAGATACGGTAACCTGGGTTACTGTATAATCAATTGCGATATGGTACGGTATCATTTATCGATCGACCTCAAAAATTGACTGGCCGCTGCCGTGGCCGCCTTTTAGAGTATCCCAATTTGAGGATATCGACGTGTCCCTCTCAATGGGTGTTCTCTCGATGGCAATCGCTAATTCGGGCACATTTGTTCTCAATAAACAACGACCGAATCTTCAATTATGGCTTTCCTCGCCTATCTCGGGACCAAGAAGGTAATACCTGTAAGCTCATATAAAAATATGGCGTCTATTTTGCATCATAAAGATCATGTATGTGTAATTTAGATGGGTATATATGTTTTTCCAATATTATATAGACGGCAATCGCTCGGTTAAAATTAATGATATGTAATTTAGATACGACCTTCTGAATGGAAAATGGATTTGTGCACGTGAACATGAAGGATTGGATGTACTTCTAACGAGGGAATTCACTCAATTATTCCCTTCTACTACCATTGATTTTTCATCTCATACCTGATGTGTTGAATTGAAAGTGATTTGTATGTTAATAATGTAGACGAGTTAGTTATTGAATACGAGCCAGAAGACGAGATACATTCATTATGCTTACAGTGTGCTTTAGTATAAATATCCGTTTATTTCGAACAAACAGTTTATCGAATTACACTGGTTAACGATCCATAATAAATATTTGTTGTACTTCATTGAGGATTCAATGGAAATAGAGTGAAGGGAAGGGAGAGTAGAATAGAAGCAGAGGGAAACAGCTGATTCTGTGCTAATATTGCTAACTCAGTGACAATGGAGAAAGAAGAGAAGGGCGAGAAAAGAGAGGACGAGACGAACGAAACAGGTATTCACTCCCTCCCCTCCCCCTCCCCCCTATCTCTCCCTTTTGTTCGTGCTGTAGATATATATTCCCTGTATTACGGTATTCATTATCAGTTTATGCTATAGTAATATAATCAATGTAATCATTCAGTGGAACCAAGTGCTAAAAGAGGGAAGATGACGATAGAAGAAGGTAGAGAGGAGGAGGGAGCTGGTCCATCCATTTCATCTCCTCAATTCGTATCATATGATCCTTCGACGATGTTGATAGACAGAGAAACACTTCCTTCAATTCTCGGAATTATGGGAAATCCAACAGGTTCAACCATTTTCGATATCTGCGATAGTTCTTACATGCAATCTCCCCCCCCCTCTCACACACTATCTCTCTCTCTTTTTAGGTGTTCTTCTACATATGCATCGAATCTCGATAAATCCACCTGAGAGATTCGTTCAGATTCCCCATCCATTAGAGAAATCAATTAAGAAGGCCATGCAAGACTCTTATTGGAAATTGCTATCCGAGGTTCCACTTGTACCTTCTCTCATATCTTTATATTTCCTTAAGGATTTTGAGAAGTCTCCTCCAGTCTATGGAACTGCTATCTCTCTTGTAAATGAGATCAAGGAGGTTCCTTCAGTATTCGTTGATTATTTTAAAATTCTTTCTGCAGATGCTTCTCAATGGTCTTATTCCAATGAGAGATGAAAAGAGAAGAAACGAAGTATCTGCCAGACTCGATATAAATACGCTACAGTACGATTTTCCCTATTTTATCTAAAAATGATATTTTCTCTTGATAGAAACGAAGTGGAGCAGAATGAATTGGATGTGCCATCGATTGGATCATTCATTCTCAATATATTCACTTCCATTTGTGCCCCTCATAGAGATCCCGAGGTAAGAAAATATTCTAAGAAAATGAAGATGGTAGACATACATTTTCATTACTAACCGGGGACCAAAAAAATATAGTGGTCTGACACTAATAGCAGAGGTTTAATGGCTCAAAATCCGATTTTATGGTGGATATATTGTGGTCTGACGACAGATTCCATTAAATATATAGTGGTCTGATTACCGGCCCGGTAGTTATGAAAATGTATGATGGTGGAAATGATGAATATACTAGAATACCATATTACGCATTTTTTTCAGATCAATGAGATACGATCTAATATGGACGATGTTCCCAACCTATTGAGGCATAATATTCATTAATTTTTAGTGATATAATTATTCATTTGAGAAATCTTATGGAGATGACGGACAAGATAAAGGAGGATGTAATATCTTTCAAATTAGAAATGAGAAGAGAAGAAGTATTGAAGTGAGTCAATGGAAATATCACAATTCATGAATTACATTCAGAGCAGCGAGAGATTATGAGAAACATGATTTAGAATCTTCGTTTGTGGTAGTTAAAGGTAAATAAGTTAATTATTGGAAAGAAAAAGTAATATATTAATTAAGGAGCTAAAGAGAAATTGGTTGAATGGATAAAGAAAATATACGAGAAGAGAGCTGAAGAAGGAGATTCCATTGAAAATATAGAAGAAATTGTAGGACGAGTTGTAAGGAGAGGATTCATTCAGTAAGATATCATGATATTAATTATTGAAAATGTTTAATTACACATAGGAATCTTTCGTTCTCTTCTATATCTGATATTCCCTTCCATTGGCGACTTGATCTAAATGATATTCAATTATTTTCCCTCGAACGACGTCGAATCGCTATCGTCGCCGCATCACTTTTCCTATTAAATGTGAGTTAATACGTAATATAATGTATATCTTCTCTTTCTAGTCAATTCTTCCACTTTCTTCTTCTTCTCAATCATCTCTCATTCCTCGTCTCATCACTCTCTGTGATCATCTATCCAAAGAGTTACTCAATCCAACAGTAATTCAATAATTTTCCTATTACAGAAATGTGGAAGTTATACTTGAATCAGTGTATGTCGAATGTGAGAATGTACTGAGAGAAGCGAAGAAATTGAATGAAGAGACGGAAGATAAATTGAAAGTGATTAAACGATTCATTGATAATGATCAACCATTGAGAATCTTAGCTGGTGAGTGTGAAGAATATATGGAAAATGTAGAATATTGATTTATTCAGAGAAACGATTGGATGAATATATGTTCACTGTAGTGAGTACTCCCAATTCTTCTTCTCTTCCTCCTCCTCCTTCTCCCCTCACTCCTCTCTCCTCCCTTTTCCCATCTATCAGAACCGCATTCCTTAAATACATTATCCACAATGAAAATACTTTCAAAGATCTTTATGTAACCGCAATTACTTCAGTACTCAAAACGAGTGAAGAATAAGTGATTGAAGTCCTATCATTATTTTCCTTCCTTTATTTTCCCCCGATTGTTTCTAAAAGAGTACCACAATTTGCGTGTAAATATCATGATAATTGAATATGAACAATAAATATAATTATTGATGATCGATCATTGTTGGTTACGGAACTGCCGGGAAATAATTGAAAGGGATCACAAGAATAAACGAGGGAATTGCTAGTATCTTGTATCGATGCATGCCTTAGTGCGTCTCATCTTTTTATACATGTTAGGCTTATTGTTTAATATTTTAGCCTAATTAATGTATTAGTATGGCTGAGTTGTTATGGGTTTAATCGTTGTCTTCATCCCTTGAGGTTATCTCCCTCCTATTTGAGTGATGGTCCCAATGGGAATTGGGCCAAACAAAAGACTTGGTCCATTCTTTTCTTCCCTTCTTTCTTCCATCGATTCTTCTCAATGGCATTTTATTTTGCCCTTATGAATGTATCGAATAAAAAGGAACGACGAAGAAGTTCATCTCGTCCATCTCATTTATCGTGAGTATTCCTCTCCCTTTTTCTCTTCTTATTCCACTCTAGACTTCCCACATCATTCTACGACACTTCTCCATCTTTTCCCTCTGCCCCCTCTAATTCTTTCGGTATATTTCTCCTTTATTTTCTTATAAAAACATATTAATTGAGAGTCTCTATGTGGTAGTTCATCTCAAGGGGAAGGAACTCCTAATTCGATAGTTCCATCTTCAACGGCCTCTTTTCCCCCACCCGTACGAACATCAAAAAAGGTTTTCAATTCTATTTTCAATTCAAAAAAGGTTTTCAATTCTTTATGAACAGTATGGATTTTAATCGAGGAAAATATATATCACGACAAGATGCGTCCGCTAAGTATCTCTCGATATAATGGAGATATAAATTGAGGTTCGATTCAAACCGCAAACTCCAACTCCATCTTCTCCTTTCTCCTCTTCGCCGACAACAACACGCAATTATTTTTTAGGTAAGTCATTTATTTGATTCGTTGTCCAATAATTCCCTTTGTGTTTAAAGGGAGTCGCCGAGTCTCACGACTCTCTCAGCATCTGATGCCATCCGAATTCCTCCCTCTCCATCAAGAGAAGATAGACGATCACTTCTCAATCGATTCATATCACTTATCGTACCATCAAGAAAGACATCAAGAGGAATCAATCGAAGTGCAAGTGCAGAACGAATACAATACTCGGATAGAGATAATGGAATCAAGAAGGAGAATCGAAGGAATTTCCATCCAAGACAGAGATTACAGGAGTACGGTAGAATGGAAGAAGAATCAATCGAAAGAACAAAATCAAGAAAGGGAAGAATGGAGAGAAGAAAGAGTGAAAGTGAATTGGATTCGGAAGATTACTGGGCTGAATATGATGAGTGAGATTCACTTCATTAATCCATCTTTCGTGTGTCTCGATTCCGAAAGAGACTGGTTCGCTAGTATGAATAGACAATGTACTGTGTACTAACGAGTATCTCATTCATCTTTTTATTCATTTTCATCCTATTCACAACTATCGCAATGGAATATATTCTCTTTTCTAATGGGAGACCAAGAGTTATTTTACAATATATAATTCCTATAGAGATCTTGATTCATTTGAACTTCCATGAAGATAGATCAGAAACGGCCTTGAATTTTTCATTGTAATATTCGTTGATGAGTCTCTCTTTATGCAACATTTCCTATAATTCCGTTGTCTTGTATTTTATCACTCGAATGATCTCACCTCTGTCAATTTTCCCTCTGCTTTCAATAATCGCCAATGAAATCTGTTGATCGGCGCACCTTCGTCTTTGATGTACCTTCAATATATATATATACTCTTCCCTCAACGAGGATACGTCTAATCAATTTCATTTGCGATCACATCAACCATACACTCAACATAATTTGAACAACGTAGTATGAGCAACGCACCACAAAAATATTGGTCATTGATCCAACCTGATCTCAGTTTTCTACCATAATTGTTAGTCTGGTTTACATTTTCTTGCTAATTGTTCCTTACATGTTAGTTGCTATATTTCTCTAAGTTCGTCCGTTTTTAATAATAGTTTACCATGAGATAAGGTTGAATAATGAGAGATAAGTGACAGCTGAAGTGACGATGAGAGTTGATCTTCTTCTCAACGGAATCTTTGCAATCCATTTCAATCGATACCATAATCGGCCCATCTGAAGATACAATTCCATAGCATATGTGCACGGTATTCTTTTATAAGTAGGTGATAGATGAATACAAACATCGAGAACAAATTCGATCCAGCAATTCCTCGAAATATTTATTCACAAAGGAGACATCGATTAATGTTTAGCTCGATTAAAAGGCCAGAATTCTAAAGAATCGTATTTTCGAGATAAATCAGTCGATCAGTACATACAATTAATATGAGGAAAGAGGACGATATAGTAAGGAAGTTTTAATGGTTGAAAAATCTACTCTTTCCCTTGGTGGGATTCGAGAGGGGTGAATTCCACATTGCTGAAGATGTGCGCTTTGGATATTTGCTGGAGGGTTTAAATATGATATTGAGATCAGGTTCAAGGATCGGACCGAAGAAGACGTCTGAAATGATATTATATAGACTATCAAGGCATTTCTCCCTTCATGACAGATAAGAAAAGTAAGTGAGTGTAAAATGTAATCTAACCAGGATCGAAGGGAGGAGCATATCGAATAGCAGCCAGGGTGCGAGTCAACTGAAACACAAATCATATTCCTTTCAATTGAATACTTGATCAAATTCTTCTTATATACCTGAGGATGACTAGCCCATTTGGGAACTTTCTTTCTTGGATTCGTTTCATCATCTGTTTCATCTCCACTGTCCAAATCATCCACTCCATAATTCGTTTCAGTCGAAGGCACGAATATCTTATCAGGAGTCATATCATACCTTAATAATCATATTTACTATTTGTCATCAATAAATGTGGCAATATGTTTAATACGAAAGGTATTTAACTCACGAGTTCTGTGATTCATTCATACTTGCATTGGCGAGATGCTTATTCTTGAGTACCGGTGTCTTTAATTTCTTGTATTCTTCCTCTTTCATCTTCTTCTCTTTCTCCTTTCTTTCTTTTTCTTCAATTTCATCTCTCTCCCTTTTCTCCTTCTCTCTTCTTTCTCTTTCTTCTTCCCTACGACGTTCCTCTTCCTTCAATCATATCATCTCATCATCTATATTCAATCTCCATTTCATACCTTTAACTTTGCAACTCTATCTTCTTCCTCTTTAATCTTCTTCGATCGTTCAGCTTCTTCTTCAATTCTTCTCTTTCTTTCCATTTCCATCTTAATTCCTTCTCTTTCTCTCTCCATTTCATCATCTTCTTCATTTTCATCCCAACTAATCGTAGGTCCTTTCTTCACCTGTAATACTCTCTTCATTCATCCATCTCTCTCTCTCTCTCTCTCTCTCTCTCTCTCTCTCTCTCTCTCTCTCTCTCTCTCATCTCTTCACTAACCGAATGAACTCTATGTTGTTTCACAGGAACACGAGGAGTCATTGGTGAATTCATGGCTCTCTTCATTAATCTCCCTTCAGCAGGAGGACTTTTCCCTCTCGTTCGAGTAGGAGTCTTAATTTCCATTCTCATCTAACGTATTCAATCTCTATTCTACCGTACTCACCCTAGGACCATTTCTCTCCTTCTCTCCTCTAACAGGACTCTGAGCTTGTCTCTTCTTCAATTCCATAGCTTGTCTTTCTCTTTCTTTCATTGCTTCCATTTTCTTCTTTTCTTTTTCTCTTTCTTCTTCTTTCTTCGCTTTAACTTTCATTTCTCTTTCTTCTCTATCTTTCTTCGCTCTTTCAGCTCTTTCTCTAATCGCTTCTTCCCTATTCAAATCTGCATTTTTCTCCTTTTCTTGCAATTTCTTCATCAATTCGGCTCTCTTCGCCTTAAAAAATAACCGTCAATAATCAAAATAACTTAAAAGAATCTGCATAAATATGAAATACCTTATCCAACTCGGTATTCTTCGTTCCATTCTTAACAGTTTTCGAAGGGGAAGAGTTACTCGAACTTTGACTATCATTCCCTCCATTTCGAGATTCGTTCTTCTTCAAAATGCATAACTTTATTTGCTAGATTATAACAGAATAATCGAATGAGAAATGTGCGCTAACTGACCATAAGATTAACTCTAGTAGGAGGATTCTCCCTAGCAGGTGATCGTCCACTTTTGGCAGGTTTCTCTCTAGCAGGTGATCGTCCACTTCTGGCGGGACTCTTCATTCCCATTCGAATACGACTGCAATCATATCAAGATATATCACCATTTGTTCAGACACAGATGACACGCAGTCACTATTGCTTGAAGATTAAAAAAACAATTTTGAAAATATGAGATATCAGGGCAAGAGATATGCTCGAGCAAAGGGAACGTAGTGGACGTAAATGGAAACCTCAGCAAATGGTAAAGGCAATACAATTTAAAGATAACTTTTCAACAAAAAAAACGTTCGATCTGTTTTATATATGTTATCAGGTATGACCATAGCAACCTATGATACTGGATTATAAAATTTGATCAACTGCGAGCTGAGAAGAGGCCCCAATGATTTGCAAAAACGCGGTTGAATATCACTTGTTCATAATTAATAAAAGCATATTATCAAAGCAACAAAGTAATACTGACCTAGGGGTGTGGATGGTTGTCTGAGGATGGAGAAGTCGATTATCCTCTCGTGTTTCCATCTCCCTCTCAAAGATATTCATATTTAACTATACTTTTTACAAGGCGAAAGACTCACTGTTTCTCTTGTTGATCTACTGCTTGCAGCCGTAACAGAAGGGGTTTTCTGCTATTTACCTTTTTTTTAACTTTTCACTGACCCGACAATATTGGTCAAATTCCAATATATTGTCGTGCCTATTTGAATAGAAGACTCGGACTTACAGTGCTCTTCTTGGACCTTCCTCTTCTCGGCTTCACTTCCTCCTCCATTTCCTCTCCTTCCGACATCACTTCCTCTTTGATTTCACGGGAAACCTTAACAACAAAATTGAAGGTATAATCAAAAAGAAATGGAGATACAATAGGCGTCTTGTTATGGACTGCAGGGGAGTTGTCAGTCTTGATATCCCTTTCAGTAGCTTCATTCTGGGTTTCCTCCTCGAACACTTCATCTGGCACATTCTGCTCCTCTTCCTCCACTTCAACTGCATTATCTAACACCAACGGAATTCCCAATCTATAAATAAAACATCCTTCAAATAGTAGTAATTTAACGCTTCATGACAGAAATTGAAATACAAAAAAAGACAAGTGAACTCAGTTCACGATTCGAGCGAATCCGTTTCAACTTTTTCGTACACACGCATGACTGCTTCATGATTATTAACCATTTTACAGCATTTGCTATCAATAATACACAATTCCAAATATTAAAAGGGACGAGTGAGCAAACCTCTGCTGTTGTTGAACTTGAACTTGAGTGAGAGCGAGGTTGTCAAACATGTTGATAGTATCTTTGATTTTTGAAAAGGCAGTTTCTCGCTTCGGAGTTTTCGGGACTGTCTTCGATCCTCCACTGTAATTAATAACTATAATAAAAATGGGCACTCCTGCACATCGCAGGGCACACGTCAAACCATATATTTTGTAAATAATTTTTATTAGGAAATCACTAAATGAAAACAATTTTAATTTATTTAATTTCCTCTATTATCTATTATTATTTCATTTTATCTATTAGCCCGGAGGTGTACGAACTCCAAAAAAAAATTTACGGAATGATTATAACTTACAAATCTTCACATATTTGTTTGAGCTCTTCTTTGCATTCGAATATCCATTGGAGATTCTGATTCATTAGCTCTCCGAATTCTACGGCGGCCGTGTGTAGAACGGGAGCGAAGAGAGCATCTGTATCCACTCTTCTGTCTCGGAAAGTGGACATGGATGGTAAATCATCCACTTCTTCTTTCACACTCTTTTTCCCACGCGTCTTCTTCGGTGGCATCTGCAACATTATATTGTAAAAACAGAGAAATCGGATAAAGAAAACTAAATTAATAGAACAAACGGATTTAGAGGTTAATTCGCAGTGCAATCTCGAATATTTTCTGACGTTGTCTGAGCCGTCGTAATATAATTTATTTAATTTTGCTTGCAAGTGAAGAATCTAAGTTTCACCGAACACCAACCCAAAGAGTTATTTCTAAAATGGACATACTTTGCCAATCATATGATTAATTATATGTGATTACAGCTGTACAGCTGTACAGAACTGCACCGACCGCGCACAAATGGGAAACAATATTGAATGCATCCTTAGAGAATATTCATATATACAAAAATACGAAGTTTTCAAAGAATACGTTCGGTAAAATGAGAAATTTATGGTGAAAATATTAATAAAAAATTACAGAAAGTAGCGCTACGCAGAAGAAACGTAGTCGTCTCTAAGCATTCTTATGAAATAGTATATGAAGAAGAAAGAACATCTTAGAGAGAGAACTCTTAGAGAGATTACTTGATAAATATCGATAGAATAATTAGTCTAACAATCAATTTATCATGTTTTATTAAAGAACTGTAGCAGTTTTGAAAAAGCGCGCCAAAAGCAGTATTCAATTGTATGGTGCATGTTGTGCATCTCTCAATTTGTGTTCCAACAATGCAAGATTGCAAACGTTAACGTTTGCAACCAAGCTAGCATAATTTTTTTTGCGTTTTTTCTACATTATAAATATTTTTCTCCTCTAGATTTAAACTGCATTGCTTTTTTCTTCAGATGGCTAATGTCGAAGGTACCGGAGGTATCCGGCAGTGCTATACGGATATAGTTAAGGCTGAGAAGACCGAGGACTGGAATAGTGCTCTAAAAGCAACCAACCGACGTAAGTAAATTAACGGAATCCAATATATAATAAACAATCAATAATTTATATTGATGGCGAAGCTTCGCGAAGATTTTGCACAAATTCGTTTCAGCATATATTTATGTTTTGTATCATTTTAGTGCTGAAGAAGTTCACAAAGGAGGGTAAAATTGCATTCAAGTGCAAGCTGATTGCACTCATTCAACTGGATCTGTGGGAGGATGCACTCCTTCTTATCAAGAAAACTCCAGCTGCTGAGATGGGGTGAGATCACCATTTAAAACGTTATTCAACTTAATATCTACGATTGCTCTTCGGCTACAGTAGTGTCGGCTATAGGGGTATTGTTGGACGTATACATGCATGCAAATTGTACGATCTAGTGATATGGCTGGTGGTAGTACCAAGTGAGTACGCAGCATGAGACGCAACAGCCGATAAATTCCATAAATGATCTCAGAAAAGTGTATCAAGTGGATTAGATACTTTAACGGTGTAAGGCTGTTCAACAATATGAATGATAAAGTGTTTTTAGTGCTGCTCATTTCGAGAAAGCGTACATTCACTATCGTAAGAATGAGAACGACGAATCTCTAGAGGAACTAGCCAAGTGCCATCCTGATGATGTTCGTGCATTAGAACTGAAAGCACAACTTCTTTATCGTCTCGATAGATTCCAGGTTAGCTCTTGTTTGCGATTTGAGCAATCCATGATTATGCGGTTCACGATTCGTGTGAATGTTAGACCAATAGATTACTCAATTATTTTGTGTTTAGGAAGCGTACGATGTGTACAAGCATCTTGTGAAGAATCATTCGGATGAACAAGACGAAGAGAGGAAGGCGAATATCGTTGCTGTAGAAGCACAACTCGCTTCCATTAAACAAAATACCGTACGACTTTTCGAATTTCCATTGTTTATAGTTCTTCTTCGATACTTTAAAAATAAGTAATAAGAAGTATTATGGTCATGCTTGTTTATGGTGGTAATTATTGAGCATATTTGAGGTATCTCTCGTCGATTCCCTCGACACCTTTGAACAGCTCTACAATTCTGCTTGTGTCGATATAGAGACAGACAAATTGAACGATGCTCTAAAAAAACTGGACAAAGCTCTTCGTAAGTCGCTTTATTATTATACTTAAGGTCAAAATTGTCATGAGTTGCTATATATTATGCCAAATATGTTGTTATCTCCCTCATTGTCTCAATATAGTTTTACATAGAAAAAGGTTTGCAGCACTGGCTCGGGAATCTCTAGCTGAATCAGATCTAACGGAAGAAGAAATGGAGGAGGAGAGTGCATCAATCGCCCTTCAGAAGGCATTCGTCCTTCATAAGATGGGCAATATTCAGATGGCTGCTGAGATGTACAAGAAGATTGAGAATATGAAGTTAGTTCCATTCCATCATATTATTTCATTGTATGAGAATATAAAGTTGAAATGATGGAATTGATGGTAGTATTTAATAATGGTGTATGTGGTTGGCAGATCAGGAGACAAGTCCGTACAAGCCGCTCTTCTCAATAATCTTGCTTCCATTTCTCATCGATCGAATCTGAATGATGCAAGAAAGAAGCTCAAATCTGCTACTCAGATTGATAAGACCAAACTCAGCAGACATCAGAGATTCACTCTTCTACTTAACCAGGTTCGATTGATAATTAGGGTAGTTGAATCTTAAATCAGAGGTCAAATACCGCTCCCGATAGCACCTTTGCATGCCACATTTTTTGGACAATTTGAACGAAAATTAGAGAAAAGGATACCACCGATCGACAAGAAAGGAGGAAATGACCCGAATCCTTACCACCACAAGTGCAATAGCCTTCACAATTTGTAATAGCATACCACATCTTGGGTTACATAACCTAAGTATTTGAACCCTGTCTTAAATAGACAATCATCATCCAGATATAGTAAAATATTTTGAGGCTCTGGTTCTACTTCATTCGAATCAACGTGAGCCTGCGAAGAGAGCGATTGATGATCTGGTGAAAGAGTACGGTAGTCTGAAGGAAGCTGAGTTAACTGAGGCCGCTCTGCATTGGAAGGGAGGAGATTCAAAGAAGGCTGTTGCATCTATTCCATCCAATGATAAAGTGTCCATTCTCGCACGGACTCATATCCTTGTTAATCTCGGTGAGTGGATGAATCGGTGAAGAGTGTAATAATGAAATTGACAGGTAAATGGGACGAGGCACTGAATGAACTGCAGAGTCTTCCTGTTGAAGTGAAGAAGATGAGTGGAGTTGTCTCTCTTATCGCTGCCATTCAAGAGACGAAAGGAGATGTAGAAGGAGCACTTTCCACTTTGGATCCTGCTAGGAAGGGGTCACTAATTCATTCTTAATAATTTCTAACGCTATTTTTCTTCTTATAATATTATAGTAATTGTAAATTTTAGGTGGAAGGGGAAGGAACTCTCTCGTGTTTTGGATACTTTGGCTACACTGGCAACTACTAGAGAGAGACACCCTGAGGCCGCGACATATCTCGAGGAATTGAACAAGTTAGCTCCTTCATATTTGCATCCTCTTAGTCTTACCCTTTTCAGAGTGACTCCTGATGATGTATCCGTCATCTCTCGTCTCATTCGGGCTTATTCATATGTGGATACAGCTAAGGCTGATGCTCTGAGAGAGAAAGCCTTCCCTGAGGGATCAAGTGAGAGAGTGGATGTTGATGAATTAGAAGAAAGTGATTGGATACTCTATGGAGACAAGTATAAACAGAGGAAGGAGGCAAAGGAGGGAATCGAGAAGGCTGATACTGTGAGTAAGAGGGATTCAATCAAAGAAGGGATATACTAAGGGCTTCACTAATACGTACGAATATCATTGATGAAAAGTGTAATTACAGGAGATCGTTACTGGTAAACTGCGAAAGAGAAAGAGAAAGCGCACGATTCTTCCCAAGAACTTTGATCCCAATGCCAAACCCGATCCTGAGAGGTATGAGGAATGGTTAATTAATGTAATGAAGTTCGGTAACTACAGATGGCTTCCGAAGGAGGAGAGAACTGCTTATAAGAAGAAGAGAAAGAATCGTGAGAGAGAAGTAGGAAGAGGAACACAAGGATCAGCTGCAGCTCCATCTGTTGAGTATAAGGGAGCAGAAGGAAATACTTCCTCTCCTCGTCCCACTCCCAATCAGAGTGAACCAAGACAACATCATAAGACTGTTCAACAGAAGAAGAAGAAAGGAAAGGGAAAGTTCTAGACATCTATAATGTTATTTATACAAGATGTACACTCATTGTATCGAACAGTAACAAGTGAAATACAGTAATTGTTAATACCTGTACGGCTTCTATCACAATCAAAACATGCATGGGAATACCCGACTTCAAATGACTGTGAATGTGGAGGGGGGGGGGGTGCTAGACGACTGATCGAGAGAGAAAGTATGTCACTGCTGCTGCACTCATTGCACCAGCTACGAATACTGCCTGGATAGCATATCGAGATATTGAAGATACGACAGGGGCGATATTTGATATCGGAGGAGCTGTCTCCTTATACGATTTAAGATATCTGAAGAGAAGAAGATAAGCAAAATAAATAGAACAATTGTACTCACTTTCCCTTAAGTAGAAGGGGAGGTATTAGCTTAGTCAAATATAAAGCATCGGAAATAAGAGAATCAATAGGAAGATTCCTGGGAAGAGTACCCAAAAGATGATGCAGAAACGGCATCTCTCGCTCTAAAAAGAATGTTGTATAGAGTATGGATAGACAGAGATCAAAGATCAGACCTGTTGCAAGAATTTCCGATCTTCGATAGAGAATACATGCAGCAGAGAAATAAATAGGAAGGAGAGGATCAGAAGCGAGAAATGCATCAAAAACACGAACAATCTGATACCAAAGGCATTTCAACTTCTGGGAGCAATGAGAATATTTATATTGAATAGGGAGAAATTGGGGATTTTATTAGTCAATACCTGTTTATAGTTGTGAAGAGAATGAGAGAACCATGTAAGTGGCCAGCTTAATGCGAAAATCGGTCCCAGTTCAACCTACAACTTATCCAATAACGAAATATCAAAAAGAAAGAAAGATAGAACCTGTCTGAATATTCCTTCAATCTGAGGATCCACTCGTGAGAGGATCACGTAAATCAATTCTAATTGCTTACAAACTCCTTGATCGAGAGTCATTGAAAGATAATCATGAAATACTCCCTGAATGTAACAGTAAGACTCCAGAAAGAACTAGGTTACGATACCTCTCTGATGAGATTTCTACCCATATCCTCAGCACTTTCTTGACCAACTACCAGCAAAATTGTCAGAAAGACATCGTGTAGGCCTACAACTACGTGTTAAATTGAATATTTCAAAAAAAAATCAATGAGAATTAACCTTGATAATAGTTGAAATCCCTTCGAGCAGATAGTAATTTAATGATGAGTGGAGTCAAGAGAGTCTAAATATAACATCTTAATGAACATTGGATGTATAAATTCATAAAAATAACCTGCAGCTCATCTCGTTCATCTTTATCAATATTAGGAGGGAACCGAGCGAGTGTTCTATGAACATCCAATTGAACTTGATTCCACTCCTTATGAGTATTTGCTTCATCATCTGTTAACTGAAGAAAAAGGTTTAATGAAAAATAGAGGCACTACGCCGTCACCTCATCCAATTCCTGCTCGGAAGGCCCCTCATGATCATACTTGTAAAGATTTCGTGCCAAAACGGGCCAAACTATTCGTCTAATATCATCGTCAATCAATCCACCTGTACTCCGTGCGAAGGTCCGCAGATTCTCTATGTGATCATCCAACTTCCCTCAAAGGAAAACATTCCTCGAGCTCAAAATATCTCAGAAAACACCAATGACTGTGATCAAAGCATACCTTCATAATCAGAGAGAAATGCATCAATAGTCCTTTTCTTCCTATTAGTCGAACTTAATCGTGCAATTAAAAGAGGATCCGAATGGTTGTCTCCGTTTTGGTCAGCAAGATCGACGCATGAGGAAACAGCGAGCCACTTTTCGTCAACTAATTCGAACGATTTACTCGGGGAACATGGTTCCGAGATGGACATGAAGAGTGACTGAAAGGAGTGAACATCTACCGATGATTAATTGATAACAAGACACACAACAACAATGATATATTTGCCAATTTTTCGAACAATTCGATCCGCGAGCATTGCAAACTGACTGGACCACCCGGCACGGCATCACAAACTAACTTTTTTCCAGCTGGCAAAATGCCAACTTGACGTGACGTCGTGCTAAGACCTATTATTGCAATAGGTGTCACACACTGTGTGATCGTGGTTAATTTGGGTTGATCTAGGTATTTATTGATGTTTCCTTTTTTCCTCATTTTTAAACGTTGCCTGTATTCAGGATGTCTTGGCTCCGTCCTCCTCCCGCGGGTACTAAGCTTGTTCCCTGGGTTCCTGACCTCATCTTCATCCCCATCTCTCGTGCGTTCGAACGAGTGGGAGTCTACTTCTACAACCGTGTTCTCAGCAAAACTGAGATAGGACTCTTCGACAAGAGATGGAACAAGAATGTTCACGGACCCTACTGCCACTGGCGTTACTACGGAACTCGTTCGTTTAAATCCAACTTATTTTGCTCTCAATTTTGCAAAATTTGTCTAGAAAAACGAACTTTGACAATCAGCTCGCAAGTAAAATCAGAACTTTTTAAGATGTTATTGAAGGCGACAGTTAAACAAATGTGGTACAAAGTTTTGCAATATTGAAGGAAAACATGTTCATTTATAATGCAGTGCTTCACAAACCCAAAAGTAAATTCGAACGGGGGAAAAAGTATGCGTTTCGTTTTTGATCTACCACATTCCGATGTTGCAGGTGACACTCGCCTCATGAACGTGAAGTTGTCTGAGCTTCCCGCCTGGCTCGCCCGCAGAGAGAAGACTCCTGGAGCCTTCTACAATGAGGTAACATTTGAACGGCATTTCTATAGAAACCAGGGGCACACTAAGCACTGAGCCTAAACATCCTGAGCCTAAGCCTAGGCAACCTTAGCAACATCAACTATAGACAGAATAGTTTTCGTCTACCCTAACTGACGAGTTTTTGACTGGCCCGCCTTCTATAGAAGCACCCATTTGAACTATATTCGCTTCTTTGATTACACATTTTTTTCGAATAGGTTAAAATAACTTTTCGAGATTCTATCATTGGTAGATATTTAAAAAGAATTACGGGTGTTTCAGTAATGACCCTCCTCGAAAACATTCGAGAACTTTCATGTCGCATTATTGAAACACTCCGATACATTGATACAAGCAGCCAGTTTCATCTGTAGGCCATCTGTAGGTTATAATAGAGAGATTTATCAAAACACGCATGATTTACCTTCCTCTTTTTTGCATTTATCTAAGGAGTGTGTGAGATATAGTTAAAAAAAATTTTTAAAAAAAATAAGTACGCCTGAGGTGCGACGATATTATTATTTTTCCATCAGATTCGGTGGGCGGTAGTGAAAAAAAGGTGATAAGACAGTTCGAAAAATAAAATTCGAAAAAGGGCGTTTCGAAAAAAGACACTTCGCAAAATCCAGATTTCGGAACGTTCAGTATACGTTTTCCTATAATTTTACTATCATTATAGGGTTCTACTACCACGTGCGAACTAGAATTGATATTTACTATTTAGAAAAAGACAATTTATTAGTTCGAAAATAGCTTCTAAGGGAGTGTGCGCGCTTTGCGTTGCGGTCGCGTCGCGGCCGAAAATTTTGCGAAACGTCCTTTTTCGAAATGTCTTACCGCCGTGAGAAAAAGGTGGGGGGGGGGGGGTGTAGTTTATTTCTTGTGGCCACTTACACAAGATGAGATGACGGCTATTTGGAAGAATGTTTTCTGAAAAAAAAAAGATTTGGGGCTCAAGCACAGTAGAATATGCAAATTAATGTATTGTAGTTTCCCTGACCAAACTTAATTAAATTTGTCAACATCAAAATGACTCGAAATTTATCGAATGAATATTTTAGGTGATGAGAAACATCTGGCGCGTGCACCACAAGTGGTACTCCGGCCCCGTCTACAACAACACCGTCAAGACCATCTTCCGTTTCATCTTCTCCTATTCGTTCCTCTGCTGGCTCGTCAAGTCTCATCGTTACCTCGATTTCCAGAAGACTATGTACCATTGGTAGACATAGTTATTGGTTGAGATGAAGCCCCTTTGTAGAGTTTCTATCGATGATAAATAGATTATATATCACAATCTTTTTGTATGCGTGTGATTATTTAGTGTTGCTTCTCACTAACGATTACCACATTCAAACCAACAAGTGTTGCCCTAATACCTATGCTGTATTAGAGAGGATGAAGCGAGGAGCTTTCATAGTTTTGGAAGGATTGGATCGTAGTGGAAAGACGACACAAGCAAAGAAACTGGCTGAATGGCTGACGTCCCGAGGCGAAACTGTTCATTTGATGAGATTCCCCGGTGAGTGTGAGATACACACATGCAATTAGATGGTTGTTTGTATGTGAGGGTGGTGGATAGAAGGGATGAAAGGGAGACGAGTTGCATGGCATGTCGATGTTGTGTACACAGAGAGCACTTATGACTGTCATGAAGAGGTAGATTCAGATAGAGATGAGCCCTTTGGCAAAGTGATCGACGCTTATCTCAAGAAGGAAATTGAATTGGCCTCTCCTCAAGCTCTCCATCTAGCATTCTCCCTTAATAGATGGCAGAAGGTTAGCTAGTTTAAAGACTATCAATCAATATCATTAAAACGTTAAAACGCGTTTCAATTACGCATTTGTATTATGCGGTTTGAGTTAGTGTTATATTATTGTGAAGCAAGGTATTGTCTCAATAGTCTTGTTAAGGCAGAAGAGATTCGTTCCCTTATCTCCTCTGGAACGTACATCGTCTGTGATCGATATTGCTACTCCGGAGTCGCTTACAGTATTGCATCAGGTGAGAGGAAGAAAGGCAAGAATGGGATTGAATCAAGTGAATGAAAGAGAGAGGGTGACTAAGTAAGGAGAGTGTGAATGGGGGAATCTGTTTGTAGAAGGGAGTGAGGGAGGAGATGAAAGGGGACATCCACGCGGGTTACGGTACTTCCATCCATCTATTCGGATTATTCCTAGATGGAAATGGTTACAACCCAAGGAAATGGTTGCTTGTTAATTAAGTCGGTTACACAAGGAAATGGTTACTTGTTAATTAAGTCCTTGCATTCTTCTAAAAATTGAAATATCAAGTAATTTTTTAAAAGTTATCTTATCGGAGTGATTTGACATTGAGCATAAAGTACTGGTAGATAGGACACACACCTAGAGAAGCCCTTTCCTCCCCCCTCCTCCTCTCCCCTCTGCGTCCTCTCGATCCCTCACTCGATTGCAGCTGGAAGGTAATGAGTGTACCTCTCCCTTTCCCCTTCCATCTAAGATGGAAGAGGAAGGAGCAAGGTATCTATAAGGGAAGAAGAGAAGAGAGGAGAGAAGGTGATCGATTGAAGAGATTGCCTCCCTTCTCTGTCTCCTCCTCTCTTCCAGTTGTATGGATGGAGTTGGAGAGAATAGACGAAGACATCTAAGGGAGGGGAAGGAAGAGTGGTGAAGAGAGGGGAAAGAAGGGAAGAGGGAAGGTATGCAATCACAGTTGAGAAGAGAGAGAGAGAGAGAGAGAAGGGAAGTGAAGCGAGACATAAAGGCAACGAAGAGTAGATGATGCATCTACCGTATACCTCCTACTCCCTCATCTCCCCCCTCCTTTCCCTCCCTTCCTTCACTTCACTTCACTCGAGTACCGTAGTCAACTCATCCCTTTTACAGGTCTCAATGAGAAATGGGTGAAGTGTGCTGATATGGGATTGCCCCAACCAGATATAGTGCTCAGATTCGATGTTGATGCCGATGTTGCTGCACAGAGGTGATAGAAGTTGATTACTACCGAATAAAGGAATCTATTTAAGGGGAGGATTTGGAGATGAACGATTGGAGTGTAATGAACTACAGAAGAAAGTACTTGTTGAGATGAAGAAGTTGGGAGATGAGAGATGGAAGGTAAGGGAGAGATAAGAGGAGGAGGGGGAGTCAAGGGGAAACGACTTATTCGGTGAATTACAGATAGTGAATGCGAATGATTCGATGGAGGGAGTGCATAATCAAGTGATTTCCTTGGTTTCATCTCTGATTCTCTCCCCTGAGATGGAGTCTATATCTTCATTATAGAAGGAAGGATCACTTCCCTTTCCCCAGATGGACTCTTTCCTCTCTCTCTAACAGGTGTGTAGCATCTCCTTACCTTGTCTTGTCTTCATCCCTCGACCTTCCATGCCCTTTCACCTCCCCTCCTCCCTCCTCCCTCCTCCCCTCTACCTACCATATGTTGTCGATGTAATTAGCTTGTCTTCATCAACTACTAACCCTCTCCTCCCCTTTTCCATTCCCACTCAATCTCAGACACATGGAGGATCTCACATTGAATAACCTTGTGTATCTTGATGCATCGTTTCATATGGTACTGCTCACTTGTAATACAGTCAATATATAATTTATGCTTGAATTCGACTCAATCGATGGTGGTTATGAATGGTATGGGATGACTCGTAGTGGGGAGAGAGAAAAGAGAGATGAAGATGATCTATATTCATTCTTATTCAGATGACGATAGAGATTATTCAGTTGGCCAAATGGAAGATCGGACAGTAGACATTTGAATGGGACTAAAGATAGAATTAGAATGAGTGAGGGAAGGGGGAACGATACTCACTTGAATGGTCGTTCTTTATTATGAATATTACGGACATGTCGTTGAAGATTGGATGAAATGGAGAAGGAACGTTCGCAGTAATCACACTGTAAGACATACTCTTTTATCGAGAAGAAGATTCATTTAGACGATAAACGTTTCAATATACTATATCTTATTTCTATGTGCTTGTTGTATGGTTAGTGACCATGTAATATACTGATACGTATGCAAACCATATGTCTTCTCTCAGATGTGTTGCACTCTCTAATAGATATGCCGTAGATAGAAGAGTAAGGATATCTCACCTTATATGGTTGTTCTCCCGTGTGTGTTCTGAGATGACGAGTGAGATTCGCTGATCGAGGAAACACTTTGTGACAGAATTTGCATGTATATCGATCCTTCCCTTGACGAGGAAGAGATGAAGATGGAATTGTATTAGGAGGGAAAGGAGGAAGGAATGGAGTACGAAGAAGAGAGAAGAGTGATGAATGATCATTAAGTGATGGTATGGAGGATGAGATATTAGTATGAGATGATGATTCCCTTTCATCATGAGATATACTTTCTTCTCCTTCTGATGATGATCCATTACGAGTTAGATCAAGAGGAGATGATGTTTCTCTCTTTTGACTATCCGATGGAGATACAGTACCACTTGTTTCTCCTTCTGATGGAATAAGATGAGGTGGAAGAAGACCTCCACTTGCAGCTAATGCCATTAATTGAGAGAAGAATGAAGGAGGAAATGGGAATTGAGGAAGGGGAAGATTCATACGACATAGAGAAGATGTCATATCACAGAGAGGTTTGTGTTGATGAAGATGATGAAGAGATGGGAAGGATTGAGTACAAGTGGGACAGATATGAGATGAGGAAGAAGGAGAATCTGTATCCAAGTTGGAAGATGAAGAAGAGGGAGTTGATGTCTGAAGAGGAAGAATGAGAGAGGGAGAGGGAAGGGAAGGGAAGGCACTAGAGGGAGAGGGAAGGGAAGGGAAGGGACTCACAGTGTGCATTCGACGATGACGACAAAGATTCGAGAATTGAGTATACGCTTTGTTGCAGAATCGACAAGGATATGGCTTAGAGGAACTGTGGATGTGCGAATGTTGTTTGAGACCACTGAAAGAGATGAATGAAGAGAAGAAGGGAAGGAGGGAGGGAGGAGGGAGGGAGAAGGGAGAAGGGAGTACCTGGGGGAAGAGAAGGTCTTAGTACATTGTGGACAAGGATGATGATCACGACGATTGAGTGGATCACACCTGGAAGGAAGAAAGAGATGAGGGAAGGAGGAAGGGGTGGGGGGGGGGATGAGGGATGAGAAGGGAGAGGAGATCATCCCACTATCAATACACAATAGGGTTAGTGGAACGAACGAGAAAAAGGGTAGTCTCCATTTGAACGGATAAAAAGTGCCTCCCCCAGTGATGAGTGAAAGTAAAAGAGAGATAAAGAAGAATGAAGAGAAGTGATAATCACTTACTTAATTTCTCCTTCTTCTAATTCTTCATCTTCTTCAATATCTTCCATTTTCTCATCTCCTTCATCTCCATCTTCTTCTTCATCTTCTTCTTCAGTACTCTTTCCTGCTAGAAGTGCCTCTCCCTTATCGATTTTTCGTGCTGTCTGGAGAATAGTCTGAAAGTGTCTTCATCATTCTCTCATTCCTTCTTCTCTTCTCTTCTTTTCTCTTCTCACCTTCGTCGATCCATTAGTTATGACGACATTCGCCTTCGTATCGTCATCCGTCTCTTTGATTAAATTAAGTATAAGAAGGGCATTCTTATCATTGGGTAACGTCTAGAAGTACAATGGATTGAAGAGAATGAATGAGGATGGATTACGAACCTTATCTATGAATCCAATGAGTCTTCCTTGAGGAAGAGATGAGATTGCCTTAAGAAGAGATCCTTCCACTGGATGAGATGTCACTTCCACTGATCGAAGAAAATCTCCATCAATACTCATTCTGAAAGGGGAATGATCAATATGGAAGAAGAAGGAAGGAAGGATGGTAGGGGGATTACGGTAGTGAAAAGAGAGAGAGAGAGAGAGAGAGGGAGAGGGGGGAAGGGAAAGAGAAGAGAAGAGTGAGGGAAGAGTCGTCTCATCGTCTCCTCCCTTCTCTTCTGACTCCGCCTACTTTCTCCTTCTCAACCAATAGAGAGATTCTTCCCCTCCCCTCATCTCTCTCTTCTTCTCTCCCATCCTAGGAAGAGGCAAGGACAAATGAATAGAGAGAAGAGGAGGAGAGAAGTGGGATGATACCGTACACTCCCTCTTCCTTCTTCATCCTTCTCCTCTATTCACACGAATGAAATAAGAGCAAACGATATGATGGAGTGGGAGGGGTATCAAGTGGATATTGAAATGAATAGTCGAAGAAGGGTGATAATAATGAAAGAACCAATTGATATGGTATAGGGTGCATCAAAAAACAGTAAAAGATGAGATCTAATTGTATCACGATATATCTGAATTAAAGTTGTGAGATGGTGTGAATATCAGTTGTTCTCTTCTCTTTTCATCGTCCCCTCACTAAGAATTGCCCGTGTTTGACTTCTCTTCTTCTCTCTTTTCCCCTCTTTCCCATCTACGATTCTCATCTAAGAAGGAGTGGAATACACTGAATGAATCAATATATTGAGATAGAGAGGGATTGGATGGATACGAATGATTGGATACTTGGATGGATTCCATCCACTTATCGTCCTTATATCGTTCTATTCGGAGGAGTTCTCACTATGATGTCACTTGGTATCGTCTACTCTTTTGGTAAGAAGATCACTTTATCTCGTTGATTGGATGGATGATTCCCTCTCATTCAAAATTCATAGACACTCTAGACAATTTCTCTCTAAACAATAGAAATTAATGGAGATATTAAGATTAATTCCCTCTACTTTTCCTTCTTGTCTCTCTAACTCTATTCCCCCTCATCCTTCTACCTATTCAATCCCTCTTCCATCCCATTCCGAATATCAGTAAATAAGACTCTCACAAATGCAATTTATGGCGACTTCTAGATTGGATGGAATGAAAGTGAAGAGAAGGAAGACTGAATTCAATAAAAATGGAATATAGAGGGGAAGGGAGATACCGTATCCTTCTCCCATCTTTTATCTCCCTACTGGAGAGAGAGAGGAGAGGGGAGAGAGTACATGTAGAGTGTAATAGAGAAAAGAAGATCCAGAGAAGGGAAATAGGGCAGAGTATACGGTAGTCAATCCATTTCAGCCAATATGCTACCGTATCTGGTGTCATATCTTCATTTCCGAGTTGATGAATCAATTACTGCTGGATCACTCATTTGGATTCAAACTCTATTAAGTAAGTCATTTGATAAGATATATTCGAAATGAAGATAATATAGATTGAGACGGAAGGGGAAATGAAAGGTAGATGAAAGGACTAGAGAATAAGAGAAGGGGGAATAACACAGATGAATGATTCAATGGAGGGAAGTGAGGGCGGAAGGAGGTGGACCCTTAGAAGGAGGGATGGAAGGAAGGAGAGAGAGAAAGGGAGAGGGGGGGGGGATGAGGGAGGAGGGAATGTCTAGAATTGATCAACTCAGGAAGCGATAGGTGGAATTACTCGAGAAAGGGAGAGGGGGGGGGGAGGAGGGGGAATCAAAGAGAAGAGTTATTACAGGTGGATGATGATGTGTGTATGCCATCTGAGAAGGAAAGAGAGGGGAAAGAGGGCATGGACTGTTGAAAATTGATCCCCCCTCTCATCATATCCTTCTCGATAGATGGAGATGTAGTCTAGAGGGGGAAGATAGAGTCAAGAGAGATGAGGGAAAGGGAGAAGGAACTATATGATCATAGAAGGAATGAGGGAATGAATGTATCTACCAGTAATGTACTCGCACTTGTAAAGAAGGAAATGGTAAAACAGAATACAGCGAAAAGAGAGATTATCAATTTAAATGTTATAGGTGGAGTTCCATTCTCGATGTTAATTGGAGGAATCGTTGAACAATCGATGGGAGGAAGAATGGCTGCCACCATCGGATGTTTATTATATACGTAAGGATCGATTTAGATGGAATGATTCCATTCTCGGGTTGAGGATAGTGAGATGTCATTGAGAGTGAGAAGAAGATACTGTATAAATATAGGCGAGTGTTAGATAGATATGGATATGATTGAGAAGTGGATTGAAGAGAGAGAAGAAGGGAGGTGGTAAGAGAGAGAGAGAGAGAGGGAGAGTGATAGAGGGAGAGAGAGAGAGTGATAGAGGGTGGCAGGAAGGAAAGGGGGGGGGGAGAGAATCATCCACTCTAATTGAGACAATGCAGGTGGTTCCATATTCAGACTTGTAGTAGTCTGGTACCAATGAATGAGATATTTGAGAGTGGACGATGGGGGGTTTACGACAGTGCTTCTCCCCCTCTCCCCTCCCCCTCTCCCTCTCCCTCTCCCTCTCCCTTAGTGCGGGAGTAATCAGAATAGATCCATGTGTGTCACTACCACTCAATGAATCTCTTGTCTCCATAGGTAATGAGATAGAGGTAGAGAGGGAAGGGTCAACCAGTCATCTCATCCACTCCTTCCCTTCAATCAACGCTTCCCCCCTCCCTTCCCTCCTTCCTCCCATCACTTCCATCGTCAGGTGAAAATGCATGGACGATGAAGGGAAGAAGATGAAGAAGAAGAAGGGGGGAGAGAGAGAGAGAGTTCTTCCTCCTTCCTTCTCCCTTTCCCCTCTTCTCAATATGTAGAAGGAGAGAGAGAGAGAGGGATGTGTGAATATGAGAGTACGATACTCAATCTGAATCTCTCTCTGATTCTCCTTAGTAATGAATGGTAAAAAGAGACGAAGAAGAAGAGATAGGGAGAGAGGAATTACTCAGAAGGGAAGGGATATCACATCTCCCATTCTCCCATCCCCTCCATTCTTCCTCCCTTTTCTATTTTTTGTAGTTGAGAAGAGAATCGGATGAGGGAAAGAGGAAGAGGAAAGGACATTGAGAGAGGGAGAGGGAGGGGGGAGGGAGAGGGGGAGAGAGGAGAGGGGAGTGGGGGAGAGGGGAGTGATAGGATAGGAAGGGGGAAAACAAGTCTCACTTCTCGTAATGACATTTGACGTGAATGGATGGGATATACGGTAATGGAATCCGTGAATATTTAATGACGCAAGTGGCAAAGATGGAAATTAATCTATATACTGTCGTTTCGAGTATTTGAGGAAAGGAAGGTGGAAGTACCGTAATCTAATGGGTATCCATTTCAGTGGAAGTATAGCGTTCTCATCAATAATCATATCTACCTCATATGGATGGCTTCTCGTCTCTTTTGGGTTTCTCCCTTCATTCGGATCAGGAATTGCATATAATGCAGTACTTATTACTGCCCAGAGGGTGAGAATATCCATTGAAGAGAAAGAGAGAGAGAGAGAGAGAGAGAGAGAGCTTACACTGTTATGTAACGAGATACGCGAATATTCCCCTCTCTCTACTCTCAATCTCCCATCTCATCCACACTTAGACAGGTCAATGCGGTAAGTATCAATTGAGGAGGAGAGGAGAGGTAGAACGAGAGAGGGGAGAGGGGAGGGGGAGGGGGGAGGAGGGTGACTTATGAGATGACCATTCTATATGTGATTACTACTCCACGCTGATATTGGAGAGATAATGAGATTTGAGAGGATTTGAGTTGATTACTCATTGGAAGAGAGAGAGAGAGAGGGGGGGGGAGTAGAGGAGAAGTGAATGAGAAGGAGAGAAGTGGAATAGGAATATGGAAGGTAGAAGAAAGGGATTGACGATTGTGAGAGAAGAGGTGAAGAAGTTAGAAAGGGAAGAATAGAGAGATGAATAGAAGAGGAGAAGAGAAGGCACCTATGGAATCAAGAAAATATGATTCAATTTCATTCCGGCGAAAATTGGAAATGTACTGTAGATATAAAAATACATGAATTCTAGTGGTTTCCTAGAAGAATTGGATTTGCTGGTGGAGTTATTGTGGCTGGTTTCGGATGTGGAACACTGTTCATTGCACCATTACAAGTGAATTGATTTACATTATTTGAATATAATTCCTTCCCCACTGATTATTTCAATATCTTTATAGACTTTATACATCAATCCCGACCATTACACCACTAATTCAGAAGGATATTTCATTCAAGAAGATCTACTTGATAGAGTGAGATTCCCCTCCTATTTCTCTTCACTTTTCATTAATTATTTTCTTGCAAGGTTCCATCTCTCTTTCTTGTAATGGCTTTATTCTTCACAATTCTTCAATTGATTGGTCTTCTTCTTCTCGCTTCTCCAATTGAAAATCCATTCGAAGGAGAAGGTACTCGCATCTCATTATCATTGGATATATCAATCAATTGAAGATGAGGATGATACTGTATCTCTTCTCCCTGATTCTTCCCCTTCTTCCATTGGACTCAAAGGAATGTTCTTCTCATCTTCATTTGTCTTCCTCTTCCTCACTCTCTTCTTCAGCTCTTGCTGGGTTCAAATCACGACGGGTCTCTACAAGGTACTCCCTCCTCCCTCCCCTCCCCCCTCCCCCTCTCTCTTCCATTCAGACATACGGTCTTCAATTCATCTCATCCGATCACTTCCTCTCAATGGTTGCTGCTGTCTCTTCCATATTCAATTGTGGATCAAGGATTACATGGGGATGGTTGGCAGATAAGGTTAGAGGAAAAGGAGGAGGGGGGGGGTTGCATCTTCAACCATTCGCACACTTTTTCTTTCTCGCACATTCGAGGTGTTTGATTCTTAGATTCCCCTCTTCTGCGAGAAATATCTCCATGAACAATATTCCGTTTTGAAATTTTGGTTTAGAATGCTGATGGTGATTTTTTGTTTTATCGAAGATAATTTTAAAAAACGGCGCAAAAATCGGACTATTGCATAATGATGACGAAATCAATTATCGATTTTTTTTGAAAAAAGTTGTTTGGTAAAGGATCTGAGGTTGCACGATGAGTTTGAAGCGAGTTCTGAGCAAAAAAAAAGTTGAGCGCGACAGACAAACTTAGTTAGTTAGTTAGTCAGTTAGGCACGGACGAACAGACAGACACTGTGATATTTTAATACTGAAGAATTAGGTTGTCAAAACCTTTTTAAAATTTGAAGAGTCTAATGTTTCAAATGTTGAAGAATTCAGAATTCAAAAACGTTGACGAATAGTAGATTCTTTGCATGTCTCGGAAGAGAATCATAATTGTTCGATATTAACGAGATCTAAAAAAAGTATTGGATTCAGAGTTCATATCAGAAGACGATGGTAATGGTGTCATTGATGGCAGCATTTCTCACTTGGACTCTTCCTCTTGTTAAATACTCTGATTCACCACTTCTCTTCTTAATCTCCGTTCGTTTTACGATTATTACCCTGATGATTCTTTGCCTTTCCCCTCAGATTTGTCTGCTCTTTACTTGTGTTGGAGGAACATATTCCCTTCTTCCCTTCGTATCATCGAGGCTTTTTGGGAAGGAACATTTCGGTAAGTGAGACCATTGAAGTGTAATCCATCCATTTGTGAATGCAGGTGTAATGTACGGACTAGTACAAATCTCTCTTTCCATGGCTGGAGTTATCTCTGGATTATTTGGACAATACGTTCTACCGTATCTGGGGTGAGTCATTTATTAGATTATTAAAAAAAAAATTTCTCGCAGATACGATCGACTGTTTCTCGTTACTGGATTCTTTCCCATCATCTCATTCGTCCTAACATCCCTCATTCATCTAACACCTCTTGTCACGATGAGAAATAGGTCTGAATCAATAGTTGTTACTGCTTGATTTTGCAATTTTTAATATGGCATGTTTCTACTGTTTCGCATTTTAGCACTGTAAATATCCTACATATTTCACATCATTGCACTTATTCTTTTACTTTGTACCAAACTGCCCTTCTCAGATTCTGTGTGCCTTTCCTTTACTTCTGTGATTATTACGTTTTGCGAGTGCTTTTATTCTTTCTGTGATCTGCCTTTCCCAGTGCAATGATGAATTGTGTCTAGACTGTTAAAAAACGAAATACATTAGCATATATCTTCTCAAGCCCTCTTCGGAAACATTACGTGATCATCTTGAAAACTTCGTTTATTGTTATAGACGAAAAAGTGTCTTGGCATTATGAGTAGTGATATCATATACGTCTTGTAAAGGAATTCCTTTGATTCGGGCAATGAAATTGGCTGATAGAGACAGACTTGAAGGTTCGTTCCTTCCTTTCTCAACACCAAGAGCAGGTGAATCAGATTCAAGAAGAAGTTGAGAGAGTGGACAAAGAGATACCAGTAGTTCACCCTGATTGAAGCACATATTACATTCAAATGGTATATCGCATCTAGTATTCAGTTACATAGATAAATGTCCACAATTAAAATAGAGTTGGAACTGAATAATAACCTGGACGGATATAGTGAATGCAGGGGGAATGGAGAGATAACATCCCATCTGGATGGCCTGTTTGATTGATTCTTCCTTCCCATCAAAGGCATGTAGTAAAGTAGGAAGAGAATAAGAAGAAAGAACAGACAAAGTCTCCATTGATGCACAACGGGAGTGGATATTACTGTGATAGAATGAAGAGATTGAAATGGAGAAGGAACTTACACTGCAAGATTTAATTCCTTTGCCATATCTAATTGTCGCTTGAATACTTCAATCTGCACTGACTTATGTTCATCTGTCAATTTATATCTAGTCGAGAAATCGAGTCCGATCTGAATTAATCTTTGATCTTTGGATTACAGAATGCAAACCTCTCCAATGCATCCAATTTGCCCGCTATATTTGCGAATAAGTGGTTCAATCAAATCAAAATGTTTAATCTGCACACTTTTGTTTCGTTTCTGATAATATGAAAATCAATGATTAAATGAATCTTGGGAAGGAGATATTGCCTGAATGGGATGAATTCCGATAGATGGGATGATTCTTCCTTTCCATCTCTCACTCAATTCAATTACTTTGATTGCTTGATCTGCATACTCACACACTACAATCATCTGAGTCACGCCAGACTAAAACAAATTAATTGTCTTCTTAATCGGGAGATAATGTAACCTCAATTGCTTTCTCTATAACTTTATCTACATCCTCTTTGAAAGAATTGTCGGTTAGATGACAATGACTATCAATCATTTCTGAAATTAATTTTGAACGGATGATAGTGGAGACAATGGAGACAATAATAGCATCAATAATTCAGCATGACTCCATCCAGAAATGTCAATGAGACATACAACTCATGTAAATGTTCCTTCGATTGTACGATGTTCAACGACAACATTCAATATTTTTAGCGCGTTTATCGTACACGAAGCGAACAAATATACAAAACCGAATAAAATAAATATCTGAGATACGTCCCTGAATATTACAGAACTAATTGAGATCATAAAGCTTCATAATGAGGTAAATGTTAGTAGTCCGATTTTTAATCTCTAATCAATACAAATTGTTGCATCCAGATCAACAGTTTTCACATGTTTCTCGTTCGATGATTTTTTGGAGAAGAAGTCAGAAAGACGAGCATTATTTGCGATGACTTTCTTCTTAGGAACGATCCTATCATAAGGTTTACCTCGATTTTCTGAAAGCAATAAATATGAATTGAAAAATGAGAGTGAAGAGAAACCTTTCTCGACAAGAGGAAGAGTGGAAAGTCTATCGAAAGTATTCTTCATAGAGAAAGCGCCACCCATTCCATTTGACATCTTCTCATTATGACCAATCCGATCACTCACTTTCTTAGACATCACAACATCAAATACACTGAATTAATCATTTGACCAAAGGAGATTTAAGGAGATAACAAACTCTTTCTCAGGGGAAGGACGATATGATCGACGAGATACAGACGGAATATCAAGAATGGTATTGCACTCCTCATCACAATAATAACATTTATATTTTTACTATATTCTTACCTCTACCATTTTCCCTCTATTGATTTTTCCCTTGGGAGCAGGTCTCATTGCCGATCCAAGGAATTCATCAGAGAATTCTGGTCTAATGTTATCTCCTCCTAATGAGAGTCGCTTCTCATCTGGAATCAACTCCATATATCTTCTCTTCTCACAATTTCATTTCACATAAATACTAAAATATAGCTTACTGCTGAAATGATCGAGTCTTTCAAGAAGACTATCATCTCCTTCCTTCCCTTTCAACTTCTCTTTCAGACCTTGCACTAATCTCTTGTATTCGGGGATTTTTGATTCAGCCTCTTCTCGCTTTCTCCTTTCTTCCTATATTTATATTGTGAACAAAATATACTAATAGTAAAATAGGTAGATCAGATCATAATATGTATAACATAACATACCTTAATCTTCTCAGTCGCCTTCTTCAAATCATTCTTCAGTATATGCAAGAAGTGATCAGTATTAACTTCTCCATCACTTCTGATGTACTTGTCTATCTTCTCATCTGATCCTCCTGTTGTTATCACTTGATAACTAAACACAACTCTTATTATATATTTCTATGATGTCTACTAAAAGATAATCTCAAGTAACTAACAATTTGGATGCTTTGAGTTTAGCCTTGAGATCCCTAATCTCCTTCTCCTTCTCATTCTGATCCACCAGCATTGCTTGTAATTGTCCCACTTTCTTCGTTGCTTCCATTCCCTCTTCCGCCTTTTTCTGCCATCGATGACGCTATAATAGATCGATACAATGGTGCTAACATCAATTCAATCAAACACAATGGAATAAGGATATTTCGCGCAGTTTTCGCATGAGAGCACACGATTGTCAAAGTTTTTCCCCTTGGTAAGAGTCAATTTTCCATAAGTTATGTTATCAATTTTGTTTCATTCCGAGTATTATTCGATACTTCTTTAAATATATATATATTTCGATCGAGTTGTTTTATCACCGATACAACCATAGCATTTCTTCAATGTTCAAGCTGTATGTTCAAACCTCTTTTTGGTTAACAGCAGATTCAGATAGAGCACTATTCAATTTCTTCTCCATACTCTCACATTCTTTCTTCTTTTCATGTAATTGAATCTTCACCGAATCCAGTTCGTCCTCTCCGCTAATAGTCTAAATCGATACTTTTTTTCTTAAAATGCAAGTGAAATCAGAGATGGATCGATATTGACAACAAACTGACAGTATCCATATCGGAATTGAAGAATAAGTTCTTGATAACGTTTCTCTCGATACATCGTACTCTGCAGCTGGGACAATTCTTCGATGTCTGCAATCCTCTTCCATTAATACTCTTGAAGAGAAATTAATAAAGAAGAGGGTCAATTTCGTACCTGTATCCATTGAATAACACAATCGTAATGGAAGGTATGACCACACGGGAGAGCAGCTATCTTTAATAAGAAAGGCTGTTTCTCTTATTCAATTCTTCCTTCTCTCACCTTATCGGGTCTGAAACTGGAAGTGCAGATGACACAACTACCTATGGGTGATGCCATTTTAAACAACCTCTTCACTTTGTCATGCCATAAACCTGTCAAATAGATTACTATTTACTTCCACTATTGAATAATCATAGTATGCAAAGTATTCACACATTGACAGAGACAAGTGTATAGTAGTCAGGATTGCATGGAAAGTCTACGCAATTTATCGCTTTTAGAATACAACATTGTATCGACTGTTCTACATAAGTAAGTCTCTCTAGAAGGTAGTGGTGGGAACAGTTGCATCTCCCTGATCGAATAGTTTCCACACGAGAGGACCACCCCAGATTCCGCCCGACGTCGGTTGAGAGACACGACTCTATAATATTAAGAGATAACCCAATCCATTTCATACTTATTAGAGTCGATTTAAAGGAACCATTACGGTTAAGGGGTTGTGTAGCGAATCGTGGTTAATAACGGTTAATAGAAAACCGTTACCTTCTTCTCTATTTCAACCCTACTACACCGATGATGCAAGTCATCTTGCTGTTAATGTTAAATAATTACTCTTCCATTAAATACAATCCGTTTCAAACCCAAACCACCACTGGTTTTGTTTGAAAAGGGTTAAACCACGTTTGCATCCCAACAGCCAAAGAAGAAGAGGTGAGAATTATTCAAGAAGATTAATTAAGAGCGGGAAACTGACCTGGAGACCGGTTTCGGACACACGAAGATAATGCCAGAAGATTCCAGCAAAGAGTGTCACCATACCGAAAGTGACTCCACGAGCAACACTGTCCTCTGCAACACCCATTTTTGCCAACTTTTCAATTTAAAAACAATCGTCTAAATAACTCAAATCATTAAGATCACGCTCGAAACTTTCATTTAATCACGACAGGTCTAATCGACTTCGGTCAAAATGTCACAATATGATATATAATAGGGTAAATAATCTGACTGGCAGAAGCGACGACAGCTCCGACTGCTGCAGAGGAGTACAAGTGATTGTAGACGTCGTCCTGATCAATTTTACGTGAATTATACACTAATGGTTGATATTAAACATTGAAGAGGAAAATAAAGAACCTTGTTTCTGATGTTAGAAGCAGCCGAGAGAGCGACGGCCCATGAAGTAGCCACAGCAATAGGAAGAGGAGCAACGGCAGCGTAACGAGAAACAAAGAGACGAGGACTAAATGTCTTCCAGGGAACTGTTCCCAAAGAACGAATCTCCAGCATAGTGTACGGAACCACTGAAGAAAAGGAGAGAATGGAATAAATTCTAGAGAAACGAGAGAAATAAGGAAAATTCTCACTGAGAATGGCAGTATACTTTGCAGCAGCGAGACCCTTCCAGAATGTTCCCTCGTTCAGAGGAGTATCGAAGAAACGAGGACCAAATGTATACCACGAATTTTGGAAGGGTCCGTTTCTGTAACAAGCGATTGAGATATTATAAATCCTTAAAATATCGAACCTTCCGAGAAGGGATTTCTCAGTGAGAGCGAGAGTGTTCATCGTGGGAGAAACTGCGATTCCAGGATGCTCCTTCGACAATTGAAAAGCCTCAGACATTCTCTTGAACTGGGTCGTATTTTTGTACACCTGAAATTAAATGTCAAGGATCAATGAGTCACAAAAAAAGTGTATGAAACATACATTCTCTTGGAATTTTTCGAAATCTCCTGGAGTGTCACCCTTCTTCGTGATGTCCTTATGCTTAGTGCGATCGAGGCCAAGAGGACCAGTCTCGGAAGTTCCATCAGGCACTTTGGCATCATACCTTAGATAAAATCATTAAATTATGGGAGCAAGAACATGTGAACGACGAACCAATCAGGATCCTCCTCATTGTATCGAGATCTCACAAGGCGAAGCTTTCCATGTCTGGCGAGCTCATCCTTGTTTCCGGGCTCCTTCCACCAATCGGCACGACCGGTGCTGGACAGATAATAATTTGACATCAGGGGTTTTTTTTACAACAGTCGAATGAGACTCACTATTTCCGATCGCTCCAAATTCCGACCCAAGGAGGACGCTGCGTATTATAAGTCGCAGTCAGAGGCTCGTCGTGGTGGCCCATTTACCTCAAACCAATAATATATGAGACAACAAATATATAAAAAAGAAGTAGAAAGACACTGCGGCCTAACGGCGCCCAAGTTATTCTAAACAACGGCTCAATAAAACTGTTCCCGGCTCTCAAAAGCGCTTGAGTGTGGCACGCTGGATTATTTTATATTTATTTCCAGAGTGCATCTATTGGGCAGATTAAAACGGTGATAATGCATTACAATGAACAGCAATTTTAAAAATGTGGTTTATCATTATGCGAGACGAATGATCCGGATCTGTCAGGTGGGTACTGTAAGTAGAAAGTTCAAACCTGTACGTGCCATCTTGCAATTGATATCTCGAGATATGTCTCGATCGCGATCGAGTTCAACGAGGTGTCGATAAACCTACGAGATATTTGTGTTTTTCGTTAAGCTTCGGCATTTTCCCCCAAATTAATTGAATTATTTTCGGGACCTCTTGTGTGTAAATTTGGTAACAATTTTGGCATTTACAGTTGTTATAACTCGTTTGCTAGTTTTCAGATTCAACATGGGTGGCAACAATAAACCACTTGCCGAATGGATCCAACACATGGAAAAATCTGGAGTTTCGCTTTGCAAAAACAAAGGATTGGTTGTCATCGTATGTGGGTTTCCAGTTAAAGATCAATTTGATTGACTTCAGACTGTAATCGGAAAGGACACTAGCTCTAGTACGAAGATTTCTGATTTGAATGACGCTCTTGGAGGGTCATATCTCACATCGTGGGGTCAACGAGATCTCAACTGCTGTTCGGTGTGTTCCCATCCTTATTCCTTTTTATTTATTCATTATAAGATCGATGCGTTCTTCTCTTTCGATCTTGAGGCACTATTTCTAGTCGTGAACTCCTATAAAGATGTTTCGGCATTTGCTTCTGTGTCTTCTTCATCTAATAAGGTATAATACAAATGATATATCTCCATTAATCTTTGTTATCTAGGAATTCTTTGAATGGGTGGGAAAAGAGGAGTCGAAGATGGAATCACAGCTGGCTGTTGCTTTCTCTCTATCTCATCTCGTTCTAATAATGGAGAACGCATGCCGAATCGAATTAACACTTCTTCAAATGCTTCAGAATGTGAACAAGAAGAGAATGGAACTACGAGATTCGATGTCTGAAGGAACGCATCTGAATAATTATCATAGATTCGCTGTACCTCGATTTATCTTCGCCCTTCATAGACATCTCATCAGGTATAATAAATGTTGCCAGTTCAACAAAAATCCGTTTGAGTTCAGAAAAGATTTGGGAATTGGGAAGAGAAAGGAAGTACTTGAGAAATTGGAACAAAGTCTCGAGGATCAGACTTTCTCAATATTCAAACACTACAAACTTCTTTCTGGAGGCGAAAAGTGAGCTATTTTTTCGGACTAAACTATGATAGTGCGATAGTATAATAATGAGTATGAGATTGTTTTGAGTGGTTGTGAAGAAGCTCTCGGCCACATCTGGGGAGAAGGTTATATTCATCTGATGGAGAAAATCAATGAAGTTACCACTCAACACATTTTATCCAAGTTATTCTCTGCCATGGATGGAGAAACAGTTGAGAAGGAAGAATCTGGTACTCACGCTTCCTTTACTTATCTTCATTTTCGTTTAACTTCAGATTCGAATACGAATCGACTCTTATATTTTTTGAACTCTCACATCAAGAAAGTGAGAGATGGGAGAAAGCTCGTAAATGAGATTCCCTCTCACGAACGATTTATGAGTTGTGCCACTAATTTATTGAATGCGATGGAATCTCTACCAATGGAAGACGAGGAATCTGAATTCATCACCAAGTGGGAACTTACGTTTTACGGTGCAGTTCACTTAGCAAACTGTGATTATTACAAATTAGCGGGCGACGATATTCTACTTAAGATAATAAGTGTAAACTGTAGATTAGCAGCAATGCACATGGATAAAGCGAGGGAGAAGTATATGCCATCTGGAACGAATCTCGTTTTATCAAGAGGAGAACACGAGGAAAGAGTAAGTATATAGTTATTATGACGATTGAACTATATTTGACAGATGAGTTCTGTATTCGAATCTCTTGATTCAATTCAAGTGAATCCTCGTGATTACACTGCACTCAAAGAATCATTCGAAGCCATTTGGTCATCGGATCTCCGTTCATGTGAATATCGATCTCTTCTTGGTAATTCATGTCGATTGGCAGCTCATGCTTCCATTGGAGATGCTGTCGATAGAGAAAAGTTTGTTATTTCTCTTCATTCAACATATACGAGAAAGTGCATCAGATGGACTCTTCATTCATCTTCGACTACTCATATTTCTGCATGTAATTGTGGAAGGAGTCAGATGCATAGAAATGATCCATTCACTCTCAAGGTAAACCATCCTTCTATATCTTTGTCGAAATATCGATTGATAGGAAGCAAATTGTGATTTCTACACTCAATTTGCATGTTGTGAACGAGCAATGGAAACTCATCAGTTCAAGGTATTCCTTTATTTCTTCTTCTTTTGTATTTATTTTATTGTTACAATTGTTCCTTATTATAATAATATAATAATTGTGAGCTGGTTGCTGATGAGAAAGGACAACGATTGGAAAGATTAGAAGAAGAATGGCCTGAAGCGAGAGTGGTCGGACAAATTGGAGAGAGAGAAGAAATTGAAGAGAAGAGAGATGAAGATATTGAAGAGAAAGAATATGAAGATGATAGAGAAGGAGAAGAAGAGGAAGAAGATCTGGAAGTTGAAAATACTCAAAATAGTCAAGAAGAAGATACCAGTGTATGTTATCTATTCTTTTTTATCCAATACACGTTTTTTTATTACTAAACTGAAATATTTTGAAGGGAGACGAGAAGAATTATTTGGAAGAAGAACAATTGGTTGTGAAATCAACTAAAGATGCACAACTCACAAAGGCCATCCGTCAGTTGTTATTCATTTTATTTGGGTTTACCTCTGATATAACTAGGTACTGTAGAGAGATACAATATCGTGTTATGACTAACTATCATAATTATGTATGTGAATACTGATAATATTGATTGCAGAAGAGTATGATGCTCTAATTCGTCTCCGTTCGGATGAAGTTCCTTTATTAGAAGGAGTTCCTCATTTGGATGCACCCGATGTTCGCCCTCTTTTCCCCTCTTGGAGTCTCATTTGTGTGGGAACAAGCAGTCTATACAGGTATTATATCACGCGTTTCGCTTGTAAACGTAGACAGCCTTGGTACAATGCAAAATATCATGACACGAGTTCTCACCGGTTTTGGGTTGCTTTATGGTCTGGGAACATGCCCTGAAAGTTTGAGGTCGATCGGATCACTTTCGGTCGTGCAGCAGGCTGCTGCATCGGTCATTGGCCGAATTTTAGATCCCAGATGTCTGCCGTTAGCAGATGTTTTGATGAAAAGTGCAAAATAGAAACTATGCCTTATTTTTGACCAACTTTATGGCTGTTAATTTTTTGTGAGAGATATATACCCGGAATTTGCATAAATCGTTAATTGAAACTATTTATCAAAATTTTAGGGCCATTTTTAAAGTCCCCCATGATTTTTTTCATGAATCTGGTGCAGAATCACCTGCCGAATCGAACGGTGTATTTCATGTTTCATAACTCGTGACCTTTGTAAAGATACATTCGATTATATCACTCAGCCTCATTCATTTCTCCTCTATCACACCGATCCCGCACGCGTCGCTCGCGCAGAATGAAATGAGAGAGGGGTGAGATCGGTGTGATAGAGGAGAACTTAATGAAGCTGAGTGATATAATCGAATGTATCTTTACAAAGGTCACGAGTTATGAAACATGAAATACACCGTTCGATTCGGCAGGTGATTCTGCACCAGATTCATGAAAAAAATCATGGGGGACTTTAAAAATGGCCCCAAAATTTTGATAAATAGAGTTGCAATTAACGATTTATGCAAATTCCGGGTATATATCTCTCACAAAAAGTTAACAGCCATAAAGTTGGTCAAAAATAAGGCATAGTTTCTATTTTGCACTTTTCATGAAAACATCTGCTAACGGCAGAAATTTGGGATAGAAAATTCGGCCTTTGACCGCTGCCGCAGCCTGCTGCACGACCGAAAATGATCCGATCGACCTCAAATTTTCAGGGCATGTTCCCAGACCTTAAAGCAACCCAAAACCGGTGAAAACTCATACCTCGACTTTATTGGTTGTACCAGAATATCACTGTTTGTCTACGATTTTACACGAAACGCGTGATATCTATGAGAGAGAGAGAGAGGGNGGGGGGGGGGGGATAAGTGTGTATCATTGCAGTCACGTCTCTGGTATCAGAGGTCAATATGGATTCATTGGAGATACTCATTTGCTTCCACTCGATGTATATCTAGAGGTAACATCAAGTACACTATTCACTTTAGTTTAAATATTTTAATTTTTGATTAATTTACCGTGATGTGGCTGTGAGTGTTTTAGGTAGATGGAACTGCATGGAATCGAGATATGAATTACGTTGAATCAGTAATCAAATCATCTCATTTACCTGCACGAAACAAGAGAATGAGAAAAGGGCCAATTACTGAGAGAGTGAGTAGAGGAGGTGGACACCATCACCTATTAACTATCAATGTATATTATCAAATTCAGGTCAAATTGTTCATTGGAATGGAATACGAATGTAGTGCTGGCCATAGACAATTGGGAATGGGAGAATTTGATGATGGAATTCATTTGGTTGAGAATGATCTTTCCCTCTATCAACCATGTTCTTATCGAAAGGTAGACTTACTATCCACAAATTGGATATATTGTTGACAATTGCAGAGTCCATGTGAGAATGCTCAGTTGATGAGAATGCATATAGTAACACCGAAGGCACCAGTTACTGTGTCCATCAATCCGAAGGTATCGTCTATCCCCTCCCCTCCCTTCCCTTCCTCCTTCCTCTTCTCTATTTGTTGACCATTACAGATCATCGCGTCAGAATCATCTCCTGTCTTCTATCCAGGGGAAACTCTCGATCTCAGTTGGTCTCGTTATTATATTCTTCGACTTCCATGGATCTATTCTGGTCCCGATGGAGTCATTCCTCGTCCTACCACTAAAATTCATCCTGGATTACTACTTTCCAATTCAATCTCAGTGTCATACACTCCTCTTTCCAACTGGTAGATCAACGGTTGTATATAACTTTGTCGATAAATAGTTGTTAATTTTAGTGATCATTGTAGTGGTGTGTACAACAAAGAAGGAAGAAGGGAAAATACGCACACTTAACTCTCATCTCCACGTTCTAATCTTTCTTTATCTTTTTCATTCTCTGAATAGTCACGTAAGCCACAGACTCGATCGACTGAGTACTTATTCCCTCCCTCACAAAGATACTATTAACACGTAACGCTTCCTTCCCCTCTGGTTGTTCTTTCTTTCTCTCTCTCTTTCTTACAATTAGTGATCACATTTGATCTGTATCTCTCACTCTCTCAAACCGCATTCGACTCTTCCCCATTAACCGTTGCCACTGCAGTGTTCCTGTGCACAGAGATGAAATCTTCCCGTCCTCTCTTGGGTATGTTATATCTACTTAATATATATTATACTTGGATCAATAATGTATACAGGTGCATGTCGTCTATTAGTAGTTGGTGGTGGATCGGCAGGATTGGGAATGGTATCAAAGATGGCAAGAAAACTACCCAAGGGTTCAATCACTCTTATCGACTCTGTACAGGTTACTTCCTCTTTTTATTTAGTGTACATCGAATTTTAAATCATTCATAAGCATTTTGTATTTTGTAAGCAATGACTTGCTATTATTCTGATTTCGATACAATTTGTTTAAAAAAGATTTTTTTAGACTCACTACTATCAACCTGGATTCACTCTTGTGGGAGCGGGACTTATGAATTTAGAACAGAATCGAAGGAAACAAGTAAGTTAATTCAATTGATTTGAGATTGAAGATAAATTCAGAAAGATTTGATTCCTCCTGGAGTGAATTGGATCAAGGACAGAGTAATTTCATTCGATCCCCATAACAATTCAGTGAGAACTAAGTAAGTCTCCAGTAACATTGTAATGCGAATACTTCAATATATATTCTGTATGATCATTGTTGACCGATAATAGAAGGTGGAAATGTAGTGAAGAGACATTCTTCATTCTCACCATTACACTTTTCAATCACGAGAAATTAGTTTTTATTTGCAGAGAAGGATCGAAGATTGACTACGATTACATGGTGATATGTACGGGTATTGAGATAAGATTAGACATGGTACTTTGAATCCATATCATTCTTTCTATGTTTCTATTTAAGATCGAAGGATTAGCAGAGTCGATTAAAGACCAAACATGTCCCGTTTCGACTATTTATCTACCTGAATATGCAGAGAAAACATATCGATTGCTCACTTCTGTGGATGTTTGTTCCTTTATTCATAATCATTCACAAATAATTTGATAGAAGGGAAACTTCCTCTTTTCTTTCCCTAATACGCCCATCAAATGTGCAGGAGCCCCTCAGAAGATTTGTTATATTGCAGATGATGTAAGTTACTTTTAGATGTTTCTTTCTATTGTAAAAGTATATAAAAATTAGAATGAAAACATGGGTAATTTCGTTGAATTCGTAGATGATCCATTGCTCTTCGTTGAATTCGTAGATGATCCGTTGCTCTTCGTTGAATTCGTAGATGATCCGTTGCTCTTCGTTGAATTCGTAGATGATCCGTTGCTCTTCGTTGAATTCGTAGATGATCCGTTGCTCTTTGATCTGCGTCATTTCTTAGGGCCAACAAAACTGCATTCTTAACACACAAAAAACTCCCTAGAAGTTCGATGGTGGTATTGAAATGCATACCATATTCCTCAATTCTTAAGATCCTCCGTTCTCGAGGAATTCGTTCATCAACATCTCTTCATTATTTCACTACACTTCCTCGAATATTCGGAGTTGAGAAATATGCGAATGCATTGATGAAAGTAGTCAAGGTTAGACCGTTCTTTTCTTATATTAAAGGAGGAATAATTGCAATTGTTATAGGATCGAGATATTAATGTGCACACGAGACATTCATTGAAAAAGATCGATGGAAAGAATAAGATAGCAACATTCGAAAATCTCGAAGATTCTTCCAATGTTCAGATGGAGGTCAGCTTTCATTTAGATATTACTGGAGAGAAAAAAATCTATCTATTATGGAAATCAAACTAATATAATTGTTTTAGTTTTCATTCCTTCACGTTGGTCCTCCATGCTCTCCCATTGAATCACTTCGATCGTCTCCTTCTCTCACTGATTCAAATGGATGGGTTGATGTGAATGCAGTGACACTACAAGTTAGTTCATTCCCTCCTCCTCTCCTTCATTCTCATTCATTCAGAGTACTCGATTCTCCAATATATTCTCCCTTGGTGATTGTACTAATACCCCAAATGCAAAGACTGCTGCAGCCATTTGTCAGTTATCTTCCTTACTTCACTTATCCCAATAATTATCTACTCTTCAGCCAGTCAATTGAAGGCAATAGAGAAAAATCTATGGGATGCAATGAATGGCAAGCCGCTTCTTGCAAAGGTATAATAATTAAATACTGGTGCAGATGTCAATAATTCAATTAGACTTTTCAGTATGACGGTTATGCTTCATGTCCACTTTTGGTCTCTCGAAGCAAAGTAATCTTGGCCGAATTTAGCGGTTCTTCTCCTCTTGAATCCTTTCCATTCGATCAGGTAAATAGAAAGAGAGACTCTCTCTCTCTCTCTCTATGATCTTGTCTCATTCAGAGCAAACCATCCCGATTCTCGTTCTTATTGAAGAGATATTTAATGCCATGGTTATACTGGAATGGACTCATAAAAGGATTATGGAATGGACCATCCACAATCAGAAAATTCATTGCCCCATTTAAGAGGAATTAGATGTGATTAAATAAAGTAGAGATGTTTATTATGCGAAAACTGAGATCATTGGAAGAGGAAAATGGAAAGAGATCTACACTTAACTAATCAATAATTGAAGATTAGAGAAGTTATCGAACAGATTTGTGAGCACAAATCAAAAGCGCAAAAGATGCAACAACTGTAGAGGAAGTGAGAGAAATAAGAAGAGAATAAGAAGGAAGTGAAAGACAAAATGATGATGGAATAGAAAAATAAGAAGTGATGGGAAGAGAAGGATGGAGAGATGAAGAGGGAAGATCAGAATCAGAATCGAGAATGGATAGAGTTGAAGAGTGAAGAGTCCAAGTAGGAAGAGATGAGATATTTCGAATTGATCGACGATTTCTAGAAGATGAACAATCGGGAGGCTGAAATGAGATAGATACTTATTTTCCTCCAGGTTTAAATTTTTATTGTTTGAGAGAAAAGGATATTTGTGATATATCGGAGTGACTGACTGTAATTCTCTCGCAATTTCCTCCACTCTTCGCACAAAGTGAAATAGAACACTGAATATCCATGGAATTCCGATCCGGGAATTTGAAGACTGAAGAATGGAGTGAAGCGGAAAGTGAAGAGGAAGAATACGAAGGAGTTCCAATTAGAGAAATATCTGTTGAACAACTGAATGAATAGAAAGGGAATATAATGAGATAGAATAATTAATATCTGACCCTTTCTCATTTATAATTTCCATTCGATCACCTCGTCCATCACTTACTGTACACGAATGAACAAGAAGAGAGTACACTTCTGACAATCACATTTTTTAAAATCAGAATCTATCTATCATGTATCCAATTGGAATTCAATCAAATTCTCACCTGGATAAGGTGAATCACAGCTCCATTCATGAGTTATTTCCTCTCCTACTTTCACATTTGATCCTATTCTTCCATCTGAATTTCGAATATTGTATTGACATGATGTGGGAGAGACGGATCGAGTTATATTCTCTGATTGGGGCATCCTGAGCAAACCATTTACATTCAAAATAATTGATGTTATCTTGGAAATTATCAAGAGTTTTGATTCGTAGGAATAAGGATAAAATGAAAATACAGTATAACATACTTGACATAGAGTTGAGTGGAGAAGGTTGTATTGCTCTCTGAATAGAGACATTGTACTCGATATGCCTTGTCTAGTTTAGTTATGAATGAAGAATGAAATGAGACGATGACAACGAAAGAAAGACGAAGACCAGGAGGAGAAGCCTGAAGAAGAATCAATTGATATATGGAGGAGATAAGAGACTTACGATTCTATCTCTCTGCATGTTACACTTATCAAGTTGAACTCTCATATCCAATTGATTTGATTTTGTTTCTCTTCTCATTCTTCGATCGCATTCACAAGGAGGACAAAAATGATCTAAAGTAAATGAATGAAAATAATGGATAGAGAGAGAGAATCGTACCATCATTCGTTTTCCTTCTCAGAAGAGCATCAGCAATAGGTTTATTATTTGAATACCCGAAGGAATCTTGGGATATTGTACCTGCAATGGATGGAGGTACAATGATATACCCCCCCCCCTCTCTCTCTCTCTCTCTCTCTTCATTCTTTTCCCTCACCATCTTCATCTCCAAGTCCTCTTGTGTAATCTCGAATACATTCTCCGTTCGTATGTTCTCCTTTCACAAAAAATCGTCCATTGAAAGGTTGCTCCTGAGAGTAAGAAGTATAAGGGAGAGAGGGGGAGGGGGGGGGAGGGGGCACGAACCGTTTCAATTTGTACTCTAATTGAATCCTCTTCACATGATACTGTGGGTAGACCTGAGAATGAGGAAGTTGCAAGGGTAAAGATTAAAGTTAATGCGAATTCTCTACTGTCCAATTCTAATGCAACAAAATAAATTTTGAAGGTCAATTTGATAAATTCTTCATAAATAAAGTGAATGTATCAAACCTATAACGGAGTTTGTCCATTGGAGAGAGAATCCAATCTGAAATGAGGGGAAGATATGAAAGAGAGAGAGAGAGAAGATGAGTATTCCAAGGTTAGACAAGACCCTTCTATGGGTACAATTATTAGGTGAGATCTGAGATGAAGAAAGAGAGAGAGAGAGGGGAGAAGAGGAGGAGGGAATACCCACACACAAAGCAATTTGTATTGAGAGAGTAATTAGTAGTGCCAAGACTGAATGAATTGCAAGGTCATTCAGTATTGAGAAGAGGAAGAGAAATAATAGTTAGATTGAGATAGATAGAATATATTTAGTATCTCTTCCTCTTGACCCATTCTTCCCATTGTCCATTCGTTTGTTGAGATGAAATGGAAATGAGTGAAAACTTACTTGCAATGAGAAGCAGAAGATGAAGAGATTCATTAATGATATGGGGAGGGGATTAAATATAACTTTGAATACTACAAAATAATAATCGTGAGTTTGGAAGAAGAATAGTGAAGACTATGTAGAGATTGTACTGTAGAGTGTACTCTTCTTTCTCTCTCCTTGTACTCTGACTCCGCCCCTTCTATGGGAGATACATCTTTATTGAAGGAGAGAAGAAAAGAAAAGAAGAGGTCAGGGAGGAATTGGGACTCTCAGCTGTTTAGTCTTCTTGAGAAGACTATTCATTGTATTTACGATAGTGAGAGTTCGTTCATTCTTCAATGCTTCCATGTAATGAAGAATTGAGAGACAGAGATGCTCTCCCAATGATTCATCTGAATATTAAAAGAGAAGGATGAGAATGAGATGGGAGATCTAACATTTACAACTCAGATACGGAATAGTCTTCGCAGTCAGGGAATCCTTTGGTCTATATGAGAAGAATGATACTTCGAGTGTGAAGCATTCACATGATAATATAGATCCCATAGCTCTTTAATAGTTCTTCCATTGACTTCTTCCCTTATGGAATCTAAACCTTCTTCCCGTTCCTTCCTTATCCGCATCTTTATTGAATTGAGTGTATGCCAGAGAGAAATCATCGGCTACACTACTCAGTGCATACGGTAGCCACAGTTTACGATCCCTATCATCAATTCATTTATATTCATCAACACTATTCAACTCACTTGTGATTCTCTAGATTCGATGGATTTCCATACAAGAAAGAATTGGTCTTTTGAGAATGAGCATGAATATCAATGTACAGAGTGATCTCGACCATCTGATAATGGAAAGTGGAATGAAGAGAGAGAGAGAGAGAGAGAGAGAGAGAGAGAGAGAGAGAGAGAATGAATAATAACAGGATTGGATTCGTAATGGATGAGAAGATTTCTAGTAGCGAATATAGTTGGATGAGCCCATTGAGATGGTTTACTCCAATGACGATTAAGATCCATTCCAAGAAGAGAACATCTATATCAGATATCGAATAATGAATATTAGATGGCAAACCGATAATTTCCCAGTACGACTCCATCTGGATTGAGCATTGGAATGATTTTAAATGAGCATTCACTACGTAATTTGAGTGCACGAGGATCATCACTCACAAGGAATTGAATGAAACATGAAATAGATTATGATTGAAAGAGAGAAGGGAAAATATGGAACCATGAATGAGATGACTAGAAGGAGTCTCTCCTGGATGAACTCTCCCTGTAATGAATATCATTTTCTTCCTTGAATTTATTGCAGATTCATCTTCAATCGTTATCAAATCCACCTCTCTTCTCTGCTGAAATAGAGACAATTCATTTTATCATGGTCGTGCAATTTTTGCAGATATATTCTGAGATTATCCAGATTTTTTTGTTTTTCTTCTTTTCCTAAATTTTAATCCGAATCGATAAAATCACAAACAATTGTTTCAGTGAGAACTCTCCGTCTGAAGAAGGTTAGTTGTCTAGCCTCCAGATCCGAAAGAAATGATTTCAATTTCGAGTGGGTATAGGGAATGGAATAAGCGAAGTACACCTGATCGATCATCCATTAGATACCAATTGATCGTATCAATTCTCACTACCTTGTGCGGTTCATCGAATACATACGCAAAAGAAAGTACAAAATGATCATTATGAAGCGACGATCGATAATAATACAAATGTTTCGCTGCTATTCGATTCCTGTAATTCTCAAATAGGTTTCACTCTTGAGATACTCTTAACGAATCATGAGCAAGTGAGAAAGCTTTGACAAAAAAGATGGTGAAAGCGTACGATTAGGAGAACTGCTCACCATGTCTCATCCTTCTCTTTTCTCATAACAGGAGCTGCTATTCCACTATCAAATAATGAACGAATTTTTGAGAAGTTGACTATATTGAATACCACCCTCTAAAGACTTCACACATGAAGGACGTGGGACGTAAGTTCACTTGTTTATCCTCCGCGTTATCAACTGAGAAGTAAAACCAAACTCGATACTTAGAATTACAAGTGTCCGGTCGGATAAACAAATCATATTCACTCTTAGAAATCGTATCGACTCGTCCAAGATTTCCTACAATGACAATAGACGATTGACAAGGCATCGAAGCTACCAGATTCGAATTGAGCATCGAAGATGAGATTGCCCTTATGAGGTAATGTAGAGGGCACTTGTACATTCCCAACAGTGGTCATAACTAAGAGAGACTCCCGCTTCCCCTCCGGATATTCCCATGTTCACTCAACCATTAACTTCATTCATTCCCAATTTTATTATTCGCATGGGTAAGATTACAACTTTCGAATTGCGATTGTAAATATGTAATCGTTGAGATGCAGACGAGTTAAATAAATAATAGTGTGCATGGTGACCTTCCTTTTAACGGCTGTTTGATCGAGAGCGGCTGCGAGATCTGTAATAAGATATCACGATTTGTAAGTGATATATCTAAATTCATCAATCAAGCGTTTTCTGGTTACTTTTTTTTTGCAGAAATTCATTTTAATGTAGCTCAAACCGAATTTCCAAGAAAATCAACGACTTGATCAAAGAATAACAATCTCACCTGCTTCTTCTGTCGTCGTCTCTTCTAGGAGAAGCGGAGCGAGAACGAGAACGTTTCGCTGATCTATAAATATTCAACTCTTACACCTACATCACTTTATTCCGAGAGACGCTTAATAGTTACAAGACAACTTAATAAATATAACAAACAAATGGCACACCTTGATCTGGATCGATCTCTGCTCTTGGATCGACTGCGACTGGGAGGAGAGCGAGTGCGAGATCTTCTTCTTTGGTAAGGAGAGCGGGAACGTGATCGAGACCTTAACCATTCTGCATTCACACCCAATCCGTCGCACTATCAGCCAGCAGCCAGCAACTCTGCTACAAACAGCTCTCGCTGCTTCCACAACTGCATCCCAGCAACAGCTGGTCTCAGCCATCTGAGAATAAATCAACTTCTCACCACTCAAACACTACGGGGTCTAAACACCAGGAAGAGTTCCGGAGAATCAAAAAATCTACAACTAGTTCTAATGTATACCTGCCACGTCCACCACTTCTTCCACGGCTGCCAGACTCGTCCTGGGGGCGATCGTATTTGGCGACCGAGACACGAATCTCGCGTCCGTCGATGAATTTCCCGTCTGTACGATCCTGTGCGTACTCAGCGTCCCGGCGACTGAATATACTCAAATAAGATTATTGACTCATACTCATGACATACCTGTAGAAACGGACGAATCCGAATCCCCGACTCTGTCGATTGTATCGATCACGGGGAATATGGATATCTCCGATCTCTCCATACTTATCGAAGAGACGACGGAGATCGTTGGGTGTTGTATTGTAAGAGATGTTATCCACTTTAAGAGACGTGAGTCCCTCAATCTCAGGTGGTGGACGACGAGCCATTCTAGAGAACATTATATAAATTTATCAATGCCAAACGAGGCAGGCGCGAATGTATTACTAAAATAAAGCATCAATTTACACGACGAGTTAATGATAAATGGGAAAATTGAGAACAATTAATTCAAATGTCGAGAGAGGATTTCAGCAAATCGATAAACGATTTGTGAGAAGCGTAGAGAGGTTCATTCGAATCAACAAAAACCCAGCGAACAGATGCGGCGTCATCACCGGCCTGAAAACGACGCTTAGGCAGATACCGTAGTAAATCGCGCTAAGAGTCAACGCAGGAATTTTGAATTTCCCGGTTTCCGATGAGAATCGACTTTTTTTATTCGGATAATTAATTATAAAAATACCTCTAGTTTTACATCATCCATGACACCTTCACAATCATGGAAGTTGACAACAACTGTTTCCATCCAAGCATTATCAGTATTCCTCGGATCATCGACATAACCGGCATACAATCTTTTGCCGTTCTTCCACACTTTTTCCATGTCAACATTCTTCCCTCCGAGAGCTTCTTCTCCGAATTCTCTCTTAAGTGTGGCAGACACTTCCTCACCGGGATCCACCATTCCACCCGGAATCGCCCATTCTCCTCCAAATTGTATATTTCATCCCTCATTTCAGAATAACGGTTTACCGGTGTCTTTCCTTTTGATAGCAACAAATTGTAGACGCCCATCTTTGAATCGAGATACTATCGGGTCAGCTGCATGGTTCGGGCCCCATCGACCAAGTATACCTCTAAAAACACCGGATTCTTGCCGAATGGAGTTTACTCCAGTGATCAACTACCTTCCGCTCATGCCGCTTCGACCCATGGGATTAATGGGCCTTTGATTAGCATCGAATGAATAATCGCTTAATTATATCACATTATAATAAAAATTGGTACTATTGGATATCACGCGTGTCGCCTAAGAATCGAATAAAATCAGGGGGTGTTAGGTACAAATTTTGACCCATACATATAAAAGTGGGTTTAGGTAGTCCAAAGGGGTCCCCACAGGATAGCGTGGCCCGATTTTGCATATTTTCATTTTCAAAGGCATGAGACGTCGTCAAACTTTTACGGGACCAAAAAATGCAAACTTTGACGCTTCATAACTCTTTGGAGAATGATGGTACAGCTTAGCTGTGAAGAGATGAACTGTTCCAAATTTCATGGCCTACAATCCTAGGCCAGTGGCCCATCGATATTTTGATTTACATTTATGCAAATCGATTAATTTGATTAACTCTTCCCACATATTTGGGCCAAAGGATTTCTCGAGCTCATCGAATAGAGCTCGTCGAGACGAATCGAATGGTTATCAGAACCCCTACTTTGTTTTAGTGAGGGACATGCGAAAAGTGCTTCCGAAGTAATTTTTGAGCTCAAACTCAGCGATATATCGCCCCAATAGAGCCATTCTTCCCTCTTAATTGTATGCAAATCGCACCTTTTCGGTGAGAGAGCGAGGAATGGGAGGGCGAAGAGCTCTAATTTAGGCAAAAATCTTGAAAAATCAAGAACAAATCTTCGGAAGCACTTTTCGCATGTCCCTCACTAAAACAAAGTAGGGGTTCTGATAACCATTCGATTCGTCTCGACGAGCTCTATTCGATGAGCTAGAGAAATCCTTTGGCCCAAATATGTGGGAAGAGTTAATCAAATTAAACGATTTGCATAAATGTAAATCAAAATATCGATGGGCCACTGGCCTAGGATTGTAGGCCATGAAATTTGGAACAGTTCATCTCTTCACAGCTAAGCTGTACCATCATTCTCCAAAGAGTTATGAAGCGTCAAAGTTTGCATTTTTTGGTCCCGTAAAAGTTTGACGACGTCTCATGCCTTTGAAAATGAAAATATGCAAAATCGGGCCACACTATCCTGTGGGGAACCCTTCGGACTACCCAAAAATGACTTAAACTCATTTTCACCATTTTCGATGTACCAACCTTTATTTGATTCTAAGGCGACACGCGTGATATACATTGTACCAATGTAGCCCTAGTCTTCAAAATGGAGCTCAAATAACATAGAGGAAAATGTGGCTACATGTATACAATAGTAAGATCATAATTCCCCACATACTCTACATAAGAAGAGCATAAAGTACTACAAAAGTGGAATGCATTTGCATACCACATGTGTGATCTCCTGTTAACTTTTCCATCGAGCGCATTGAATTTCATATTCGAAAGATCATTGGTATCAGCCCAAGGTTTTCCATTGGTGCTGGGATCAGTGTATTCCATAGGAGAATATGAAGACCACTCGGTCGACCATGCAACTTTATCATCTGGCACCAGAAAACGCTTGATTGATGAATTAAGATACGGCACTTCTGAAGCGGGAACTTAGCGCGAACACATACATCAGCGAATTACCTGCGTTTCTGCACTTAAGATGCATCTTCAATAAAGATGGACGACACAATAGGTGATTCCACAAGATCATGAGGATCGGAAGCGTTATCCGGGAAATTGTAGAGCCGGCGAACCCGATAAACGTCGAATCGCCCGGGATTACAAAGCACTTTTAAAAAAAGTTACCTTTTTAAAATTCGGCGATTTATCGACTAATCAGGAGCGCCCATCTCTACTTTATGTTTTAAGGCATTGTCCTCAAGTATAAGTATTTCATCGTTTGTATGAATTCTCGTTTGCGAAATGTAACATACGTACGGCGTTTAATTGTAAAGTTTTATGTTGCGTAAATGTACGTAACTTGTTTTGTTCAGAATGAAGCTGAACGATTTCTCTGTAGAAGAAAATGTAACGGCAATCTCTAGCTATGGACACAATGGATCTCTCCTCGTTGCTTGCGGAAGCAATCTTTTTCTCCTTTTCGATGTTACTCCTTCCGGTGGATCTGTACAGGTCACGAAAAAAGTGGTATGTTCTTTCGAAGGAATGTATGTTACCTTTCTAAAGTCAATATTTTAGAAACTAGTTTCGAGTGTTTCCTTTCCTTCACCAATTACTCGTATCACTCCGGATCCTAATGGGCCTCGTGTAGCACTTCTCGGCTCTAAATTTGCAATAATTCTATCGGTTCCCATCGAGTTGTGGAGTAATTGCGGAGTTGCTGAGTTGTTGCAACAAAAATACTTCTGCGAGTGGGTTTTTGGGTTAGATAAAACATACGAAGGCTATTTATTATATAGGTCGTCTCCCATCCAAGAAAGTGTCTTTCTCGGAGATGCCCAACCACTTCAATTGGAATGGACTAACGAGAAAGGTGGAGATGATATCAGCTCTTTCATTGTCGTACTATCTTCGGATTGTGCTATCAGGTATTTTGCACATTTCAAATTAAATGGTTGAATAACGGCCTTGAGTTTCTGAGTATAGAGCTGCTTGGTTCTCTGTCCGGTATATATCTAAAATGTTCTTCTTTTCTATCAAATTAATCATAATTGTAGATTCTACGAGCTGAATGGGTCTACGGGAATAGAATATCCCAAAGTCAAAATTGATCTTCTCACCCTTATGCCTAATCTTTCGTCTACGAATCAGAATAGCTACGGCCTTTTTAGGAGCATTGGTTAGTTTTACATTATTTTTAGACTGATATTATTCCATTAAGTTTCTTTCACAATTCTGCGCCATTCTTCTCGTTTCTGGCATCTTCTTCTCATCGATAGTGACGGAGAGACTCACATCACTACCGTATACCACTCCAATTCCACTCAGTCTATACATCCCCTCAATTTACCCGTGGAGGTACGTCATAAGTGATCACGTTAAACATATTGTTATTTTATCAGATCAGTTCTGCCGTTGTTGTACACTCAAGCAGTGAAAATATTTTTACATCTCTCATTGCCTCGTCTGCCAATGGTTAGCCTTTAAACTCTTTTTATAAATCAAATTCGAGCAAGGGCTTGGATCTAAATTGACATCTGTACTTGAGGTATTCTCCATCATTTGGCAGTTGTATTGAGTGAGGATGGAGCGGATGCGATAAGAGTAGTCGATTCTCTTTCTCTTCCTTCCTCAATACTTTCCATTATCCCATTCAAATCAGGAGCACTTGTCCAGACTATAGATTCTCTATACATTCTCGATCTTTCTTCATCTCAGCGATACCTCACTGCTATTGCTCAGGGGTGAGTACTTAACTATGCAGAATTGAGATAACGTTGCAATATTGCTTTGAGCGAGTCACTTCCATCTTGGGAAGGAATGGATGTGGTGGAGTGTGCTCATACTCTCAAAGGATCTTTCCTATCTTCAATGCCTTGTATCTGCATAGAGATTGAAAGCGATTTGACACTTATCGTTTATGTTTCTGAGAAGGGACTGGAATCCATGTAAGATTTTGTATTCATCATTTTCCTTCTTGAGTGTAGCATGAATTATGTATTTTCAGTGCGATTTCTCATGAGTGGGAGACGAAATCGGGAGATCGTATTGTGCCAGGTCCATCTTCTGTCTCCGGAGGTATTGCAGTAGAAGTTAAAATCAAGGAAATGCTCAAGGATCTCAAAATAATATCTAAGAATATGTGAGTATTCCGATTGAAAATGATGTAAGCGACATCATCCAATTTTAGTGGATCAGCTAAGAGTGAAGAGAGTGAACTGATATCATCTTTCCTATCTACTCTTTCCTCCATCAAACATAATTTCCAAGTGCTAAGAAACAGCGTGCATCATGCATCCACTGTGAGTTTTACTTTCTCTTCCCATTCCTAATTATAATTGTATTTTAGTGGCTGACAAGTGAATGGGTTAGTCGTGTGGATGCAGTGAATGGAGCGAGAGGAATTCAAAATGGATCTATTCTCTCATTGTACGATACTCTACGTCAGTCTGAAGAAAGGATGTACAACAATCGATTACTCACTCAATCACTTATCCACAAAGCCAATCTCGTTAGTTTATCTCACTTTCGATTAAAAACTATGTTTTGTGGTCTATCTGTTGTTCAAGCGTATAATGTCCTTACAATTGGAGAACGCTTTAAACAACTGTACTACTCTAACGAAAAAAGTTAAAGATAAGCATTCATTTTATTCAGCTGTGGAATTGTCTATCTAGTCGATCGGTAGACAACAGCAAGGAAATTGAGATTATTAGAACTCTGAAGGAACACTCAAAACAATTGGACCATCTTGCCACCACTATTCCAAAGGTTTTCATTTTAAGCATTGAACACAACTGTATACTTGTCACCTTATTTATCACGCGATTCACCCAAGAATTGACTGATTCCATGACTCACCTTTAGGCTGACCCCCTGTTTTCTCTACGTTTTTCGAAGGTCCTTGGGTAGGTCTCTCATGAGCCCGAGTTTTGGGGTCAGTAGATCAAAGATGTCTCCAGGAGATCACGTCAAAGTTAGTCGTTGAGGCTCGATTTTCCTCAATTATCTAAGCTCAGGAAAGAGCTATGAAAAAGTTTTCTGGACAAAATGTAGCATTTCTCGAGTACTTTCAGGGTAAATTTTTGGTTTGTCTGATTTTTCAAAACTGCGGACATTGGGCGCTATTAAAGCTCACAGGTACGGGTCAAAAATTCTACATAGTCAGTGAGATCGGGCTCGTCGAGAGCTTTCGATTGATGTATATAAAGTCGAAAATCCAGGGGGCTTTGTATGAATTAGCCCCGAAATGGCTAAAATTGGGCAAATGGAGGTAGATCAAAGAGATCAAAGAGAAGTCACGTAAGATAGAAAATCTCCAAAAAATCGATTTTTCACAAATTTGAAAACACTATTGAAATCAGCTCGACACCCTGAATTCATTGATGACGGTTTCATAGTGATTGACCGTTCCTGAAGCGAGAAATTCTGGTAGATCAACTGCAATTTAGGAGACTCGTCGCGACCTCTCTTTGATCTACCACTGTCTAGCCTATCCCATGTCTAAAATTTGCCCAATTTTAGCCATTTCGGAAATTTCAAAAAATTCATACAAAGCCCCCTGGATTTTCGACTTTATATACACCAATCGAAAGCTCTCGACGAGCCTGATCTCACTGACTATGTAGAATTTTTGACCCGTACCTGTGAGCTTTAATAGCGCCCAATGTCCGCAGTTTTGAAAAATCAGACAAACCAAAAATTTACCCTGAAAGTACTCGAGAAATGCTACATTTTCTCCAGAAAACTTTTTCATAGCTCTTTCCTGAGCTTAGAAAATTGAGGAAAATCGAGCCTCAACGACTAACTTTGACGTGATCTCCTGGAGACATCTTTGATCTACTGACCCCAAAACTCATGAGAGACCTACCAAGGACCTTCGAAAAACGTAGAGAAAACAGGGGGTCAGCCTACAGGTGCGTCATGGACTGGCCTATTTCAGTGAAAACTTAGCTGAAACGCGTGTTATACAATATTTGATTAAGGTAACTCTTGACATGGAAATGGCAAAGAGAGTGATCTCTCGAACAGCAGAATCAAGTACACGTCTAAAGAGACGTGCCGATGTCGTTTCAATGTTAGTACTTTCTGGATAATTAACATATAATATATATATATCTTCAGTCGGGATGAGATCGAAGCATTGGAGACTCGCTGTGAGGGAATAGATAAAATGATGATGGGATTGGACAATTGAAAGTCACCTTGTTATGGATCGATCGACCCCGTGAATTCACTTTCATTATCTATTACTAGTCTAGTTCCTTTCTTATTTTTCCGCATTTCGTTCATTTCATCCAATTTTGTCTGAATTAGCTTGTACTCTCTTCCCGTTGTATCCTGAAATTGTGATTGTTCATTTACATAATGCTATGAACACGAGTCATTAACATGTTCAGTAGTGATAAACAATCTCACTTACCGAATCTTCCTTTCCAACTATCCATTTCTCATTTTTATTGACAAATCGTATCGCATGCGCATGGGGTGCACTCTTGGGGAGATCGAACTCGCGGAGGTAAATTAGATCAGGATCTTTGTTCGATCTACAATCCTTTCACTATTTTGAAATGAATCCAATTATTCTTACTGTGAAATAGAGGCAAGTCCAGCATTAGTCCATTGGGCAGAAACAAGTGAAATAGTAAGAGGGATAATAATATAGAGTGACTGCATCGAATGATGAGTATTGGAATGAAATGCGACGCGACCTTGCTTAACTGTACACACACACGTCTTTGTTAACTTTTATCATCACAAAGGAGTCGGGTAAAACAGAACATGGTGCGAATGATATTTTTTGATGAGATCACTTGGAATCAGGACATCTACAATAATTGTAGAATAATCATAGTAATTGAACAAGCTCTTCTTGAGCCGGACAAGGAAGTAGAAGATGTCCATCACGATCCACATCGCATCTAATCTTCTTTCGATTTATGAAATTAAAATCTGCATTGAAGTGTTTCTGAGGATAGTATGTGCGATCGGAATCGAGATGAAACCAGCCCTTGTTCTGAAATGAAATCATCATCGTCTATAAACTGATTCTCACTTACATCGTGAGCAGGATTGAATATGAATCCGACAATGAGAGGAGTATTCTTGGGTAATTCGTCCACTGTGGCCAGACATGATCTATTCATACACTCTACGATCTTATCCTCTCCATCCCACGAGATTGCAACTCTGAGGAACTGACATCCACATTCTTCGCATCGCTTCTTTCCCTTCTACAATCATGTTCTTATAATTGTAGATAATATATATTCTGACTCACCTCGCTCGCTTTATACGATGAAGATGCGCTTGAAAATGGAGATTCAATTTTCATATTAGTAAAACTCATTCTCGCTTCATCGCCAAGGTGCCGAGTCTCTCCATTATTCGCCATCTCAATTTTGATGCGGTTATTATCTTCTATTAATAACTCAATATTACTAAATATTACGTCAAATGCGATTCTCGTCTTCAGATCTCCCTTCTTCTTTCTAGGCAAATTCTCGAGAAAATGTTTGAACGCATCGAGACCCAATAGTTCAGCAGTAATAGTCACTTAAATTTATAAGATATATGTACTGCATAGAATCAAATCGTTTTCAAATCTACCTGTAGTTTCAGTAGTATCTTCCGCTGGATGTTCATGGTGTTCTCGTAGTCTGTCGACCATACTCATATTCGACCTATATTTAGAATTTACGTAGACAACACAAACATAATGAACGATACAATATATCTAACAATCAATCAGCCAATCAGATCGCGCGATGTCACTTCAGCAAAACTAGTATTCATAATGTTTGCGAATACCGCACGGCGTAGCAACGACGACGGCACGGGTCCATGGACGTCCAAAGTTGATCAAAGTTTGTGGCAAGATCTTACAGTATCCAAACTCCTAGCCCTATGTCAGCTTTGTGATTTGCACTTTCTAAAAATTTGATTATAATGATACATTATCAGGATATATTCAAAATTAATGCACGCTGTGTTAATAAATCGATTACAGAGGTAGAAATGCGGCATTAGTTATTGCACAGTTTGGCGAACATGTTCATCTCAAATGGGGATACGGTAAGTATGAGATGGTCGAATAGAGGAAGTGAGCATAGATGGAGGGGGGGGGGGGGGGAGGTTGGATGGATCCGTAGAATCTTTTGTCATATGTTGAGTGTAATACCCGTGAATGGACACTCAATTGTGCCTTCTTCTCTAATTGTATCTCTCTCCACTTCTTCTCTATACTCTCCATCAATGTCCACTTCTCTCTTCTCGATCTCTCAATATTCAAGTCACTTCTCTCTTCTTCTCACACCACCTGTTTCGACATTTGCCTCAATCGATGGGTTTGGCTCCTCTAATCTCACTCACTCCTATCATAATCAGTCTCTCTCACTATCATATCAACCAAAACAACACTCGTTAGCATGAGTGTGGTTCCTTCTCTTTCCCTTTTCCTCCCTCTCCTTCCGTATTTCCTTTCCCTCTCTCTCTCTCTCTCTCTCTCTCTCTCTCTCTCTCTCTCTCTCTCTCTCTCTAGAGAGAGCTCTCTTCACCTATCATTATAGTCGTGCTTATCTCCAGTGAGAGAGAAGCAAGAGGGAGAGAGAGAGAGAGAGACGTTTCAATTCCTTCCATCTCTTCTCTCCCTCCCTCACTCAATTTAATACATGGTGTATTCGTGGACTCGTCTCTCTTATTGAACTATTGGTGGTGTCAGAATGGGTGATCCCCTCTCTTCTTCATCTTTTCTTCGTCGTACTCTTCCTCCCTACTACAAGTATGCAGTCTTTCTCCTTTGTGGATTCGATCTAGTATTCTCATGTTTCGTACTTGCTATATCTGAGGCATACTACAAGGTAAGAAGAAGGGAAGGAGAAGGAATATGAATGAGAATATTCAGTCTGCCAAGACTGTCCTCCCTATCGCATATGGTATGTTCAATGATACAGTTACGAAGGGAAAGGAGAATTTCACATGGGATGAATCAATGCAGGATTCACTTGAATTGGTAAGTATTCATCTATCATTATTGTAGATTGAGGAAATCTTCTTCAGTATAAATACAAGATGATGGTACTGTGGGTATGCTGCACTGTTTGTGTTCTCTTCTCTATGATACTTATCATTCCTCAATTCTTCGATTTCAATGATGCAAGAGGAAATCCTTCCCATTTGGTAAGAAATGAAGGGATGGGATACAGTATCTCTTCACTACAATACTCTTCCAGTGTCTTGTCAGACGTCGTTTGGGATGGATTCTCTTCACAATTCAACTGATCATTGATCTCATTCTGGGAGGTACATTATTCCTCAGATCTTCTATTCCAATTATGTCGTTTCAGTGGCCATTGTATGGGCATGGATTGGATGTGCAGAGGTATGATAGTTAAAGGAATACTGTAGAATAGAGAAGATAAGAGCACGATAGATTTTAATATGAATCCATTACAGACTGTGGCAATGTTTCACAAATTGTTCTCTGAATCCGAAGCAGAAGAAGCATTCGTCTCTAAATTGGAGAAGGAATTGGAATGTTGGACAGATGATGATAAAGAGGTCAAGACCCATCAAGTATGCATGCTCTGTCCTTTCCAATATTATTACAGTATCGAGTGATCAACTCGCATGCATTGTGTCAACTGTGAAGAGTGTCGTGTAACTCGTTGTGTATTCGTCGTCATCTAACTATCCTTTTTATCTCTCTCCCTTCCTCTTTTAATTCTAATTCAATTCAGGTGTGTTGGAATATGGTGAAGATGTCAGTGATCAGAGGATGGTGGATGGATGCAATTCTCATTACATTCTTCATTGGTCATTTAATTGTTCTTCTTCTTACTCCTCTCTTCAATCGTCAATTAGTGAAATCAGATGAGGATGATGATATATACAAAGAAGATCTACTACAGGAGTAGAGATATTTCACCCTTCTTATCTTCTTCCAATTATTTGTAGATTTGTGTAATCTCAGTTAGTTTTTTAATATTTTGTTATATTCTCTCGACATTCCGTACTTTCCCCTCAAATTCTTTCGATCCGTCAAATGGCTCAACAATCACATCTCTGGCAATCACCAGTCAGGAAAAAACGGAGATTTTCTCGCGCATATCGACCCTCTTTCGGTCTCTTCCCTCCCCTTGTCCCCCCCCCCCCCAGTATCTACCCTTCCCATGCCTTGCAATAAACAACGAGCTGTCACAATTGTTATAGTTTTATACATACTATGAAATATATTTACGGATAATGAATCCGACTTTAAATATATTAACAAGTTGAAGTGCGAATACATAAATAGGGGCTGCCGTTGGCTCGGATAATACAAATAATATGAGCTTCCTCTGGTAACAAAGGGAAAACGAAGACCTATCGGGTACCCATGAGAGATGAGTTGAGTTGGGAATACAAAAGGAGAGGGGAAGGGGGCATGGGATATCACGGTGGTTTGAGAACATGGAATATCATCATGGTAGTCTAATCGCTCTTCTATATTATCTATCCCATAACAACCTTTCCTGAATCCTCCTTTCCTGCCATCTTCGGTTTTCCAACAGTGAAGGGAATGTATCGATACTTGATCATGTGCTGAAATGTAATCAATTCCTTCCGTTCATAATCTCCTCATTATTCAGTTTATCAAAGCCCCCCCCCCCCTCTCTCTTTCGAATGTTAGTCGCATACAAGAAATATCCCACAGCGTATTTTTAACAATATCAATTTCATACTCATCTAATTTCATTTCAAATAATAGAATAGTAAATTTAAACTGACCATGATCTGTCTCTTCATTGTGAGACAGAAGAGAATGATGAAGTAGAGTACGAGAATGGGCCAGAATACGGGTACATTGAAGAATTCAAAGAAGGTGCAAGTTATTGCGAATATACAAGCCTTCAGAGAAGAATGCCTGCAAAGTATTGATTACTGGGAGAAATTATCTCTCTCCACCCACACATATTATTTTCTTCTCACCGTTGCCTAGCCTACCTTCATTTATTCACCTACTGCGTCTAGCATTTATATATATCAAGCAGTAGAAAGCGTCGAATAATAAACATAATATGTGTGATGATAGACTGAACTTACCAGAACTTGAACTCCGGTAGTCGTCGCATAAAGGGACGGAATTCATCGTTTCCCTTGGAAGGAAGGACTGGACCATCGTCATCATCATCCATCAATTGAGGATCGATGGAAGGAGTGAGGAAGAGAAGGAATAGGCCTTCAAATGGAGCTCCTTCCCATCCTCCTTCTCTGTGTGAGGAAGAGAAGGAATAGGCCTTCAAATGGAGCTCCTTCCCATCCTCCTTCTCTGTGTGAGGAAGAGAAGGAATAGATTCAAATAGTAGATATACAGAGCATATGTCACGATGTAGAAACCCTTAATTCAATTTTAAGCTCGATTTCACACTTGAATATATCACTGAGTCACACCTGGAGATAAACCATTCTAGCGATGAAGAGAGCATTGAACACGAGATTTATAAGCCATCGAACGGTAGTGAAGGGGGTTAGTCGATCAAGGTAATACTGATATTTCTATAAAAAATACAATATAGTCCCGTCAAACTGATTATAAAGAGATTTAATTTAAACTTACGATTTCGAGAGAAGAGAAGAATCTAGAAACGACTCCGGGTTGGTCACGAAGGTCAGACGAGTCGTCCATCTTTCCTCTCGTTAGAGTAAGACGAGGATCCAGCTCGGAATCTGGAACTAAATACACATTGCCATCAACAAAAGAAGAAGGACGTGGCAGAATACGAGACAGAAATTGATATAAAATATGATTGCTTGTATACGCGTTTATAAGCAGATTTCGAGGTAAATAATTTATGAAATACTATGGAGAAGGGGCTGAACGTTAACTTGGGCACTAATGAGCTACAGATTCCGCACCGAAATTGAATAAATCGATAAATAAGGATATACACGTCACGATTGAACATGAAAGAAACGATGATACCGTATTTATGAACATTTTTGCTATCACTGACTGAATATTTTTTATTTTTTTTGCATTTATTCATTTTTTTCTAGGTGATATTTTAGTTTAGTAGAATATGGTAGATGGGTAGAGAATGTAATATCATTAACAACATATAAATGCGATATAATGTTCATTTAAATTTGGATAGTTATTAACTTACAATTTTTCGAGATAGATACATCTAAGGACGATCTAATGAAGAGTTACTCTGGTATTTTTTTCAGCGGGGTCAGTCATCACTCCCGAGCGGGAAAAATATCAAAAATGCCGTTGGTAAAGAGGAATTGATAAATTTAAGTTCTCGGTGATTTGCCAGTGATTTCTCACTGGTTTCATAGCGTCCTCTTTGACCATTTCGCACTCAAGTAAATATCAGAGTGGAAAACATTCTTTGAAACTAATAGCGTGCAAATTTATTCAAACTCAGGATTGAGTATTCATTCTGAACTCGTTCTTAAAGTTCTTAGTTACTGATTCTATCTAAGAGTCATATTCGGCACATTCGGTCCAACTTGATAAGAGTTGTCGATGAATGTAAGGAAAATGATAAATAATATTTATTCTTCGTTAATTAATAAATAATTGCATCGTTTATCGTTCATTTCAATCTTCGTCTTCATCCTCCTCAGGAATTGTTGTAGTAGTGAATGACTGAATGATTCTCATTTTTCACAAGTATTTCATTTATGCTTCACCTTCTTTGACTTCTTCTTCATTGCTTTTTTCGTTGTAGAAGGAGTTTCTTTTTCTTCCACTACAGTTGAATTCGTAACAGAAGTGTCATGACTCTTCATAAATTCTTGAAGAGATTGCACAGCCTGTCTCACCAATTCTCCGACCTGATCGAATTCGTTTCTCATCAATAAATGGATAATGTCTACCTTGTGAACGAGAGAGGAAGCTCCCTCGACAACGAAATCCTTTGCCTCAATTGCCATTTTCTCAACAGTTTCGAGAGCGGAAGTTTCATTGTGAGAAGGAGTAGTGGTTTGAACAACTTCAGCCGTAGAAATCTCATCAGAATGTAGCTAAATTATATATA
>LS487365.1:164314-238905 GCA_900490705.1 Pristionchus arcanus
TATATACGCTGAATAATGGATAATACTCAAGTACCTTCTTCCCATATACGACCATTGGAGTTGCGAATAGAAGAACGAGAATGGCAAAACGAGGAGAGAACATTGTTGGAAAGGGGAAATCTTCCTCGAATGATTCTTTCTCTCTCTCCTTTTCTGAGCTCGTTTATGTCCATAACGATAGGGAATCAAATCTCTTTATTGTTCTTTCTATCATACATTTTTTTCCTTTCTACAATCCGATGGATCCAACAAGAATAGTCTTCTCCTTCTCTTCCTTTTCTATTGATTTCTCAGTTCGAGTGACGGATGAGAGAGGATAAACATCTCGATTTGCATTGAATCCGCATACACTTTCGTATTGTCCGAATTGCTTCACAGATGCGGTATTCCAGTTTCCAAAGGGACGGAAGTCAGTGAAATTAGGAGCCGTTTCTCCACTTACTCCAGATGAATATACATTCCAGTACCTGAGAGATCATTCTCATCTCGTATTTTCTCATCCCATTCAACTCACCACAACATCACATCATTTCCGAGATTTCCAGCCTGATTTGTAATCTGCTGCCAATCATAATTGTTAGTGTACACACCGGGACGAACTCCTCGGGACTAAAAGATCACAATGTAAACCTATCCGATTATTCACGATAACGAATAATGATAAGAGAGGAAAACGGACTCTGATTCTCTGAATAGCAGTGTTGATGAAGTTGACATTTGTGCCTTGATTCTTGTTCCAATTGACAGGGGAAGTCACCTGAATTAGAGATGGACTAATTGATAGAAGGATATTCCTCTCACTTGAATCCATAGCGATCTAATGGTAACTCCTCCATTGGTAAGTGCAGTAATCACTTCATCCACTTGAGTATTTGCTGACTTCGATGAGGTTGGATTAGGAGTCATGAACACTTCGATTCCCAATCCAGCTGAAGAAAGGAAGGAAGATGATTGATGGAGACAGAGTAATTAACCTTGGTATGCCATGTTAATATTGGGAACGGCAGTTGTATCGACTGCTCCTTTTCCATCGGGTTTATATACACGAACAAAGACAGTTGAATAAGAATTCTGACGGAGACAATTGAAATTAGACGAAGTTCCTTGCTGATTTATATCAACTGCATACGCATATTTCTGCTGAAAAGAAGAACTCATTTCGAATTGAGACTTTTGATTTTGCTCATCGTTCCTACAATTGAAATTAAAATATACCGCAGCTGCAGCAGAGAGAAAAGTGGATGCGATAAGCAGAGAGAGAATCATATTGAGACTTATTCTGCTTCCTCCCACTAATCATTATATACTTTGTCTTATCAGCCATTGTCTTATCACTATGAGTCATATGCTTCCCTTAGATCTGTCTCAACTTTTTCATCCTAAAAGTCGGAATAATGAGTGGAACGAAAAGAATCAAGGATGGCAATAATCCCTAAATTGGTCAGATGGGAGGGACGAGTCGATTTCATTGATTCCTTTCCATTCATTGGGATGTTCTCTTTACGTATTGAATGTCTTCTTCTCATCTCAATAATTCCTCATATTCTCATCATTTCCGTCATCATAAAGTGAGTTGTTATCAATTGTGTGGGTAGAAAATTAACTCATTCTCTTAGTTCATACTATCATTTGGTCAATGAAACATCAAATACTCGATTTCTTCTATCTTCTGATCTATCGATATTCCTTGAATTGGAAGAATCAATCTATTCATCATTTCCTCATATTCGTCGTCCAAGGGAATTCCTTCCTCGTAGACTTCCCCATTGTACTTGTGATATCAAAGATGATCAATCTAATACAATATCGTCCATTTGTCCCTCTGGTCCTCCAGGAAGAAATGGTCAGTTAGTATTATGACATAGGTATTGTCATGATTTCCTATTGAAGGAAAACCGGGAACAGACGGATCTCCTGGTTTAAAAGGTGATAACACAAACCGACAAACTTCCATGAGCACACATATCAGCTGTTTCCGCATGATTATTTATAATTTTTCCTTATTTAATATCAATTTCATTTCAGAAAGAGTAAAAAAAAACTGAATATGATTTATTTGTCGAACCGCCTAAATGTCCGTTTCCAAATTTTCTTTGTCGGCATAATTGATGACTGTTTAAAAGGGAAGGACGGAGAGAAGGGAACTGATGGTCTACTTCCTTCCTATTTCACAGTCATAGTTAGAGGTTGTCGAGTTTGCCCCTATGGGAAGAAAGGAGCTGATGGACCTCCAGGACCTGAAGGGCCACAGGTACGGTTTATCTTTTATCTACAAATAATTTATTGTCTAGGGAAGACCTGGAGAGATCGGGCCTAGAGGTGTAAACGGAATTCCTGGGATGCGAGGTTTTTTTCTTTTTTTTCTTTTCTTCTCTTTTTCCTGGGACTCACTCAAAAATTACAACATCGCAACTGGTGAGAGTTCATACAGTTGTGGACCTGCATAACTTCATGTGAAAGTATCTAACTATATTCAATTCTAATTTGAGGCAAAATTGGGGAAGAGGGAGCAAAAGGAGAAGATGGTGCGGATGGGATAGAAGGTAACTAAATTATTTATTGTAAATTTTTAACATAAATTGTTAGGAGCATGTGGTGAACCAGGAGATGAAGGAACTAATGGAATCAAAGGACCAAGCGGCCAGATCGGGCCCACTGGAATTTCTGGTGAATATCTTAAATTATCGCTGGATTTTTAAAATATAATTTTCATTGATTAATCTTGTATATTTAGGAGAGAAAGGAGATGCTGGTGTTGACGGTGAAGCTGGTAAAGGAGGGAAAGATGGAGCTGAAGGGGAGATGGGAAGGATGGGGATTATGGGAAGAAATGGGACCAGAGGTGAAATGGGACATCCTTTTATTATCATATTCTTATTACGATGAGAGAGAGAGATGGTCAAGAGGGAATATGTCCCCCTCTTACCATTTAATGAGACCCTAGGCCCCTTATCCCTCTTCAGAGTACTATTCCCATCCAAGAGAAATACTGCACACAGTTGCGACATTTCTCTGACCTTAACCTTAGTCCGAGATATGCAAAAAGTTAAAAATCGGAATGGATTCGTCTCGGTTGATTAGTTTATCCGACAATTGAACTGAGACACTCTGTACCATCTCTCTCTTTCTCTCTCTGTAGATTCCATTCGATATGAGATAATAAAAAGAGAGATGAATACTTGACAGGTCCACCAGGAGAGACGGGACCAAGAGGGACCATGAACCAGGATCGGAGATACTGTAGTTGCCCTTCTAGAATAAGAGAGAGAAAACATCTCTAGTCTTCCAATGGACTGTGTACTCTTTGATTATGTAAAAAGCTTGTATTTTCATTGTATATCTTGTTCTGTCTTGTTCTGGACATTCTCGTATCCTCCAGAGTAAAGAGAGAGATGGAGACTACTCAAACATTTCACTCGTATTATAGATAAAGTGTGTCAACCAATAGTATATTTGTGCTCGTATGAGGGGTTCGAAATGTGGAAGGGACAGTTCCAGACTAGTCTTACATCTCTTTGTCACTTCTAATACCTCCCCTCTCTCACTCCGGACATCTCTTTCAAAAGCATTGACCGATCATACATGCTCACTTTTTGGTGACCTTTCATGAGATGGACCATTTCCCCTCCTTTCCTTTCTTGACCATTTCACTTGTATGACCCTACTCTGTTATGCCCTATTGGTGCTTCATCTTAACAGACGACAGAATGAGAAGAGGTCATATCCAGCACCTGTGATCTCTCTCGTTGACCTATTCCATTCATTCACTCTATCCTTGATGAGGCATTCTTTTCAATTGAAGGATCGAGGGGAAGGGGGGGGGGGGAACCCCCCGTATGGAAGGGGTCGAGACCTAACTCCGCCTACCCGTAAACTCCACTCTTCCATATAGGGATTACCATTCTTTTATTGGAGGCGGTCTTCCATCCATCCATGTCTCATATCCCTTCAATACAGTATATCTTCCATCTGCACTAACTTCATCTCTCTTTCACCTGCTTCCTTCCATCTTTCTATATTCTATTCCCCTGTCACATCATTCGTTCTTACCATCTGTCCAATTCAATTCGAGATCATCCTCAAACTTATTCCCTCCTTCCAGAATAATGTTGTACTTACTCGTAACTCTTCCCATACTCATATCAGCCATTAAGCCAGAGTTCGACAATTCCCTAACGAGTTAGTTCATTCGAATATCTTCATTCTATTGAACATTCTTCATTCATTCACTTTCAGCTGCACCTACAGTAATATGTGAAAGGGGTTCAATGTCCCTTGATATTTCATCATCCCATGGAGCTCCTTCAGTAGTCTTCGCTAAAGGTCATTTCAACAAGGAAGGATGCTCATTCAGAAATGCAACTCACGTTACTTTCGATTTCGAGAAATGCAATGTACGAAGGAAGAGAGAGGTGAGAAAACCGATATTATGAATAGGTTAGTTATAGAAATGGATGACCCCTCTTTAATCTCCCATTCACTCAATCGAATACAATGAACCCAAGCATACGAAATGTCTTTCATAAAGAATATCTTTAGGATTGATAATATGAATCTTGCAGATAAATCCACGTCGAATGGTGTATTCTACTACAGTGGTTGTTCAATTGCATCCACTTTTCATAACTAAGGTACTCCTCTCTCTTCCTCATCTCAGTCTCATCCTTTCCTTCAGGTTGATCGTGCCTATGCAGTCAGTTGTAATTACATGGAAGCAGAGAAGAATGTAGGGGCAGGAATCACCGTCAGGTCAGTCTTAGATATCCCCTAAGGGAGTTCATTCTTCATATGGGTCAAGTAGCTACCATGCCTTTCTTTCCTTATAAAGTCAAGAACTTTCTCCTCTACTGAAGAGACACCTTCGAATTGGAAACCCTATTCGTAGCTAATAGAAAGAAGATCAAATTAATGAATGAGAGTGATAATTTCAGTGAATTGACAACTGAATTGTTATCACACGAACGTGAGCAGCCAACTTGTACTTATTCCCTGAAGAAGGATTCCCCCAATGGACCAAATATCAAAGTTGCCTCGGTGAGAATACATCTTCTTCTTCTTCTTCTTCCGTTCTCACCAATATCTCAAGGTGACACCTCTCGAATAGGACTCATCCCTTTCTCAGGAACGTCTATAACAAAAGAACCCAAAATGTCGGAGACTAATCATAGAGGGAAGAGAGGGGAAGGGGAGGGTTGAGTATCCGGTGGCCTTCCTTTATTACCCTCTACCTCTAATGATTGCCATTCGATGAGTCTAGGCATCTTCCCTCCCTCCCCTCTCCCTCTTCTCCCTTTTTACTTCCTCACTATTGAGTAGGCTACTCGACCCTTCGACACTCAATTACAACAAAGGTCTATGTTAATCCCTCCGAAGTATTCAATGGTCTCTCTACTCAATCTGTACTTTTACCCTAATCGTGAGAAGATAGAAGAAGGCCCTTTCAGCTAAAGTACCAACACCGAAAAAGATGTACACGCAACTACACGCTTCACTTACTTTGATAGGTGTTCCAAAATGAGTAAAGGAAGAAAAGGGGAGAGGGAATACCAGGCCAAGGATACATTCGAGTATTTTGAGTTGCAATGAATGTGCAAATAGAATGGAATATCTGATGGTTTCTTCTTGAGGTAGGAGATTCAATCTATCACGTATGGGAATGCCCTTCTGAGATATATGCTATGCTCGTCCATTCATGTGTTGTACAAGATGGACAAGGACAAGAACAGAAAGTTATGGATGAGAATGGGTAAGAGAGAGAGAGAGTACACATGACTATTCATGTCTTCCCTTCTCAAACATTCTGATTACGACTTCTTTCTCAGATGCTCCACTGACACTTATCTCATGCCTGAATTGGTATACTCAAAGGATCTCACAAAGACATTCACGGTACTCCTCCTCTTCCCCATCCCTCATCTCTCCCCCCTCTCCCTTCCAATCTCCTTCTCTTTCAGGCTGCCGAAGCATTCAACTTTCCCGATGTGACCTCAGTTCAATTTTCATGTCAAATCAAATGTTGTGTGAAGGGAGACGAATCATGTTCATCCAGAACGGTGAGATAGAAGAATAAGGAGAATAATGGAATGAATCCCTCCTTGCAGCCTCCGAAGTGTACCAATTCCATTAATGGAGAGAAATCTCAAGATAACAAACTCGATGAAGTGAATGAAGTGATCACATTGAACGAAAGAAGAGTAGGAGAATCGGATGTTGAAGATGAACTACTCACAACTCTTCCTTCTCTCTCTAATGATCCAATATTCGGACAACTCAATGTAAACCTCCAATTGATGAATTGAGTATATTGAATAAGTTATAGGATGGAAAAACCGGTCGTGCTGAGACAAAAGGAACGACAATTCCATCTTCTACGTCAACTGAGTCGTCTTCTACTTCAACTACACAATCAACTACTACTATCGTATACTCTACCACTGTGCACAGATCGAAATTCCCCACTCCTCCTTCTATTGAAGAATACATTGAGGTAAGAATGAAATGATGAAGGAAAGATGGAGAGAATGCATTGTAGGAGAAGAAGAATACGATAGAAGGAAGTGGATTCGAAGCAGAATTCAAGGAGAGAGAAGAGAGAAGAGATATAAAGAGGAGAGATACGGATACACTTGATATGGATATCTCAAGTCCTGAATTGACTATTCTCGAGAAAGAATTGGGTACGTGATGGGATGTGAGATGTTAATATATTGGAATAATTTCAGTAGAAGGAGATCGAATGAATATTCCTCATGCAATGTCATCTCAATCTCCTCCAATGGATTCAATTTGTGTTCCAATGACAGCCTTCTGGCTTCTGATTGGATTGGTTCTTCTATCTCTCTCTTTCATACTCGCTGCCATCTACAAAGCTTCTTCCAAATCTGGATTTGTTCAGTTTTAAACACTAGGAATATCATAATCATCCACCCACCATTTCATCATAGATCTAGATATTCCATATCTCACCAATCGAGTCAAACTCGATGCCTATCACTTTTGAAAATACGGGACTTTTATGTACTGCACAGTTGATTTAATAATGTTATTGTGACTCGATATTTGAAATTTCTTAGGATCTTCAATCCTAACGCCAGTGAACTCTGGTGATTTATTAATTGTAATAAGTATTTGTTAAATATTTAAGCATAACTGACAAGTATAAATGTTTTTCAAATAAAATGCTACTGATTTAATTTAAAATAAAGTGTTCAAGACAGAGTGAATGAAAGATAAGGTTGCAGTTTGCAAGAGAGAATTGGAGTATTCGATCCACTCATTAAAAGGGAATTTCCAGTTACAATAACTGAAGTTGCTGCAGAGATTGTTGCTCCATCGTTAGAGTACATTGTATCGATCCTCCTTCAAATAATAACTGTCATGATAATTGTTTACTTAAAATTAATTTACGGTTTATCGGAAAAGGTGAAGGAAGAGTGAACTCGAAGTATGAAAGACGGAGAAAAGTATCCAGTTCTGGAAAGAAAATAATTGACAAATGTTATCACTTTAATTGTAAACTCGTTTGTTCGATGGAAAAGAGATCGATATCGAATTGGATGAGTGGAAAGAATAAGTGATCTATCCATTCCTTGCCACATAAGAGAAGGCGAAGACTTCAATTCAATCTCCTTAAGAACACCATTCCTATTTGATATTACCACTGTCTCTAACCCCTTTTCGTTTGATTGAGAATGATTCCGAAACAGTGTAGACAACTATTCTTTCTGTTGAATGAGAAGCAACATAAAGAGATCTGAGAAATAGCTGTACGGACTTGATTCAATGAACTTCCCTACTTTTGTTCATTATCGAATACGATCCCATAGGGGCTTGAAATCTTTCTGTCCACATATTTTGTCGTTGTTCCATCGAAGAAAATAATTGCTCCAGAGTGAAATGAGAAATACTCCTGTGATCGTATGTATTGTTAGAAACATGTATTGTCACATAAACCTGAATAAATCGACTGAATTCATTATTATCTTCGATCCACGACGTAGCAAAAAATTTATTTTTGCCAACGGCAGCCAAGTCGCGAAGCCTTGAGCGAACTTATTATTTACGAAGCAAAAGATTAAAGATACCCAATAAATTTCTTGCTTCGTACTGTAGACAAATGCTTAAGAGAATTTCCATCCTTTGCAACAGATATTATTTCCACTGTATCTTCCTTCGATCGATGATTTACAACGAAAAGGCGGGATTTCCAAATCTAAAATTTCCCTCTTTATATATGGCGTTAATCATCAAGAAATATTCAAACCGATAGTCCTTCCGGATGGAATTCATGAAGACTTTTAGAAGAAATGTCTAATTTCGTTGCACTTTTGTTTTTGCTTTCGAATGAAAAGAATCCGGTCTTTTTCGACGCAGAGACCTGTGATTGAGAAACCGAAATTTTCTTTAATATTTTTGACCCACGTAAGGGAATAAAATGCGATCTGAGAGAGAGACAAAACCAGATGCATATATTTCTTCATCTGAGAGTGTTAGAACTGAACACTCTCCCGGAACGAAGTTATATACTCGGATATTGACACCAAAATAAACTCTGAAAAGATTGCAAATCTTTTTGTCCTTAAATCAAGAGGACATACAATATTTGGGCGATGTTATAAGCTGCGAACGAAATTAATAGGACGTAAGAAGCTTGACGGAGGATTGTCATCACTAATGCATACGAAGACAAGGGAAGAGAAGACTTTTCCTTTCTCTCCACTTCCTTTAGGGGGTCCTATCGTCCTAGACAACCGAGTATGGCAATATTAAAAATTCAGCAGCACAAGCCAAAGTCGTACAAAATTAAATCATTCGAAAGATGAATCTAGGAACGAATAGGTAATAACCACAATAAATCGGCCAACTCTTTTTATGCAAGACGTTATTGATATGCTTCAGCATTTCTTCAATATTTCTAACAAAATAAAGCTTATCAAAAATATTTAAAGCAATTTGAAAATAATAATTTAGACTATAATAAAAAAAAGTTAAAATGCAATAAAATATTACTACTGTATTCTATGACCATGAAATACCGTAATCTTGAAATCCAGGGAACAATTCCAGTCGATATTTCCAACCCTAAAGTTTCTAGTTCACATCTGTTTCGTGTTTTGCTCGCAATTGCGTCGATTCTTTCAGAATTCAAATGGAAGAGAATTTTGATGAAGCACTCTCACAATGCTTCGAATCATTTAAATCACTGTCAGCGACTGGAAAAGTGCCCTCTATCGCGGATATAAACCAGGTTAAAAAATTTCTTTTCAGTTACATTATATTTTTGTATATTTTGTTTTTTTCCAGATGATCGTGAGAGCAATGTCAATTGTATCCATTCTGCCGAAAATCGAAGACAATGAGCATCGTCACTCAATGCTTCAAACAATCATCGCGACCCTGGAAACGGCCAAATCACAACTAGAAGCGAAAGAAATCAAAGAGAAATCATCGTGTAACGAGATGAATGACGACGAAAGAATGGATACAAACGAGTCAGTTATTCTGCTTTATATTATATGTATAGTCTCATCTTTTGCAGCGACAAAGAAAAATTGGACAGTTTTGCGGCAAGTCGAAAAAATGCTCTCGAATCGACGCTTGTTTCCAATATTGAATCTTTGCCGCTGTTAGGCGACATCATGGGTCTTAAAGAGGTAGTAATCGTTTTTCTATTGTACAATGCATGAATTGTTTTTTTATCAGGCAAAAGAGGCTCTTCTGGAAGCATTAGTTGATCCTATTCTATATCCTGAATGGTTCAAGCATTCTAATCTCTCTCCATGGCGATGCGTTCTTCTCTATGGTCCTCCCGGAACTGGTATTTTATCGTTTCTCCTATTTTGATAGTGTCTTAAGGTAAATCTGCGTTGTGCGGGGCGATTGCGAGAGAAGTTAATGCTCGATTCTATACTATTTCATCTTCTGATCTAATATCTTCGTGGAGTGGTCAGAGTGAAAAACTGATTAGGAGTCTATTCGATATCGTTCTCTCTAATGAAGAACGTAAGTGAACTCTTTCTGAGTTGTTTATCATGTAGTTATTGATCATTCTAAGCATCAATTGTATTCATGGATGAAGTGGATAGTTTATGTCGAAAGAGGAATAATAACGAAGACGATGCAAATAGAAGAGTTAAAGTATGTATTTCTCTCCCTTTGACTCTCTATCTCATCTATAATGACAATACAGACTGAACTCCTCGTTCAAATATCTCGTCTGCAATCATCGAAATCTCGAGTATTTCTCATATCAGCTACAAATTGTCCATGGGATCTCGATCCTGCTTTCCTTCGAAGGTTTCCTTTTTTATTGATCGTTTTACTGATTTGTTCAGATTCGAAAAGAAGATTTACATCGGACTTCCAGATTCTGAAGCAAGAGAGGCTCTATTCGCCCGACTTCTCAATGTGAGCATTTTGAAATGAATATGTGATATTAGAAATATTTTTGTACTTGAAAAATAATATATTTTTAAGCGCACGGAGATGTCATCTGAAGTAAATTGGGAATGGTTATCATCAGAGACAGATGGATATTCGGGTGATGATATAAGAAGACTATCGAATGAAATCGCATTCGCCCAATTTAGACTTTACAAGGTTAGTTGAAGTTCCGATCACATTTCAACCAGTTTCCATCTCAATTATCGATTATGTGAAACAATTTATTGAAGGAAGCGAAGAAATCAATGGGTTCAACACGAGGAAAAATGGTGAGTCGAGAAGAAATACGAATGATTCTGTCAAGAAGTCCACCTACTGTATCTCGTGAGTATGTGAAACAATTCGAAAACTATTCAAACTGAAATAATTTGTTATATTTCTAATTATAATGTAATCGATACAATCGATTGTAGATCACTTTTGTGCTAACTCTTTCTTGTTTGGCAGTTCCATTACTTACTCTACTCAATTGTGTGCTCCTTTTCTAAGTTCTTACCTCGCAATAAAACGTCGATACACTTTTTTTTGTCTCAATGCGCTGTGATGGCAAGGGAAGGGAAGGGAAACTGTATGAGATCACAGGGGAAAAAGTTATTGAGATGATACAAAGTGAAGAATGCCCGTCTAATATATAAGAAGATACGAATCATGGAGCTATTTTATCGTATCGAATGAAGGTATGCTCCTTAAAGTGAAGAGTTAATAGAAAAGGGGAGAAAGTGTGATAGTAGTACCTGCATTCCATGAGTTAATGTCTCCATGTGTAATCGAGCTTGAAGTGTTCTCCCATCAAGAAGAGTCCATTCACGTACCAACTATTTATTCATTTATTAATTAGAATGGAGATAATGATATACTTACATCGAGAACAGGAAGATCACGAGAGAATGAAATACGTCCGATATCTTTGACTCCGAATTTAATTGATTGTCCTCTGATACTTCCTTCCTCGATAGTTACAAATCCTGAGAAAGGAGAATAGGAAAGGGACGATGAAAGGAATAACCATTGTTCATAACTGTAGTGAGTGCGACTTCTCTTGTATTCGGTTTAACTGCCAGATATCCATGCTCAGAATGCAATTCATCCCTCTCTCCAATACTCCATGCAAAAGCACTGAAGAGAAAGAGAGAAGGAATGGGGAACTCTAATGAATTGATTGGTTCCACTCTCGATAGAAGAAGAAGAAGAATGAATACTGCGAAGGTTAAGTGGAACGATAAGAACTAACGTGTAATTGAGTCCCTTTGTACCATCGAGATCATCAGATGGAATAGAGAATGTTATCTCTTCTCCATAAGTGAACTTGGGAATGGTAGGGAATATGGCCTTTCCTCCATGTTCACTTCTCCATGTTCCCACTAGGAAAGAAAGAGGAGAAAGAGAAGGAGGAAGACGAGATAGATCGAATCCTGTCAGAAGGAGAGAGATTAAGAAGGGTGAAGGGAAGAAGGAAGAGGGATTCTCACTCTTATCTGCATTAACTCCTCCTGTGCAAGTACCACAACTTCTTTTACACGATATTCTAATATATTCTGTGGATTGACACGAAGCTGCATTAGTGGACACCCAATCACGACAGTTTATATCGTGATCTGTGCAACCTAGAAGGGAAGAGATGAGAGGGGGAGAGGGGGGGGGGAGAGGAGGAGGAGGGAGACTCACTCTGAGATGAAGATGTATGGAAGAGTAATAGTAGAGGAACGATTGATCTCATCCTATCCATGAAAAGATAGATTAAAGAGTGAGAATGAAAGGAAAAGCATGAAAGTACGAGAGAGATAGAGAGAAGAAGGAATGGAAGTGAAGGGATGTTACGAGAAAGGCATCGAAAGGAAATGGAGAGATAATTAGAGAAGAGAGAGATAATGAATGATTAGAGAGAAGAATGGATATGTAGTGAATAGAGTGAAGGTGGGAAGTAAGAGAGGTAAAGAGGATTGAGAAGCTGGTTTCTCTCCCCTTTCCATTGTGGCAACGAATGACCCTGATTGAATGAAACGATGAAAGGTGAAAAGGCGGGACCATTCGAGAATTATCACTACTCTCCCTCTTCCCCCCTCCCCCTCCCCTCTCTCCTCTTACTCTCGGTAATTGTATTGATGATGAAGAAAGATTGATTATAAAAGAGAAGGAAGAAGCAATACAACAGAAGTAAAGTGAAGCATTGCACTATTAGATTAGGAGAGGATATTAGCATGCTACAATAACATAATATCAACTGCAACCACTTGTCTGATGAAAAAAATCACAAATTTTATTTATTTTTGGTGTATATCGCTGTATCCTCCTTGTATAACGTAATTGTAATAAGAAGTGTTGATCTCACTAATGAATAAGGAAGACCTCTACGAATTTCCCATATATTTCTCCCTCGAGATTCATAGAGACAGAGAATGGGAAAAGGATGGAGGAAGGAGAGGGGGAATAAGAATGGTCTTGACTTATCCTGACTGAATGGAGATGACATTGTCTCTCCTTTCTCTCTCTCCTCAATTCTCTTGTCCCCTCAGGGTCCTTCTCATTAAGTCTTTCGACATCTTCGATTGCATCCTTCTCCCTTTTCTCCCTCCCTTCTCCTCTCTTCCTCCATTCCTCCATTTGATTCACACTTCCTTCGGTATCTTTCTCCCTTTCACGTCATTCAGAATGTAGTTATCTTCCATGGTCTTCTGTTGTTCTATTCTTTCAGACTCCCTTCCCTCCTCTTCCTTTCTCACCCTTTTCCCCTTTCTCTCTTTCTCTCTCTCTCTCTCTTTCAGTCCTTCCATGTCCATCTCTCTCTTTCCTTCTTCTACTCTCGATCAATTCTATATTCAGACTCTCTCTCGTCTCTTCTTTCTCCTTGGTCATTCCAACTTAAGCTCTTCCTCTCTTCTTCTCTCATTCTCCATTAATTTCATATTCACTTCTAAGTATTGATTATAGTCCCACGTAAAAGAGGGAAGACTCTTTTGACTTCTTTTACTCTCTTTCTATTCAATGACATATCAACATATTTCTCGAGTTTTGATCCTTCTCCCATACATTTTGTTCTCTAATAGCTTCATTCACCCTCGGAATTTGAATTACCTAATTTTAATTCCTTCTTCACATTTGTCAATCTCTTTCAAAATGGGAAACGACTCAACTTATTCTCTCTCTCGTTCTCTACATCCAATTTCTCCGTCTGAATTCTCAAAGATTTGACATTTTCCGGACTGGTTTCAGAAGGAATCTAAGCTGAGAAATCAAAATTAAATATATTAAACATAGATAATAAGATTCCATTGATTATACTCAGATTACTCAAAAATGTTAAAATTTTTCTGCAGTAAAAAAGATTGTACATTATCTAAATTAGTGATTATTCCTGTTGGAGTGCCTAATGTATCACCTTCCACTGTATTCTTCCTTTGTCTCTTTCTTCTTCGCCTATTCTTCCCATCGATCCCTTCTTTCTCTCTACAGTATTTTTCTTTTTGTTCGTCAAGTCATGATGCCTCGTCGTTAACAAATTAATTAATTCTCTTTCCTTATATTATAATCGATTATTCCTTTCAGTTGAATGCTATAGAAACCATCGTGGAACACAGTGATGTCTTCTGTCAAAGTGAGTATTTATCTCTCTTTATCGATCGGATTGAGTTGAGAGAGGAAGAAAGAGAGTGACGTGAGGGAATAGTTAGTGAAAAGGAGATGGAAGAGGGACATAGAAGGGATCTCGATTAAGGAGGGAGGGGGAGAAGGGAAGGGAAGGGGAAGAAGTCCCCTTCATCCATCCATTCTAGGTAGCTGTTCGTGTTCGACCATTCAATGGAAGGGAAAGAGAAGCCGAGTCAAAATGTATTATCAATATGCAAGGAGTTACTACCAGTGAGTTCATTGAAGATGATAATGGAAGGACAATGGTGGAATATCCATCCCCATTCCTCCCTTAGCCAGATCCATTTCTACTCTATCCCATAATTAGGCCTCTTTTTTATTGCTCTCGCCTTGTTAATGAAAAAGGGAAGTAGTCAAATGGAGGATTGGAAGGAGAATGAAATAGAGAGAGGAAAGGATGTTGAGATACTCAAGAGAAGGAAGGGAATCGTCGTTAGAAGGATATGAAATGGTTGAGGACCGATGGAGAAGAGAGAAAGAGAACATTATTAGAGGAGAAAAGAAGAAACAATCTAGGAAATTTACTCAGTAAAATGAGAAAGTATACGATATAATACGCGTGTTTCAGCTATTATGGGAGGAAGCTCAGATCGAAATCATTCGTTCAACTTCGATCATTCTTACTGGTCATTCGATGGAAAAGATGCTCACTTTGCCAATCAACAACAAGTGTACAATGAATTGGGAGCCGAGATGTTGGATCATGCTTTCGAAGGGTGAGCAGAATGAGGAAATTGTGAAGAGAATTTTAGGAGTGGACATAATTGAAAAATTAAAGGAGGAGTGAGAGGAAAATTTAAATGATCGCTCTGACTTCATTCTTTTGCCGCATTCATTAGCCATAACAGATTATCTAAATCCCCCATTTTGATATCTCATCAATTTTCTAACTCTAAGCTATAGCGTATTGACTGTCTGCCAAATGTCCCTGACGGGCAGGCAACGAGTGAGAGAGCATGCAAAATGAGGAGAGTGCGTCCACCCTTTGCATCTTTCGCCCGATTCCTCAGAGCCCTCCTTTAATAAATATTCTCTCATTCACCTTCCATGCATAAATTGGAGTAGATATTGAATGGCATAATTGCTTATTATAGATACAACGTGTGCATTTTCGCGTATGGGCAAACTGGATCAGGAAAAAGTTATACGATGATGGGAAAACCAAGTGATCCAGTTAGTTATGAACTAATTTGAATATAGAAAAGAGATAGAAGAGGATAAGAAATAGATGAGTAATCAATAATAATTTCAGACTGAGGCGGGAATTATTCCTCGATTGTGCAAGAATCTTTTTGAGAGAATTGATGGAATATCTGATGCAAAGTGTACGGTAGAGGTTAGTTATCAATTTGTGTGTATTAGAGCTCGAGAAATGATACAGCCGTCTCTTCATTTCACACACTCTCTCGTCGACCGACCGGGCGAGAGAGTGTGCAAAATGAAGAGACGGTGGTATCATTTCTCGAGCTCTAGTGTGTATTACAAATTAATAATGTATTCTTTAGGTATCATACATGGAGATCTATTGTGAGAGAGTGAAAGATCTTCTCAATCCAAATTCATCATCTAATCTTCGAGTGAGAGAGCATCCCTCTCTCGGTCCTTATGTAGATGATCTCACTAAATTGGCTGTTCTTGATTATCAAGAGATTCTTCATTTAATGGATGAAGGAAATAAAGCAAGGTAAAGAATGTTGACACACTCAAAACAAATAATTGTGATTTATTTAGAACAGTTGCATACACTAACATGAATTCAACATCCTCTCGTTCTCACGCAGTTTTCACTATTGTTCTCACTCAAAAAGAAGAAGATGGAAATAGTGGATTGAGTGGAGAGAAAGTACTGTAGAATTATTAGCTCATTTATTATTCAAATCTTTTATCAGGTGGCTAAGATTTCTCTGGTCGATTTGGCAGGAAGTGAAAGGGCAAATTCAACTGGAGCAGAAGGACAAAGATTGAAAGAAGGAGCGAATATTAATAAGTCATTGACCACTCTTGGATTGGTCATATCCAAATTGGCTGAAGAGGTATACTGTTGAGATATGTAGTTGAGAGGGAGGATTTATTGATTTCAGAGTGGGAAGAAAGGAAAATCAAAGGGAGGAAAGGGAGTGATTCCCTATCGAGATTCAGTTCTCACTTGGTTACTAAGAGAGAATCTAGGAGGAAATAGCAAGACAGCAATGGTCGCTGCTCTATCCCCTGCCAGTATCAATTTCGATGAGACATTATCTACTCTCAGGTGAGAATGCATGAATATTGTATGAGAGAATCACCTTCATTGCCAGATATGCCGATAGAGCTAAACAAATTATGTGTCAAGCTGTTATCAATGAAGATCCGAATGCAAAGTTGATTAGAGAATTGAAGGAAGAAGTGAGGATGAGTTCATGAATATTAATCTTATCTTCCATTTGAAGGTTCTTCGTCTACGTAAACAATTGGAAGAGAAAGGAGTCGTTGCTTACTCTCAAGAATCTTCCGTTCCCATTCCCAAATACTCTGCAAAAGATCATCAATTGATTGATGAATTGAATGTGAGTCATATTTATTGAATTATGTTGAATGACATTTAATCGATGAAAGACGTTTCTTGTGAACGCAGCGAAATGAAAAAATAACGTTCCGATAGGAAAGGGAATTAAAAAGAGACGCAAATAAAAAATAATTGAATTTGTAGGCAGCGGAGAAACTAATGAAGCAAATGAATGAAACATGGGAAGAAAAATTAAGAAGAACGGAAGATTTGAGGAAGAAGAGAGAAGAGGAATTGAGAGATATGGGATTGGCTACTAGTGAACATGGATATGCATTAGGAGTATTCTCACCAAGAGTAAGGGACTCTTCATTGTCCATTTAATTAGAGATGAGAGTATTCGTTTAAGTTGCCTCATCTTGTTAATCTCAACGAAGATCCATTAATGTCCGAATGTCTTCTATACTATTTGAACGAGGGAGATACGAGGTTCATTCATTCATTCTTCCATGATATTCACTATTTCCTATTCAGAGTTGGTCGAGTGGATGCATCAGATCGTCCAGATATTATTCTATCGGGAGATGCAATCCTTCCTATTCATTGTGTATTCAGACATGAAGATGGAGCTGTTGAATTAGAACCAATGAAGGTACTTCTCTCTCCCATTCCCTTCCTTCCTTCCTCTTCCTCTCTCAATCATCATTCCAGGATGCTCGTGTGTATGTGAATGGACAGCAGATCTCATCCAGTCAACTTCTTCATACAGGGAATCGAGTAATCCTTGGAGACCATCACGTCTTTCGATACAATGATCCCCTTGAAGCTAAGATGAGTAGACACAATCTTGCGTCTCTCCAAGGTACATCATCCATTCCCATCCACAGTATTCAATCGATTTATTTGAGAACAACCTCTTGATTGGAAATTCGCCCAACAAGAACTATTGGAGGAACAAGGAATCGATTTGAATGAAGAAATGCAGAAGAAATTAGTTATGATTGAGAGTCAATACAGAAGAGAAAAGGATGAATTGGAGATGAAGATGCTAACTCAGACAAAGGTAAGTAGAAGAGAGAAGGAGGGAGAAGGGAAGGAGAAGAGGGGAGACATGGACTGAATCAATTACAGGAATACGAACTACGTATTGAGAGTCTGCAGAGACAAGTTGATCTTGCTCAATCAATGATATCGAGTGGATCAATTATGGAAGGAGAACGATTACTCTCTAGTAGTCTACTTGAATTTGGTGAATTAAGAAGGAGAGTCAGATATAATTGTGTATTTACCTTGAGAGAATCTTCAATGGTCGAATGATGAGGAAAGAGTGGCAAGGAAGGCTGCCATCAAATGGAAAATGCATCAATTCACTTCAGTCAGAGATGTATTATGGGGAAATGCTGTCTATCTAAAAGAAGCTAATGCTATTAGCATTGAATTGAATAAGAAGGTAAATGAAAAAAAAATAATGGGAGATTGATTATGAATGTTGAGGTTCAATTCCAATTTGCTCTTCTTACTGATACAATGTATTCTCCTCTTCCTCCTGATCTTCTTCCTCCTGGTTCGTATCATTGCCCATCCTCCTTCAATCATCTATCTTCCCATCCTCCTTCAATCATCTATCTTCCCATCCTCCTTCAATCATCTATCTTCCCATCCTCCTTCAATCATCTATCTTCCCATCCTCCTTCAATCATCTATCTTCAGGGGAAGATCTATCTCATCGTTCCTCTGGTTCAACAGCCAAAACAGTTGTAGCTGTTATTGTACAAGATATGAAGAATGGAGCGAGTCATTATTGGAGTTTAGACAAATTGAAACAGAGATTGGATGATATGAGACTATTTTACAATTGTGATTATTCGAATGAAGTCACTCCGGTGGGAGAGACTCCAATTGAGACTGAATCAAGTGTGAATGGAGGAGGAGGAGGAGGATGGATTGCTGCCCTATCTCTCAATCCAGCTAGACTTGTTCCCAATCGACTCACTATGGAACAGGTACCATCAACTACTATATCAATATGCGTATCGTTAATTAGGTTCGAAATTCATACGATGATGATTCTTCTCCATTGGATTCAATGGATGCATTGATTGGAGCTGATCCATTCTATGATCGATTCCCATGGTTTAGAATGATTGGACGGTACGATCAATTTACGAATCATCTGTTAGTCATCAATTTATTGTAGAGCTTTCGTCTATTTGAACAATCTAATGCATGATGTCTCACTCATTCACAAAGTAGCCATTGTAAATGAGAAGGGAGAAGTCAAAGGATATCTGAAGGTATTCAATTTCCCTCTTACCGCCATATCTCTTTCTCTTTTAGGTAGCAATTGAGATGGAAGGAGAAGGGACTAAACAAGAAAGTGGAGTGAGACAATCTGCTAAATTACATTTCAGAAAGGAAGATTTCAAGACTGATGCCAAGGGTAAAATCTCTATTATCTTGATAAAGATGATATTCCATTTTAGATGTGGATTGTATTCTTCCTTCCCATATGAAGAGAGATAAAGACTTTTCTTTCTCCATCGTAGTAAAACAGGCGGATTCTGTCTCACAAGACTATTCAGATGTATTCTGCCAGTTCAAGTGAGTCCTTCCCCTCCTCCCTTCCCCTTCTCCCTCTCTCTTATTCCGTTCATTCTTCTTCAGTTTCCTCCATCGTCACGACGAAGCATTCTCTACTGAACCTCTTAAACATTGTGGAAAGAAACCGATCGTATTCGATCACACTCAAGTATATTCCTTCCCTCCTCTCCATTTTCTCTTTATTATCCTTCTCTTCAGCACGTTGTTGCTCGTGTGACTGCTCCATTCCTCCATTATATTCAACACTTCCCTATTATTCTCGAAGTATTCGGTCATCTTCAACCACAAGCACGACCGACACTCGAGAGACAGAGTAGTGCTATTGGGTAAGGAGAGAAGGGAAGAGAGAGAGAGAGAGAGTGAATGAATGAATTCAGTCGATCAATTGGATCTCGTCTTTCATTCCAACAGCCATCTCTATGCATCTCAGCCCCTGTTCAGAGTACGAAGAGTACTACATTCAACACTGTGAATACGTACGTTATTCTCCCTATCTCTCAATTCTTCATTCACTTCTCAGATCGTCGTCTGTCCATTCCAAATATGATCTTTTGGTGTGGTTCGAAATCTGTGAATTGGGTAATAATGGAGAGTACATTCCATCGATAGTTGACCATGCAGCTGGATTGCCTACTCATGGAGTATTCCTACTTCATCAGGTTAGAATGAAGAGGGAAGAGAGGTAAGAGAAGAGAGTCTCATTCAGGGAATGCAACGACGTATCAAAATGACTATCTGTCATGAGAAAGGAGATGTTCGATGGAAGGATTGCCAGGTAGGATGCACCCCTTCTCTTAGTATCAATCCATTCTTCCATTCAGGAATTAGTAATAGGTAGAGTTCGTAATTGTCCTCAATGGAATGGTCAAGATGTCGATGTTCTTTCTCTTGGTCTTTTCCCTGGAAGTTATCTTCAATTCACTCATGATGATAGGTAGACCATCTCTCTCCTCTCTATCTCGCCATTTATTTCTCATTCTAGAATATTCTTCCAATTCGAAGCTGCATGGGATTCATCATTACACAATTCACCACTTCTCAACAGGTACTTTTTCAACTATGTCCAACAGACATACACTATTTCTCTCTTCAGAGTATCTAACTACGGTGAACATATCTTCGTCACTCTCTCTGCTTATATGGAAGTGGAAGGATGTCCCCAACCTGCTGTTTGTTTATTTATCACTTCGATTCTTCGTTACTGAACTCGATTATAAAAGATTGAGATAGAAAAGATCTCTAATTACATTTCATTTCAGGTGATAACAAAGGACGTTTGTCTATTAGTGTATGCCCGTGATTCGAAGATATCAGCTGCATCTCGATTCTGTCGATCTCTCATTGGAGGAATATCAAAGAGTCCTGAGATGAATAGAGTACCCGGAGTATACGAAATGGTACTTAGAGATGGAAATGTATCTGATTCACCTGGTAAGAATAAAGAGAAATTAAGAAGGAATGATAGATGATTGGAAGGAGCAACGAGACGAAGAAGAAAAGTAGTGGATACTTCATCTTCATATGTAAGAGGAGAAGAAAATCTTGGAGGATGGAGACCAAGAGGAGATTCACTCATATTTGAACATCAAGCTGAATTAGAGAAATTAATGAGATTGCAACAGGTAAGGAGACTGAATGAAAAAGATAAGATAAATTGATAATTGAAGGTCGAACGGGTAAGATTATTCCTTCGATTAAGACAGAAATTAAAGAAGAAGAAGGATGATAATGAACCAACGACTCCTCTTTCTCCTTGTCCACCAAAGAGAGAAATTCCCAATGAGGTGAGAAAATGAATAACAAACAATTTATGTACAAAAAATACAGGTGAAATTGAATGAGAAGGAGAAGAAGATTGCTCATAAGATGATTGGATTGATAAAACAGAAGATTCCGATGAATAAGGAGAGTCCCACGGGAGTGAATAATGGAAGGGATAGTGATGATAGTGGAAGTAGTACTAGTGGAAGCAGGTAACAACATAAACAACTAATTACATGTCGACAAAATTAATATTTTTAGATGCAACTCAAACATGAAGAACTCTCCATCTCTTAGTACACTCGATAAGAATAAATCAAAATCAGAATCGAATTTGAGAGAAGAAGATGAGATGATAATGAAGAGAAGTATGAGTGGAGGAAAGATCAATGCATCTCTATGTCTGATACCTGAGGTATCAACAACCATATTTTAGATTCGCTCTTTCCATATTCCAATGTTATATGCAGGTGACTGAAGAAAGAGTGGGAATCGTTGTATCGAAGAAAGGATATATTAGTTTCATGGAAGAGAAAACTCAAGGATGGGTGAGCCTTCTATCGAATCCATTTAAATAATTGCGATTATTTAGATCAAACGATGGGTTGTTGTCCGTCGTCCTTATATCCTTCTATTCCGAGATGATAAAGATCTTGTGATTAGAGGAGTGATTAATCTAGCTACTTCAAGAGTTGAATACAGTGAAGATCAACAGGCAATGCTCAAGGTAAATGAAGAGAATAAATAAGGAATAAAGAAGGAATCAATTGCAGAGTCCGAATACATTCTCAATCTGTACTCCCCATAGGGGATTCTGGCTTCAAACATCAAGTCAACAAGAGGTATCATCTCCATTTCATCCTTCATATTCTAACTATTTCTCTTCAGATGCATGAATGGGTCTACGCAATGAATCCTCTTTTAGCCAGTCAATTACGACTCAAAGTCAATCCTATCGAACCCATTCAATGATTTAATCAATTCGCTTCCGTTTCCTTAGTGGTAGATTCTCTCGACGTTGTTCAGCATGGGTGGATGACAAATTGTCACTTCTTGATCCTTGTATCGCTTCACTTTCTTTCCCCTCTTCATTCCGGTGATCTCTATCTTCTTCTTCTCCCATTCTCCATCTCATATCATGGAGATATCAGTCCTTCTTTCTATCTCTTTACGTGCCATTCTGCAGCCAAATGAATTGCTTCCCTCTAAAAGATCCCAAACAGATGAAGGAAAGAGACAATACAGCCTTTGAAAGGGAAGACAGGAAAGAATAGATAGGCATCTAGCGACTCTTTCAATCTTGAAAGGAGAAAGGGAAAGAGCCTAGCATGGATATATTTTCCCTTTGGAGATCAGTATGAAAGGACACATTCCACATGCACCAAAATAAGGAGATCCAAGTTAAAGAGAATTAGTTTATTGTACTTATGAAGGGAGGTTATCACAAGGGATTGTAAATATGGTGAGGATAGTTGCGAAATTAAGGCAATCCATAAGTGAAAGAAATGATGACAGTGAAAGAATTGAGAGATGATACAAGCAATGATACTCATAAATTATATATTAACATCTGAATACTTTGCAAATAATTCTTAGGGAACAATGCGTATAATATTAGTATGATCTACCCGTAAAAACGAATAAATAAAGTATAACTGGTATGAATTGCAAAAAAATGTATGTATTGCAACCGGTGGATAAAACGGTTCATAAATAGAAGGGAGACTCACGGAGTCCATCGTCTAATGGTAGTGCATGATACAGGAAAGGAAATTGGAATCAAACGAGAGGACGTTTCTCCACACTCTTAGCTGATACGACTATCGATCGATTTTTAGATGAACTCTTACGGAATGTCACGTATGTGTACAGAATACTGCCGAATACACTGAAATGAAATACTATTTATGATTGATTATTAACTAAGGGAGAGCAATTAATGTAACTCCTTCTCAGAACAACTGGACAATGGAATATGAGATGAGTACTTGAAATTCCTATCGTACCTGATATTGATTCCTATGAAGTTAGCCCATCCGAATACAAAATCTCCACTAGTGAACATTCCAGCGTACGTGACAATAAGATTCTGTATAAATAATGTCTTGTGTTCTTTATCTCTTGTTCTCACCTTTATCGGTCCGATACAAGTTGTCGTGAGTGCACTGTTGTAATGAGTGCATAGCATAAGAGAATAATTGAGTACGAATCCACAGATACATGAGAGAAGGAATGCCAACCAGACCGAAGGTGTCATCGAACCACCAGACACAAATTCCATCGTCTAATCAAATACATTTACCGTTATCTTTCTGTATTGTCATACCTTATCGATCTCTCCTGTGTAATACGCGAATAAAAGTGCAGGAGGGAACATGAAGAGACAATTGTAGTAGAGAAGACCATCTCTACCCAACTCCTATAACATACACATTTCATAGCGAGTCATTCCTCCCTTTGCTCACTTTGGCATCCAATTTCTTCTTCATATAAACTCCATTAGCAGCAGTCGCGGCATTATTAGCAAGAATGTAAGAATATCTTAGAAGGAACATGATTTAGTCTCTTTATACGAATCCTACTCATATAAATCAGCGTAACATACCCAATTATGTCGAAGGTGAGATCATAGATGGCAGCAACTACAGATCCAGCTATCATAAGGAACACCGAGAAACGAACGGCATAGGTTGCAACTACTCTGAGAAAAGAACAACATTATTATGAATGAGAGAGAAAAAAGACTACTCACCCTAAGACAATATATTCCAATCCCATAGTCATTGCTATTGAAAAGCGACGGAGAACAGTGAACATCGGAAGACTGGAAATTAAAATAGTTAATATTAAGTAAATGAAGTTGTTGAGTGGGGAAAAGTTGCATACTTGATAGCTTGAGTGCCTCCCAATCCAGTGATGAGATTCACTATGTATAAGAGAGGAAGAGGGAACACTTTTCGGATAATACTGTTATCGTACGATGGAATAGTGGCCTGTAAATATGAAGAGATAGATCACCAAAATCTTCATTTAAATTCACACCTTTCGAAAGAAGGAAAGAACCCTGAGGATTATAATAGTAGATGCCATCTGTCCCAATCCAACCACGAAGAAAGAAGGAAATCTAAGACATATTGTCAAAATCGATAGAATTGAGTTAGATAAATACCCGAGATTCGTGAGGAGGATCTTGTTCACGAATACAATAACTACAGAGGCGATTCCATAAAAGAGTGCTGAGAGAAGACGGAGGGTCAGAGGATGGTCAGCAGATGGAAGAGACGAGACCATTTCTACCCTCCTGATCTCTTGTCGAGACTGACAAATATGTTACAGATAAGGGTTATGTCAAGGTTAATGGGATGCGAAACTCCGATTATGTCTATGGAAAAGCGAGAAGGAATTCGACAAATAATGGTGCGATTCGATGGAGGTGGGCATCAACTACTGAAATAACAGAGCACTGCACAGTGAAAAATGGTGGAAGAGAGAAGTATTCACATGGAGAGAGGAACTTCGGCAAAGAACAAAAGGAAAGTGAAAGGGAAAGTGGATTCAATAAAGGCGTACTATTAGATAGAGCCTAAAGCAGAACACATACACGTTGTGTTCATAGAATAGAGAGGGAAAGAAAGGGTAGGTTGGGATGAGAAAGAAGGGGTGATGCAGGGATATAGGGCGGAGACTCATTTCAACTTGCACTTGACATATCAGTGCGTTCGTCTAAGAATCGCACCATCTCCGGTACAGCAGAAAATAGCATTTTGAGATTTTTACATTTTCTGATAGCCCTAGGTAGCCTTCATCGATTTCTGTTATTGCGATGTTTCAAAAAATTAAATTTGCATAATTACATGCATTCAAAGTTGCGTCCTTTTCAAACAAAATCAAGTGTTGCTCATCGAAAAATCAATAAAATTTCATGAAAAAATTTTTCTAGAGTAAACTTGATGTGCTCTATCCACCTATGCCGGTCGTTTTTGCAATATCAAATTTTGAAAATTTTAGCCAAAGTTCGGGAATTTATTTCTCGAAAAAGAGGAAAGAAACATCTGAGATTTTTTGATATGTTGTGACCCTTGTGGAAATCAATGCCCTGGATTTTTTTCAGATTTTTAGGAGGGTGGACTGAGACTCTACAACCTAAACAAGAAATCGACAAATCGAGCAAAACTCGTCATTTTGCACCGCGCACCCTGCAGTCGCGGCGTGAAATGAGACCTAGGCGGTCGTTAATTGAATTTATTCTATGTAAATCGTCCCACTCCTCCTCATTTCACGCCGCGACTGCAGGGTGCGCGGTGCAAAATGACGAGTTTTGCTCGATTTGGCAATTTCTGCGTTAGCTTGTAGAGTCTCAGTCCACCCTCCTAAAAATCTGGAAAAAATCCAGGGCATTGATTTCCACAAGGGTCACAACATATCAAAAAATCTCAGATGTTTCTTTCCTCTTTTTCGAGAAATAAATTCCCGAACTTTGACTGAAATTTTCAAAATTGGATATTGCAAAAAAGACCGGCATAGGTGGATAGAGCACATCAAGATTACTCTAGAAAAAAATTTTCATGAAATTTTGTTGATTTTTCGATGAGCAACACTTGATTTTGTTTGAAAAGGACTCAACTTTGAATGCATGTAATTATGCAAATTTATTTTTTTGAAACATCGCAATAACAGAAATCGATGTAGGCTACCTAGGGCTATCAGAAAATGTAAAAATCTCATAGTGCTATTTTCTGCTGTGCGGAAATGGGGTGGAATTGTGCGATTCTTAGGCGAACGCACTGATATGGAGAACATTTGATAATCGCTTCAACGGTAGGAAAAAATGAAATAGCACCTAACTATAAATAAATAATGATATTAATTATCGAATGATAAATATCACTGAAGGTAAAGCTGCAGAAACAAATCAATACACTACCGCGCGAAATTTGAAAAGGGACTACGGTAAGTCTACCGCGTAATTACGCGCGTAAGAGCATTACATTTTTAACTGTTCGGATAACATACTCTAGCGCAAAATTCTTTCTGCTCTTTGACCTGCTGCTAGTAGTAGTAGTTTTTTTTTTCTGCGACATCTACTATATAAAAAATAAAGCACAGCGTATTTGTGTGTGTGTTCATTCCTAAAACTCACGTAAGCAGATGACGAAATTGTAAACAAGTTCAAACGTGTCGGGCGCGCGTTGTGAAATAAATGGAGCGGGAACCGCCCTACAGCCCTGCTATTTAGTCGATCTGATCCCGCCGAAGGTACAGTGTGCGGTGCAAACGTGAGAGAGGAAGATGGAACCCATGCCGAATTAGATAATCTAATACTATCAAATATTATTTTGGTCGAAAACTATTCTATTTTTATAAGCGTGTACCTCAAATTTTTCAGTCAAATTTTGTTTTAACCAATTTAATAAAAACAAGACAATCACAACACGAAGTATTTCATACGGCAATTATGATACCAGAATAAATATTATCCGAAGAACATTTCCGGGTAAATGTCTTTATCCAGTCAAGAACAAACCGCGTCTATGGACTAGAATATGGAACACGTAAATAAAACAAATTTGAGTAGTATATTTTGATGTTGATATTACCTAAATATTTGGAAATCGATGGCACATTTGGAAATTATGGCAAAAATAGTCGGAGCAAGTACAAGGTTCAAGGGAGAAAGGCAAGAAACAGATTCTGATAAATATAGTATATGTTAACATTTTATGAAAAGGAAGGAAGGTGAACGGGTTGATATTCGTACTTCTTTTCACTGGAGAATTCGGTTTGCTCAGCTGGCCACGCATGATCATAAAAGAAAGACGGAATGAAGGAAACTCGGGGGAATTGAGGTAGATAGACGAGAGAGATACGGATCGTAATTGAGGCTGTAGTTTATGATTTTCGTTAAACTGAAATATGTAATAAATGTCAGACTATTCCATGAGTAAGGGATGGGTCGATATGGAAAGGAAATTCGGAAAGAGCATCCAGTAGTTTAGAAAATCTGAATTATATGTCATATGAGGAAATTGCCGCTGTAATTTAGCATACCTTGATAGAAGATAAGCATTGCGAATGAAAGAGGTCGTATCATACATATTCTGAGTTATTGGAGTCCATGCCATTAGGGAAAGAAGTCCACAGAAGGAATGGTCGCTTAATCATAATGGCATTTTTTTTAAAGCGTTCACCGAAAAAAAATTGCTTTAACGCCTCTTTTATCGCAAGCGTATTGTTAATGTAACTAACCGTATGGCAACGAGAACGAATACGTGGAACTTGCTTTCCTTCCCTAACTGTTCCTTCTCGTTTATTCTGAAATAATACATTTGCAAAAAAAAATAATCTGTGCCGATCAATCAAACACACATTTCTCACCTGTGCACTAGCTTGAGAGTGTATACTATCATCTGCTGCCTCTGAAGATCGAGATTCTTCCATGCACTACTCCTTGTCAAGTCATCCATCCATATTCCGACCTTGCAATTATACCAGTCAGTATATATTAGGATCAGGATATTTTTATAAATAGATTAAAGACCTTTTCTATGTAGTCCCATGGATAGATTCCTCTCAGAAGTCTCCCGGACCATCCGTCGCTCCTGCCACATTGAAACGCTAGAGAAATCGTGTCAATCAGCCCTTCCTTAAACAAAGGTTATGCAGCGGAGTAATTAATATATTTAATATAAATTTATCAAAAGGTAGAGTTAGACGAGGCGTACACTTCCATGTAGCAGAGTTACAAATTCAGCAGTGTTGTGTCCCTCGGGATGAGCGTGCAAATGCCGAATGAGGGCATTGACTACTTCTCCCAACATCTCCTCGATCTCCTCTGCTTTCATAGCTGAACAAATGTTGTTAACACACTGGTGTGTGTGCATCTAGGATCCGAGCAAATGTCCAAGTTGCGACCAGGTCTGTTAGCAACATGTAGATTCGCTCGGCTTCAACGTGGAAACAATTTTCTGTTTCGATCCAAGTTGGGTGTTCACTAGAACATTTATTTTTTTTTTAAATCATACTTTCACCGATGATGATCTTCCATTTAAAGGGAGAGGGACACGAATATCTGGCTAAGTGAGTTCTCTATGTCAGATGATGTGGAATCACACTTTCGGAACTCCCATGTTTTCAATTTTCGTTTGAACTGAGATATGGCTGATTGGCTGTGTGCCAAGCTCCCCTGATCGTGCAGGCAACGAGCGAGAGAGAGAACAGCAATGAAGAGACGGCGCATGCAAATCGGCGTGCGCCGCTCGCCTGTGTTAATTGAGCCAGCATTCGTGCCTCCTTCTTTAAGTCAAAAAAATACAGAAAGAACAGACTCACAACATTTGTGTAGAGTTCTTCCGATGGAAGGGCTTCTATCCCTCAGCGGAGTCCCCCCTCTCGAATTGGAGGTTCTTCCTCTTCTTAGAGCGGGGCTTGCTCTAGAGGGCGGATCGGGGCCTAAATAGATACATATAAATTTCAAATGCGTGGTAAGTACCTGGTCCAGCTTCTATTCCGATGGCATCTCTGTTCTCATCACTGAGTATATTAGCAATGAGCATTCTCTCTAGTCCTCCATCATCCACTCCCTTTCCGAACCATCGCCCGCAAGGGAAATAGTATCTAGCGCCAGTCATTTCGTTGCGGATAACCATCTGAAATCGTGTTATTATTTATGATACTATAGCAGATTCTGCACAAAGGCGTGGTCTAATCGGTTGGCAGCGGTTCAGACTCCATTCATTTCACAATACAGAAAACGCGCGCGACATGTTTGCACTTGTTGCCAATTTTGTTGAACGCGTTCCTCTGCGCATCTGCTAGAGAGGGTCTCTGGAGCTCTGTAGCTAGGCGAACAAACCTGCACGTACAGGGGGAACATTATCCTTTACTTAGGAGTAATGATAATGGTTAAAGTATTTTTCCAAGTGCATCTGATGAATTACAAGCAATTATACTTACATTTTCTAAATACCATTTCGGAGGTTTATCCATAACGTGACCGATTCTCAATGAAGAAAGCATTCCCAAGTTGCAGTGCTGCATTTAAATGATAAATTTTTAATACAAACATGTAGGAATACTTCGAATCTGAATGTCTTTGTCGTATTTGCGATCTGCATTTTTGTAGATTCTCCATGAGATCCAAACACCATCAACCAAATCGGGGGAATGAAGCCTGTCCACGATCCAGTAGACAAAATCACTTGATAATCAATACCTTAAAAACTATGTTTGCTAAATTTCTAATTAAGCACATACGGGTTTTTGTGAATGTGTTGGTGAAGCATCTAAACTTGGCAGCATTGAGGGACATGATGTGCATTAAAAATTGTTCTCGCTCCTCCTCTTGGCGGACGAATGCATACGGTTTGTAATTTTCACTGGAACGATCACAATTATTTTTTAGAGTCATCCAGCTTTGATAGACGCGTATGGTAATCAAATAAAGGCCTACATCATTAATTTGTGATTCGTTATGATAGTCTGCAGATGTTTATGAAGCAATCTCCTCTCCAGTGCTAATCGAACGAATGCTCGTGCATATCCCAACTCGCTCTTCATCTCACACATCCGAAGAACATTTCTTCAATATATTTTATTGAAAAAAGTTTAATTTCTTTTGAACTTTACTCACTTGAGATCATATGATATACTATTGGAAATCGGGCGAAGAATGTATCGCGTATCAGGCGATCCATTTCTGCTGCTGCTCCTCCTTCTTGCGCTCGCATCTCTCGTTCTGCTGGTTTCTCTTGAAGGAGACATTATTAAAATCTGTTAGTTAGTGAATCATTCAATATGTCTCTTAAATTAAGCCTTCTTTTTTTCGTTTTTTTATCGAACGTTAGCGAAATATTTCCTTCCTTTTTGGATTAGCATGTGGTCTCGCCCGCTTCTATTCATACATCTCTACGAAGTATCACCAAATTAGGAGGCAGATACTTATAAGATAAGATTCTTACAAGATAAGGAGGAAAATAATCGCAATAAAAATTAAAATGTCTTCTCTCTATGGTAAGAACCGAATGAAAACTCTCACCTTCTTGTTTCACGAGAGTTTCGATTAGAATCTTCATTTGTCCAGGATGGAGTCGTAAAATCTGTAAATCGTATTTGACGTATTTTTGGTAGCCGATGGGCGTACTAAAGCAGTTAAATTATATCCTTTCAGCCGGTTCAATAATCAACAAAATACGCAAGCAACAACAGAAAAAGGTGTGCATATGAAAATAGATAAATGTACATGTCGAGAACTCACCGGAGAATGAAGGGCTCTTCTTCATTCTACTTAACAGCAGTCCAACTCCTCCGCTTACTCCACTTCCTCCCTCTAGTTTCCTTTCTTCTACTCTTTCAATCCTGTCCCCCATCCCTTCCAATCCACTCGCCAATTTTTCAGCAAGGGAGTTTGCGGCCTTGAATAAAGAACTCTTCCAATCATCTCCATCTGACGATGAAACGTCCATTCCAGCTAGAAGGTTGGACACATCGACCAGAGTGGATGAGTGAGGAGGAATGGGAGGAGGTGGTCGAGTAGGAGGAGACGAAGGAGCGTTGCGTGATAAAGGAGGAGGGGGAGGAAGTAGAGAAGATGCTGTTCGTCGAAGGCGTCCACTAGATGGTGTAGATGAAGCAGAGGGAAAAGAAGGGGACGAAACCATCGAAGACATCGAGCCAGGGTAGGGACGAATCACTGCACAATGGGGAAAGGATTAAAGCCACGACTTCAGTACAGATACACGATATTGAAAGCGGTGCATGAATTGTATACATCCCATTGCAAACTCAAGCGGGGGCTTACCCATCTTGCGTCGGAATAGAATCCATGCTACTGCTAAGAAAGAATCGAAATCGACCAAAAATGCCATTTGAAAGGGAAGGGGTGCTATCTATTGAAGGAAAATGTCACAACAATGGGGGACTGATTTAATTGCAAATTGCATTGTAAGAAAAAAAAAGGCTAACCGGGAGCGAGATAACTCTGAGAACTACTTCTTCTCGAGGATACTAATTTATCCCCTTCCTCGTGAGATAGAAGAATAGTCCAGAGAGAAGACTTGCCCTGCAATGATTAATTTCGAATTTGAGTGAATTTGAATATGATATCGGGCAGTATTGGAAGGTAAAGGAGGATGAGTGACGCCCTTGGTCAAAGCAAACAAGTGACATGCAAATAGGTTGAACTTCAATTTATTTTTAGGGATGATTATGGATTTAATTTACTTACGTGTTTCTTTGTGTGACCGTGAGAGAATATCCTTTCTAGAAGATCGCAGAGTGATGCCACTAGTGTATTCTCCTCCACTCCTCGTAATCCTTCTCCATGTCCCAATTCAACTGCTTCGGCTCCCAATTTTTCCACCAGCATTCGTTTGGTCTTGCCTGAATTAGCCAGTTGATTAAACAATTTTGAAATTGCGAACAATCACCCTTTGTTTCCTTCAGCAGCTGCTCCACGAATTTTACATTGTGATGGTCAGAATTATCAGCAGTCATACCTCCAGACCCGTAAGCCGAAATCGGACGAACAGTCTGCATGCGAAGTATGTATTAGGGTTGGCTAAACGAGTTTAACGGGCTCGTTATGAGAAGACCGCAAAGCAATTCGAGATAGCGGTCTCGTAATAGGCGCCTCTCTATTACGGGCCCGCTACGCCTGGGCGAGGGCAGGGAGAGGGTAGCGGGCCCGGTACGACTCGCTAAGACTCGCTACGATTCGATGGAGAGCGTTAAAATGCGCGCTCTTCATTAAAGGGCGCGTCCTAGGCGCGCCGGTTAACAGAAAGTAGGGAGAGCTTTACCCTCTCCCTCCCCTCGCCCGGACGTAGCGGGTCCGTAATAGAGAGGCGCCTATTACGGGCCCGCTATCTCGTTATCGTAATGCCAACCCTAGTATATATGTAGAGATCATATTTTGGTTATAAAATAAACCTCAATGGCCTTGGGTTTCAGCCTGGCGTATCTCTGTTTCCACGGAGAAGGCATTGGAGACATTGCCTCGTTAATCTATAAAGTATTTTTTTATAAAGTAAAATTATCTCGAATCAATAAAATACTGACGGTTAGAAGGGTAGAATCAAGTTCCCTCCAAATCTCTCCTTCCCTCCTGCTTACAACTGAGCAGGGGAGAGCATGTGGCGGAGGGACGACATAATCGAGCTGCTCTTCTCGACGAGCAATGAGATCATCTAAGTTCATGGTTTGTCAGCATTCGTAAATGACGAAAACTCGTGCTGAATACTCACGTGAAGACTGCAATCCCACAGGCTCAACATTAGCCAAATCAACATCTTCCATTCCCTTCAGCTCTCCAATCATTCCGTCAAAAATGCTGACGTTATCGTCAATTGCTAATCCGTACAACAGTTTGGCGTCGATGAAGGAAGTGAACATCTGACCTTGGCTACATGTCTTCACAGATCCCAAAAAGAATGTTTACCTGAGTTTCAAGGAACGCAGCTAGGAATGGCAAATATGATATTTTATGATCAGCCATGAATCCTGCCTTGTCGAAGGATACTACCGACTCCCTAAAAACAATTTTGATTGGTACATTTATCTATCACTCACCTATTGTCATCATCTCTATCCAATGAGTTTCCTAGAACGAATTGCTCGTAACTCCTGAATATGGCTGCCATTCTCCATGCAACACACTGCCTAATGGCATTATTAGCTCTCATTTCCTGAAATGAAACATTAAAAAATTAGAAAAAAATTGGCATCACATACATGAAAATAGCTTCTAGATTGTCTACTTTCTATGCACAACTTCTTCTCATTCAACTCTTCCTTCAACGAATCTAATTGCCCATTCACATTCACACCCGCCCGCCGAGCAATCTCCGCCACTCTGCATATCATCTTTGGAGAATAAAGTGAATATTTAGACAACCTTGCTAACGCAGAGTTATTTTGCATCAACTCTTCGAAACGAGGCGAATCTTCATTGAAATCAAAAGACCTTGACATTCGTATGCCTGTTTTATCATCTTCAGATGATAGTGATTGTTCCAATGGTAATGTTGGCTCACATGCATATCTGAAACATCAACATATGTTGGGTTTCCTGTCGGCGAAAAACATCAAATAACGCACTTTGTCAGGATGGTTTTGATCTGTGCCACCAGCTGTTTGTGATCAGGGAAGAACGGAAGATCTTCAGGGATTTCCACTCTCGAAGAATCGAGATCCAGTACACATACATTACACTCAACGTTGGTTTTATATGACTACACTTCGAGGTTTTCTCACTTGATAAAGGCAGTCTGGTACTCCATCTTCGGTGCAGATTCCCATAACATAAGGGACGGGAGCTTCAATAAATTTTAGCTGTGAATTCGGAAGGATAGGCACGTATGTAAGTTGCCATCGAAAGGGAAAGGACAGTGCACAGAAGGATTCGCACACGAGCATCAGTCGAGATATATCTGAGAATTTTACTCGTCGTAAGAGGAGATAGATTTATATAAATACCTCTCGAGCAAAGTATTAGCTGATGCTCCAGGAGGAATGCTGTCCATATTCTCACAATTTTTTCTACGCTAATTATCTGGAACAAGCAAAGATATTGGACATACGATTCTAGATTCTTATGATAAGACCTGGAAGAGTGATGTGAGCGGATAGTCGAAGAACGGAAGTTCTTTCTGGCTCGGTCGTTGAACAACCATGATATCGTCCACAATGCGCAACTGGAAAATACATATATGAAAAATTGGGTCTGCAAGACGATTTCACTGATCTTGAGAACCAAAGATTGTGTAGACAAATGCATACCTTGAGAGTCGTGCCTGGAGAAGGAAGGGGTACTTCGTTAAGCATCCAATAGATATAACTTTCGAGAGGAAGTCCGCTTCTGTCTTCGTTTGAAGCCACTTTGTACAATACCTAAGATTTATGTTTGTATTAAACGGATCATAAATACGTGTCAAACCTGCAATAATGTATGCATTCCATTCACAATTGGTAGACGTGAAATGAGGCACAATGTTTTCGACCTGAAAAAAATTCATTGTGAAGATAATTGAGATAGATACACACATAAAGAGAGTATCTTGTCCTCCACCATCGTAGTACGAAATTCTCTTCCCTACATTTCGCCTTCCTCTGGGCAAAGTGTGTGTTCCTCCAGATATTGTACCTGAAAAAATATTTGACGATCTATCTATATTTCTTGACCTTACCCGGAGGGATATGCTCTCTCCCGAATTCATTCCTATCAGCTCCTGTTACTTTTCGGACGTGGTCTTGTTGAAGTATTGCTATAGCCGAACAAATCGTAGGATCAGTAACTTCCTAAAGAACAAAAATACATATGCTATTAAATGTGATAAGATCCTAGAACCTCATAAAATGTAATGGCTGCTCCATTCACTCGGGATCCATCTTCTCGGATATTCGCGAACGTATGGAGTTGAGGTCGTTGTGGTACGCATTTCTCAGTGTAGACTCGAAGACCTTTGGGCATACATAACTGAATTATGCTAATGAATTATTTATTAGAAAGAAGCGACCATACCGATATAATCTCCGGGCTGAAAGGATAGTTTCTTCGTTTCTTTGGGTAATATTCTATAATCTTAGGAATGAACGATCGTTGTAAAGGAGGTCGCAATGCTTCAGGGCCGGAATCTGATCCCCAGACACCATCACTAGTCTGTTCCACCTAAACATAACTCTTCAATTATGTTGCAAAATTTATCCGCCAGAGTGAGGAAGAAAAGATTTTTGGATAGTTTTCATGGGAGTTTACATAAATATGCTACTGCGAAACAATGTTAAATAACTGACCACAAGGCCAATGTGTGGGTCATAGCCTGTGACTACAAAATAGTCAACTAATGTTGCTTCCTCCTCTTTCACGGTCATTGTGAAGAATTATGAATGTAATTCACAATCCAACGTGGTTGACTCATTGCCTATCCATTACGGAAAGTAGCATAGCCTTCTGAAACATGAAATATTTGTTTTGTTTCTTGAGCTTTGAATTTCGCTAAAGAACAAAATAATCAACAAATGTTTTAGCCAGGTACATTTTGGTTCCTAATGAACGAACAAGAAAAAGTAGAATTGGCACGAATCCAATAATGACGATTCCGTTTATCGTACTTTTATGTGACTTCCCAGGAATGTTCCATTTAAGATACGAAAAATTTGAAACATGTGGAATGTCACTTATTTAAACTACTAAATTTCTAAGTCGGCTCAAAGTCACATTAATGTGTATGTACATATGTAAATTGAAATATTGCTTTGTTTGAAAGTCATACTTTACTCCGTGTAATGCAGTTAACGAGGGAAAGTTTATATTTTTTTATACATTAAAAATAGGAAGGAAAAAACAGAAAACCTGTCTACAAATTCATTTAGTAGTGGTCGGATGCAGTTATTGAGATTTTCAAATTCTAATCTAGATAACACACTCAATGTCAGGAATAAAGATTTCGACGAATTTGAGTAACATGCACAAAGCTTGTACAAAACTTTTTTCTCTCATATTCAATAAACATCGGTCTGAGGTAGTTTTTTTTTTACTGTATTCAGGCAGCTACATTCCAACGTAGCTTTACGAGAGTGTCTTGCTTATTTTTTTCGCTGATAGTGCACCAATGAAGCAATGGAGAACGTTTGAAAAATATAAAATCAAATCCGAATAGTATCGAAATATCAAAATATTGCAAAAACATTTTTTTTAATTTTCAAAAATTGTAACGACTCTGACTTGGCTACATGTTACGGTATCTTATCGCAATGCAGTCGACGAAACGAAAACATCAACCTACTGTAAGCTTTTGTATCAAACTTTGGAAAGAAGTGTGCGACCCTTGAGCAGCCGTGGCATACCCGTCGCTGTGTGTTACTGTTGTCAGTTCGCTCTCTGAAATGGCGAATCATATATATGTATATTTTATATATATATATTTCTCCGTCACGGATAATTGATGAATAGAATGGCTATTTTTCACTTCGGGCGTTACTTAGGATCGTAACAACATTCTACAGTAATCTTTACCGTATCTCAGAAGTGTTAACACGAACACTAATCCTCGGTTCTAGCTAATAATGCAACCTCTACAGAAGCAGATTCCAAATACAACAGTCTATTGAAGTGACACGCTTCACTTCCATGAGAATCTTAGCAAACTGCGTAATAACATGTGCTAACTTTGATAATAATTTGCCAAGTTTCGCTAAATTGAATTTTGCTAATTTTTCTTTCATAACAAGCCTTGCAAGATTATAACTCGAAGAAGAGATTATAAACAGAATTGGAGAGCTGCATCCCTTAAATCGTTCACTGGACAATTTATTGTGAGAAAATGACGAATTCTGAAATTTTGATAGTCAATTTTTCGTTTTCGCTAAATTGGATTTTTTTATTTTTTCACTCAGTTATTAATGACGTATTCTACATAATAGCCATAAAAACTAAGGGCTGCATCTCGCAATATTCCATTATTCTGTAAAAAGTGAGTTTGTGCGACGATTTGAATTCCCGCGCGTTCGAGGTTTACTAATCGGTCGCAGGCCTTCTCTGGCTCTCGATTTCGAAATTCCCGGACTGTGCCCCCTATTCTCCGTGTACATCTGCATTAGATATACAGCGCGAACTCCATATGGATATATGGAGCTCCATGTACGTGTATGTAGGTGTCCACCTAAGCACTCTGAAAGTGTCATAGAAACTAGTAGAGGAGAGTAGAGGACCACCTCACGAAAGGTGATTACTAACTGTTGCGAAGTTCGAGTCATTGGTGTGCTATGTTGAGAGTAATTAAATTACTCAGTAATTTATATTCATGGCATGTGACGTTTTCACAAAACCTTGTTGACTTCTTATGTATTCTTTCTTCAAAATATGTATAACCTAATTTATGACAATCGAATGATTTACATATTTGATTCATTCTTCGCGACGTATCGTGGGATGTAAATTGAAATGGGTGTCACTCTTCATTCGCGCTTTATCGTGACGTGCGGTCGCTTTCGTTCCACCGCGTCAATCGATGGATGTTTTGAAATCAGATGACTTTTTATACGTCGCCAACAAAGATCCACAATTACCATGTGTTCATTCGACATCGGAGGACTCCTTGCTGGCTTTTAGAGGTAGTACTTCTCTCTTTCTGCTTATTTTGTCTACTTTCAGACGCATTGAGCACTCGCATAAAAGTGGAGATAAAGGAGGAGATTGACGATTGGGAAGTGCCTCAAGAAGATTCGACGAATCCCTACATCGATGATCACTTGAATCATGCTGAGATTGATATCGGCCCTTCTGCTTCGTGGAATGAGTTTTACCAATCGTTAAGAGAAGAGAGCTCTATCCAGGTTTGATCCGAAATAACAAAAAAAAATGAAGCTCTATATTACGCAGGAAATAATAATTCCTGAGAGTTCTGATACCATCGATCCGATACGGCTCGAAAACAATGGCGAACGCAAAAGGTGGGGTGTTTCCGATTTTCCTCCCTGAAAAATAATTTCTCCGAGTTGAAGATATCAGCGTTTTCGTGAAAAGAAGTTTGTTTGCGACGAGTGTGATCGATGTTTTACATTGAAGCAAAATGTTCAAGTATGTTAAACTGAAAATGATGGCAAACTTCACACAATTATTTAGCAACACTTGATGATATATCATATGAATGGTGCAAAGCAGCTTCAGATGAGGAGGGGGAAGAGATTCAAATGTCTCAAGTGTGATCAGGTCTATTTCTTAATTAAATGTCAATGAATATATTATTTCTTAGGTGTTCAAAACTCTGGAGCAAGCTCGGAAACACGATATTGCCAAGCATGGAGTGAGGACTTCTGGAATACGTGTATTCAAGTGTGATCAGTGTCCCAAGGTGCGTCGTTCAGATGTATCATTTACAATAATCGATTCCGTTCAGGCATATCCAACCAGCTCGGCCCTCAAAGAACATGTCAGTATCTTCCATCTGTAAGTGTCATTAGATCCCTGCAAATGGTCTGCGGTTTTTCTATATTCAGTTCGCACCTTTAGATTTTCCCGGTCTCAAAGTTCGGCACCATTTCGTTGTTTTATCCCACTAAGGTACTAATTATCTGTTTAGGAAGGAAAGACCATACGAATGCGCTGAGTGTGGTATTCGATTTGGTCGAAAAGGAGGACTACGTCGACATATGCAGATGGTTCATGAGAATCAGTTATTTATGTGTCCCTTCGAAGGTTGTACACATCCAGGATACAAATGCACCAAGGTAAACTATCTCTACTCTATCATATCTATCTGAATGGTCATTTAGGCTCTTACTGCTCATATTCGATCAGTTCATACCAAGGATAGACCGTGAGTATAGAGATTAAGAATTGCGATGATGAGAGGAATGATTCAGATTCCGATGCATGTTGTGTGAGAAGACGTTCGTTCGAAAGAATGATCTGAAGACTCACGAGATGACCCATCAGGCTACTGCCACTCTCATTTGTCCCACTTGTGATAAAGGTAAGAGAAGAGATGAATGACCATTGGATGATGGGGTCATTGTACATCTGATAGAAGATAGATGGAGTGTGAACAGTGGAGTTGGAAGTGATAGAGAGAATTAGAAAAGAAGAGACGAATGAGAGATAGTCAGTGATGAGTGATCAGTGATGTAAAGAGAGGGTAGAAGAAACACGTGGTGGGTTCGGGAAGAGGAGGGAGGGGGGGGGAAGAGTGTTACCTTCCCTCTTCTCCAGTTCATTCCTTCACTCTCTTCCATTGCAGCTTTCAAGAGACTGGCTGGACTGCGAGCTCACAAGAAGAGATGTCGAGGAGTGAAGAAGGAAGAAGATGAAGAAGAGAAAGGAATGAAGAAGGAAGAAGAGGAAGAAGAGAAGGAATGGAAAGGAGTGAAGGAAGAGAAGAAGGAAGATAATCAAGTGGAATGCGTCAAGACTATTAAATTGGAAGAACCTTCATCGCCATAATTAATATTCATTTATCCGCATTCTGTCTATGGACATTTTATCTGTTTAGGATTCCTACTTTTTATGACGAAGGCAATCAGATAAATGTGTACTTTCCACTCTCTTTTCTCTCTCTTTCTCTCTTTCTCACTCTCTCCACTGGTTCATTGCCATTCGTATCCCTGTCGAGTTTCCCTTTCAATGCACTTTCTCCTCTCTTTTTTTGCGAGTTTCCTTTGTCGATCGTCTCCCAATTTCAAATTTCAGATGTCCCTGGGAACTTCTAATCGACTTATTCTATTCAAGCTAATCAAGGTAAATCAAATATTTGACAAAAAAAGACGAAAAATGGATAATATAGAAATAAGATAGGATACTATTTTGCTTCTGCTCTCTGAGGTTGGTACATTTGATGATAATGAAAAGTATTGTAGAAGTCTCATCGATGTCTCTCATTGAGTGCTGTAAGGGATGCAACTATCTATGAGAGTGCAGAAGAAGCAGTTAGAGATATACCCGATAAGGTTTGAGCCATCCATTTCATTCTCTTTGTTTGAATTTATGAGGCCGTTTGCGAGAGAGTCGGACAAGAGTTGGAACAGGTCAAAAATGTCTTCTCTCTGAAAATTTGTGTAATGGGGTTCTTGAAGGTGCTGATGACGATGGGTATATTCGTTTTAGCCATACAAGCCTCGTTGGCTTCGGACGAAGTCACGTCGAAATCGAATTTTGGCGTTTATTTCGATCACTGATAAAGCTAACTTTTCGTGATTCCGGCCCCCGGGGCAGAATTGGAAGTGATCGCCTTGAGTCCATTATCTCCATTGCAGTCCAAACTTCTCGTTGGAGGATTCGGTCTATGTGGAATTCCTGAGAATTTAATTGGAGCTATCGCATCCACTGGACAGAAGGAACTCACGTGTGTATCTAACAATGCAGGTATGAAACAGGTGTAATATTGGAATGAGAGTTTTGTTGGTTACAATATATCAGAAAACGATTATGTTTGAAGGAGTTGACAACTTCGGTCTGGGAATTCTTCTCAAGACTCGTCAGATCAAGAAGATGATCTCCTCTTATGTGGGAGAGAATGCTGAATTCGCGAGACAATATCTCTCTGGTCAACTAGAATTGGAGTTCACTCCTCAGGTATATCAGCCACGCAGTCAAGTCTATTTGTATATCCTTGTCCTCTCTCTTGGGTGATTGTGTAACTGATTACATTGGAGGGAACATTGGCAGAGAGGATTCGTGCGGCAGGGGCAGGAGTACCTGCATTCTATACTCCCACTGGGTAAGCTTTCCTTTTCATTTCCAATCTCGAATTGTTCCCTTCTTTCTTCTTCTTAACTGAATTTTTCAGATACGGTACACTCATCCAAGAAGGAGGAGCACCTATCAAATACGATGCTAAGGAGAAAGGAAAGGTCGAGATCGCAAGTGCTGCTAAGGAGGTACAATATCTTTCCATGATTATCTATATATATCATGAATGTCCACATATGTTGTTGTCTGTCTTCTAATTTGATTCAGTCTACAATCATCAGATAAGTAAATGTAGTAGTGTATTTGCAGACCCGTGTGTTCAATGGAATAAACTATGTAATGGAAGAGGCCATTTGGGGGGATTACGCTCTTATCAAAGCATGGAGGGCTGATAAGATGGGAAATATTCAGTTCAGGTGAGGGAAATTTGAGAGGAGGAAGTGCAAACAGATTATGTGTGTTGGATTAGATGGATAATGGAATGAATTATTTTCAGACACAGTGCTGGTAACTTCAATGCTCCCATGTGCAAAGCTGCCAAGGTTAGTAGAGAATGAGATTATTTCCCAATTAGGACGAGTGTAAATGGATATACTTGCACTTTTTCACTTTTCAATTGTGTTAATGAACACAATTTATTGCAAAGGATCAGACATTGGACTTTCCCCCATGACATGTGTATTTACGAGGAAATTTGATGTGATGAAATTGATAGGAAGATTGATTAAGGTGACAATAGTGGAAGTGGAAGAGATTGTGGAGAACGGAGTGATCGGACCAAATGAAGTTCACGTCCCTTCCATCTATTGCCATCGATTGGTTAAGGGAAAGAACTACAAGAAACCTATTGAGAGACCCATGTTCAGGTGAGACAAAAGAAGTTGTGATGGTGATATGGTGTCCGAGCCGCATCGTGATCCGTAGTAGGTCATAAGGAATATCCATATTATAATAAGAATAATAGTTATATAGTTATAGTTATAGAAATAGTTATAGTTATAGAATAGGGTGAGACCCCCCAAACGGCAGAAGCGCCGAATAATAGTTATATCGAAAGATGACTCAATTGTGATAGGGAGTGATTGTATTAAAGGGACTCGATGGATGCATCGAAGACAGCTTCGACTCCCGCTGGAAAGAGCAGAGAAATTATTGCAAGAAGAGCTGCACTCGAATTCAAAGATGGAATGTAAGTAATGATAATGGAAGGAGAAAAGAAAGGAGAGATTAATAAGGGAGAGATTGCAGGTACATCAATCTGGGAATTGGTATTCCCACTCTCACTCCCAATTATATTCCCAAGGGAGTTGGAGTTACTCTTCAAAGTGAAAATGGAATCCTCGGAGTGGTTTGTATAGTATCGCGTGCATCATGAAAGATAGTAGACATTAAGGGACCATATCCTGTGAGAGGAGAAGAAGATGCTGATTTGATCAATGCTGGAAAGGAACCTATTACTCTTCTTCCCGGAGCAGCTATTGTTGGATCAGATGAGAGTTTCGCCATGATTAGAGGGTAAGAGAGAGAGAGAAGACGAGAGAGAGGGAGAATTCGCTGTTCAGATCCCATATTGATATCACTCTTCTGGGAGGAATGCAAGTGTCTCAATATGGAGATCTTGCCAATTGGATGATTCCTGTGAGTGAGATTGAGATTGAATGAGAAAGGAGAGTGATATATCAGGGCAAGATGGTCAAGGGAATGGGAGGAGCAATGGATCTCGTTTCTGCCCCTGGATCAAGAGTCATTGTCACAATGGAACATACTTCGAAGGGAGGAGAACATAAGATACTCAAGGATTGTGCTCTTCCTCTTACTGGAAAGAATGTTGTCAGTAGAATAATCACGGATATGGTGAGTAGAGAGAAGAGGGGATGGAGAAGAGATGATATATTACAGGCAGTATTCGATGTGGATAGAGAGAATGGATTGACTCTTATGGAAGTGAGAGAAGATCTCACTCTTGAGAATATCGTCGAAGCTACTGGATGCGCATTCAACGTCTGTTCACTTTTTCACTCCATTTTCATGTATTCAATGCAAATTATATTTCATTACGGAGTCAGGTTACGATTTGAAATGAATATTTGTTCTCTTCAGATTTCTCCGGATCTGAAGCCGATGGGACAATCTGATCCAGTTAATTGAATAACGTGTACATAATCTTCTCCCCTTTCCCCCTCTCTCAACTCAGTCCTTCATTCTCCACTACCAGGTATAGATTCGATCATTGATCAATCGAGTCTCCCTCTGCTCATCTGTGCATGCAATTAGTCATCTTTCAATAGATTAGTTAGTTACTTTGATTGTTTGATTACCTCGATAGCTTTATCGATGGTCTCTTTCTCCCTCGGTCTACTCAGTGCTAGTCGATTAATCTCATTCGGTGATACATCGATAAAAGTAATAAGAGATATGGACAATTGTACTATTGTGATGCGGGTTGCAAGAGGAGGGAAGGGATTATAGTGAGGGGAAGAGGGATTGGGGATGAAGGGAGCAAGGGACAGAAGACGGAAGGGGGGTAACTATGGTGATGAGGAATATCGGAGAATGAAGATAGGAGTAGGAATAAGGAAGGAAGAATGTTCGCGAGTGCAATGAAGAGTGGAGGAGGAATTGGAAATGAAGTGAGCATTACTTTCTATTTATTGGGATGGAAGAATAATGATATTTATTGAAGAATCGATCTACATCTATATTGACTAATACTGATGCGAGAAGAGGGGTATTTTCATCCCATCTCAGCACTTCTTTCCTTTCACACGTAAGTAGTTCTTTATACTCAGAATCAAAGAAAATGGGACCAGTTCACAGTTGAGAAAGTTCCGCAAAACTTGTTGTTGACTTGCACCGTTTAGTTTCCCTATGAATTAGCGTCAAGCGATGAGACTATGTTTTTGCTGTTGTAAGTTTTCAGATTCTTCCTTATGTTTTGCTAAAATATAAGATATATTTTGAGATAGATGAGAAGCTCTCATCGACTGACACGGATGAAGACAGTCCAACCAATTGTGAGCTATTATGCACTTTCCATTCAATACACGTCACTATATCTTATTATTGAGATTAGAGTTGAATTAAGATATGTCTGCTTCTCGATCTCGAATTCATCTTCCAAGAATTGAATCAATAGAAGAAAAGGGGAGGAGATTGAGTGAAGGATCAACTGTGAGAAGTGGAATAAGGTTAGTTAAGAGATGTTGACGCTTTAATTTATCCCATTGATTGTTTAGGAGACAATCGGAAGGAAAACAATTAAGTGAAGTGAAAGAAGAAGAGGAGAAGAAGGAGGTCGCTGTCAAGGTTAAAGAGGTATTTCTAGTTTTGTCTATGACTTTGAAATTTGTCATTCAGACAACTCCTCTCTCGAGTGTTCGCTCCTTCCAATTCGATGATGAAGTCGAAGAAGAAATCGAAGAAAATATCGTCGGTGAAAACGATTCCTTAATTGCGGTGGACCCTATTATTGATACTGTAGCATCTAGATATAGAAGTATGGATAGGGTAGAGGGAACGGTTGTTCCTACAGCAACTAATAGAAGTAGGAAGGCTATATCTTCATCTTCTTCATCCTCATCCTCATTATCATCATCATCATCATCTTCTTCTTCTTCTTCTTCCTCTTCATCTGATTTATCTGACCAAATCTATTCTCCTGCATTTGCTTCTTCCATTCGATCTTCATCTTCTTCTCATTCTCTTTCTAACAAATCCGATCTCATTCCGAAGCGTGAATTTCACAAATCTCCACTTCCAATAGTTTCTCCTAAGATTCAATTGGTATCCTCCGACACCCAGACTTCTTTTAGGACCGATAAGAAGATTGTAGACACAAGTACTCAAACATGGTCTAAGGATGATGCACTTTTGTTAGCGAGAACTGCCAATCCTAGTCTTAATATTAGGGATGTCGAGAGATTGAAATCGATGGTTAAGATGGAATTGAATGAGTTACATAGAGTGAATGACTTAGAAGAGATTGCAATGCAAGGATGGAGAGAAGTATTCGATAATTGGTCATATATTCCTCATTCCCCTCCACGAAGATCTCATTTCTTGAACAGAATTTTCCGTGCTTATGTTGGATATTAAATTGTGTATATAAATAAATGGTATTTTATTAATTTGAGTGACATCAACTAACCTGTTGTGAGATTAACAGCGAATTGCATCGTATCTGCGAAATGGAATGAAAATGGTAGAGAAGATAACATTGAGAGGATGAAGAAGGGCCAAGAATCATTAAGTAGTTTATCTATTCCCATTGTGATTGTATTGATAGCAGTGAAGATTCTTCTGTATGACAGCTACTCTTCCACTGATATTGAAGTATTACTCTAATCTCTTATCCAATAAATGTCTCTTGTATGAAGGTACATCGTAATTGGAAAGCGATCACTCACAATCTTCCTCTATCTCAATGGTACAAAGAGAATACTTCAGAATGGACTCTCGATTATCCCCCTTTCTTCGCCTATTTCGAAAAGGTTGGAATATAGTCTATCTATGGGTCACAGACTTCAATATCTTTTATTATGTGGGTATAATTGTATATTCCAGTTTCTCGGTAGAGTCGCTTCTTTTATTGGAATGGATGATATTCTGATTATACAAGAAGAGCCTCTCATGAATAATCGTGCACTGTACTTCATGAGAAGTACTGTACTTGCATCTGATTTCCTATACGTATGGATAATTTCCCGTTTCAATTTCAATCGATATTATTCAGTTGATGGCCACAATAGCTATCTCATCTGTAATGAGTGGAATACGATCCAGGAATTATCTATTCATTCTCCTTTCTACTCATACAACGTTTATCCTACTGGACAATATCCACTTCCAGGTACGGTAAAGAGTAATGGTATATTGATCATGATTCTGCATCATATTATTTCAGTACAATGCAATGTTGACTGCATTTGTGATTCTGTCGATTGTAAGCATGATAAAGGGACGATTTCTACTGGTACCTTTCTTATACTCTTTCTCCTTCACAGTCATTATATGCCAGGCTGCATTCATTTATTCCATTCTTCTCAATTTTAAACATATCTATCTGTACTATGCACCAGGTATATTTGTCCTCCCCCTTCCCCTTCACTTTACTCATCATCCCTCACAGGTTTCGTTGTTACATATCTCATTCACTGGTTCGATTCGAAGAATATCCATCGTCAGCCTCTTTTCCATACTATCAAAAATGGTATTTCCCCTCATATCCTTTTCCCTTGATATATTGATTTATTGATTGATTGTAGGTGTATTCCTTCTTGTTATCCTTCTTCTTCCCTTCTTCTTCTCTCTCACTCCATTTCTCATTTCATCATCCGATCCTTTGGATGCTCTTCAATCAATAATCTCTCGTCTCTTTCCCATTCAAAGAGGACTCACTCATGCCTATTGGGCACCCAATGCATGGGCCATATATAATACTGCTGATCTAGTACTCAATAAGTGAGATGAGAAAGGGGAATGGACACGATTGAATATCATTGATTACAGAGCGATGAGCAAAGCAGGAATGCATCTATCTCAACCAGAATATACTTCTGGACTGGTTCAGGTAACAGTATCTTTGCTTCTCATAGAGTATATTCATTCTTAGGAATATACACATACAGTACTTCCTACAATTGGAATGGGAAGAAGTTTGATATGCGTAGTATTCTCTCTATTTCCTCTTCTTTCTCTTATTCGAATGGAACGATCATCATCATCTTCATCTCCTCTTTCATCTCCATCCTTCCATCTTCTTATTTCATCTCTTTCATTCTTCTTCTTTGGATATCATGTCCATGAGAAGGCACTTATTCTTCCACTCATTCCACTCATTATTCTCACTGCTCAGGTATATTTATATCACTCCAATCATAGTATTCTCTTTTATCCACTCTAATCAATCGATCAATAATTTTCATCTCCAGTATGCAATCTTCTCTCCTCTTCTTCTCGATCTCGCAATGGTCGTATCTTCCTCTCTTTCTCCTCTTCTATTCACAACACCTGAATTACCTCTCCGATTGGCATTCATCCTATTCCAGGTAGCACTAAATCTACCGTATCCTCTCCTCTTAATAATGGATATAACTTCAGTTTTCGATAACTCTTCTCTTTGTTTGTCGTGTTCATCATCAGAATCCTTCTCGATATCTCACTCCAATCAGAATTATCGCATTTGCAATCCTTTGTTGTCTCGAAATTGTAAATTCTTACGCAGACAAGGTATGCCATCGAATTAAAAAAAATATTTATACTGTATCAGTTAATATTTCCATCATCACCATTCATATCTCTCCTTCTCATATCACTCTTCAATTCAATTCTTCTTCTTTCAATCTTCCTTCGTCTCGTATCAATTGCATTTCCTTTCCCTCTCATTCAATGGAAGAAATGGAGATATTTGAGAAAGGTGAACTCATCTTCCTTCATTCCATCCTATAGTCTTATTGTACAATCAGGAGAGACAATATATGGATGATTCATCTGTTCGATCAATCGAAAGAGAAGATATTGTCATTGTTGCTGCAGTTGATATTGAAGTGACCAGTAAAGATCCAACTCTTGCTGTTATATCTGCTGTATTCTTCGATATTAATAAGGGAGTGGTAAGAATGAATTAATGAGGGAATGAAATTGTGATGAAAGAAAATATAATTTCAGAAAGTGGATAGTGTTAGTGAAGTGATCCCATATCCTCAATTGTATATTCCTCATTTCTTGGCTTTATCAGAAGAGCCCCATGTGTATGATCTCATGAAGAAAGTTATGAAAGAAAGGCCTGAATTGAGACCTCAACTTATTATTTGTGATGGAAATGGAAGATTCCATCCTAGAAGTAAAGTTAATCTTAATATGGCAGAGATATGAAATGAGTTATGAATAGGATTTGGCTTGGCTTGTCATGTATCCGCGTCTACTGGAATTCCAACGATTGGAGTGTCGAAGAATATGGATTGGGGAGTGATTGGAGGAGATATGAATGGAAGGAAAGTATATGGAGAACGACTGAAGAAAGTACTAGATCCGATCATTCGTGGTTATTCATCGTGTTTTCATTCAGTTACTGAGTAATCTCCCTCAAAGACTTGGATCTTCTCCACTTGATTTCTTTCTTCCACATACTCTTAATGTGATATCTTATCCTAAATCGACTAAACATGTCTTCGTATCATCTGGATTGGGAATATCTCTCGAGACATCCACACATATAATACTCGAATTAATGGGAAAGGGAATTGCTGCCACTGCTGAGGTGACTTGAGAGGGATAAAGAGAAGGAATACTATCTCATTTGTTGGCTACGATTCTAGATCATAGATAATGCCAATGCTCTACCCTGAAAATTTCAATTCGTATTTCTTGCTAATATGTTAGTGTCAAATTGGTGAATTGCACATGTAAAAGGGATTGAATGTGGGGGCTTTTTTTGTAGAAATATGTTCATTAAATCGTTGTACGGTTTGTCCTTCAAATTATAATTTTAGGCGGACAATCTTGCAAGGAGGATCGCATCTCAGATTTCTTCATTCTGATTTCCACTCATTTTTCTGTACTAATTTTAGCATTTATTTAACAAAAGATTCGGGAATATTTGCTGCATGAACACTTGTTTGTTATAGTTAGACGCCTATCTTTTTTTCTTCATCCTCATTATTTCGTTATTATTCATCTCGCGGGGAGACGACTTCAGTTCTGTTTTCATTTCTCTGGTATCATTTGGCATTTCATATTTCTAACTATTTCCCCTTTTTCACAAATTGTTCGAATTTCCCCTCTGCTAAGACGAGATAATAAATGAGGTTATGTCTCAATTCCAAGCCAATTTTATCGTTCTTCCTGCTGCGAAGTACTAAAGTTGATTGAAAATTTTAAGTGAGACCACCTTTTGTTACCAATTTATGGCCCCCATTTGGCTTTCCTTCCGATTTCATTGCTAGTTCTCTCATGCTGAAAGACTCCAAATAATGTTTCCTCTCAAATTGAATGAAGTGAAGTATGCGTGAATTTTTTTCGAGATTAAACACTTGAAAATTGCCTAATTGAGCAATCAGCCAGAAATCATTTCATAATGACAACGGCAGATATCTAAATGTACATATTTATCTCAACAAACTCAAAATTCACAATAAAAAGTCTCTATTGTTTTTGAAATGTTGCTCATTACTGTTATTTTTTCGAGTCTTACACGGATTTCCTGTTATCGACTTTTTATTGAGCACTATTTTCTATTTTAGAGTTCTATTTTTTCTGTTTGTTGTTTCTGCAGCATTAATTATCTATAATTATTTGTTACATGATTTATGTCTCATTTTCTGATGAAGTATGAAAATATATTACACTATTTATCTATTAATGAATTGTTGTATTCGTTTATTCAGTTGCCTTTTTCATTTATTTTCTCTTATCTCGGTGTAGTTCACTTAAGCGGGATACCCTACGTCTGTTTGGAATCCTATTGTACTCTCATCAATCTCAGTCTCACTCCTCATTTGCATTCTAAGCAGGGAAGCGCTTATCGCGTTCTTTTTAGTCGGATAGGAGTGAAGGAGTTGGTAAAATATGGACAAGGAACAAATTTCCGTTGTAGAATTGGAGTGTGGCGAGGATGTCTTGAACTGGAAAGAGAAGAAAATGGGGGGAAAGAGGCTTTGGATATCTGGCAGTACTTGAGCACATTATTTACGAGGCCGCTTCTCCAAGAGGAAATCGTTGTCTCTAATAGTCATAACTTTACGGAAGCCCGGCTCGAAATTATTGTCCAAATTCAAGGAGTGATTGACAAACTGCATCCGAAAGTCGTTTGAATATGCCGGAAACGAGCCTACGGTAGTTGAGAAAGTGGAATGGAGAGAGATGAGACGGGACCTCAGTTGGATTCCATTTCAAATGCATGTTCATCATGACTTCTCTTGTCTCAATTGTGAGTAGATGTCATCTTTGGAGTCTCGGCTATCCTATCACTAGGTCTCATCTTTCCTCTCTTACCCCTCCCCCCCCAACCCCTTTAAATCTCGTAATTCGTTCTTCGGCAGCTCATCTAACTTCTCGCCTCGGGCATTTTTGCTGTCTCCTATTTCTCATCATCTAGACTTAGTTATGAAATTCATTTTGATGCCTCGAGGCTTCGGTCACTTAGTATAGCCTTTCTAGTTGAGATATGAGAATGGCGCGTCTTTTCATCTTCTTCCTTCAATTCTCTTATTTGTGATGAGATAGAAGACGGTATGGATAGAGTGGACAGATTATCTTGCCTCTATAACTGTTGTGTCTCTTTCCTCCATTTTCCATCCCCATATCCTTTCCTTTCTTCCTCTTTGAAATTTGAAACCGCGCGTGAAAATGCCAATTAAAATGGATTCTATATATGTGAGATGTTTAATATTTCATGTCACTCCATGGTTTCCAGGTTTCGAATTGCATTTACGAAGGCGATCGGACAAGGGAGGGGAAAAGGGAAGGAGTTGGAAGGGACGAAAGACTACTTGAAGAGGAGTACACATAATAAAGGTTAGTTAGGAAGAAGAGTAACGTAATGAAATGAGTAGTGCATATGAGATTTCATCTCTTTGTGTATCATCCAATCTCGTTGAGTCCTTGTGTGAATCAAATCGTCAAAGAGTACTCATAATTATATTGGAAGTGTATGAAATGCCTTACTCTATCCCCCCACTCCCCCTTTCTTCCTTCCTTCATAGTCTACTAGTACCAGCTGGAAATGATCTCCCACAGTCGACCATCTATTTCTCCTATCATCTCTATTTCCCACTCCATCTCTCTATCTCTTTATATTTTCTGCTAGTTCTGCTTTTTTTCTTCCATGCTCATCTCATCTCATTATGGGTATCTAATTCGTTTCCAGGTAGAGCATCCCGATGTTTCCAATACTCCCTCCTTCCCCCTCTCCTCCTCCTCTCTTTTCTCCCCCGATCTCTCTCTCTCTCTCCCCCCCCCTTCTCATAGCTTCCACTTTATACTGAGACAAATTACCATTTTTAATATGCAATCGAATGGATATGCATGGAAGTTAAAACTTACTCACACAAGTAATTCTTCCCTTCGGTATATTTTTGTTCTTTGACCTCTAGATTGGGGATCTCAATTCAAATCGATTTGGGAATGATCAGTATAAGGTTACGCGTCCAAACGTTTTTCTACTCTGTTCTACTCAGTTTTATGATAGCGTGACGATAATTTGAGCTCACTTTCCTCTGTTGTGCAATTTTTTTCATTCCAATTTTTCTAAAACGTTTTGTTCTATTCATTAACTTTGCTCTTCCGAATTGAGAGATTGACAATGTATTGCACTGCTTCCTTTTTTCGTTTACTCCCTCCTGGATTCCATTTCAATGATTCCACTAGATACAATCTATCTCATTTGTAGTTGTTTTATCTAGTAATGCTCTCAATTAACGCTCAATCTTTCTTCGAAGACTGAGAATCAACATTTCATTCTTGGGTGGTGAGTGTCTTTTCCTTCTTCCATTCTTCATTATTTTTTTTTATTTTTTTTGTTCTAAGTTTAACTTGTAATATCTTGAGATGTCTCTCAATCTGCAATAGAATTGGGAATTGGCGTATCTCCCATTTCACTTTAATCTGCTCATGACAGCCCCCATTCAAATAATCTCTCATTTTCATTTCACTTCTGCACAAATTCTCTCCGAATTATATACAATCAGCAAGAAATATCTGGTCGGTTTATTGAACGAATAACAAGAGAAATTATCGATGAGTGACTTTTCTGATTCACTTTTTTTGTCAATTCTTGCTAGTTCTCTCGGGTAGGTTGTTTATAATAGACTACATATTTTAATTGAGATATCGATATTATATTTGCGGTAGGTCTCTCTCTCTCCTTTTCTTGTTGAATCTCGCGATCTCTCTGTAAAGTGTCGACTTCTTTCTGCATGACCAATCCTTCCATCCTTCCATCTCTCCATCTCACTAACCTCTTCAAGCGTGCTAAGTCCACTTCGAAATCAGATTGTTGTTTTGGTATAGAAAGATGAAGAAGGGAAAAGAATGGCCCGCCTCTCTCTATCCTTAGTCAGTCTTGATGAAGTGTCTACTACTCTCCTTCCTTCTCTATCCTACCGTATTCCCTCTCTTCCCTCAAGTCGCCTTCCTTCTCACAGATAGTGGTTAGTCTCCGACGCAATCCCCTTACCCCTTCTCTCTCCCCCCCCTCTCTCTCTCACTCTTGGTTCCTTCATCCACTTGTATTCACTCTCCTCCTATCAAAGTAAACTAAGTCTTCTCATAAATTCATAAAGGGATATTGAATCTTTGGCTCCTCTCGTAAATGGAAGTCTCTTCACTCATTAATGTTATATGATCACATCTATCTCACTTGATTCAATAGTCTTCAATCTGGCAATCAACCTTGTCCCTGACCCCCCCCCCTCCACAAATCTCTATTTCACCATTTCTCCGCCTGGGGTATCTTCAAGTTACACCGTTATTTTTTAATTTTCATAGCCGAAACCTGAAAACCACACAGCAATGGATGATTTTCATCTGATTTGCCCATTATCTCGAATGAATCCATGGAAAGGGCAGAAGAGGGGAGGGAGGGGGGGATGGTTGTTGATATCCCGTGAATCTGCCTCAAATCGTCTTCTCGCCATTCTTCCACTTTTCTTCATCTCTTATCTCCTGCACTTGAAACACATTTCATTGTGTAAATAGGCGAAAAAGCAGAGTGAGAAGAAGCTGGGAGTGAGAGAGAGAGGGGGGGGGTAGGGGGAGGAGAGGGAGGAGAGAGAGAGGGAAGGGAGGTGAGAAGGAGGAGAGAGAGACAGGGAATGTATGTATTGCAACTGTGTCAATGTGAATGAACACTTGTCTTTCCTCTATCTCTCCCCCTCCCCCTCTGCAGTCCTCTCTGATCATTACCTAATCCATTCATATCTACTCTATTTGCAGCTTCTTCTACTCTCAATCATAGATGTTTTGTGTACTCTCTCTCCCTCTTTACTGATCTACATATCGATATATTTCCCTTAGTATTCTGATTAGTGATGAGTGATTGTTCATCTGATGCCCTCTTCTTCCTTTTCTCATCTCCTTTCATTCCATCACATTTCTTTCATCGGCCCGTCCTTTAAAGATTGGTCTTCCCCTTGAATTGAGTCATGAACTCTTTCCCTCTCCTCCTCTCTCTCCTCCTCTCTCTCCTCCTCTCTCTCCTCTCTCTCCTCCTCTCTCTCCTCCTCTCCTCTTCTCTACTGGGGTCACTGCAGAACAGTAGAATTGTATACATTGAGAAGAACACGGGAATCAACAAATAAACGAACGAAAATACAATTGAAACACAATGAATGATTAGTGGGAGATAGTTATGAATGAGTCTTGATCCATCTTACTCTCCTCCTCCTTTCCATCTTCTCCCTTATCTCACTCGATCACTCAATTGGCACTGCCCTCTCTCCACAACACTAACTCTTTTTTGTCTCTCCTATCCCTCCCCTTCTTCATCTCTTCTTATTCTTCATTCCCTCTCTCACTTCCTAGTCAATCCATTAGCCTTGTCTATCAGTTATCGAAATTAAGTGTTCGTAATAGGACGCTTCCCCTCTCTTTTTGTCATTGATGAGTTGAATACCTTTGAATGGAATGGATACGGTAGTTGAGAATGAGTAGAGAGAGAAAGAGGCTTCTTTGACGAATGTGACAAGGGGTTTCCGTCCTGGGGATGCATTACATTCTATATGGGAACTCAGATGGATTCATCGGTTCAATTCCATATTCTATTCTCCTATTCTCTTCTCTTCTCAATTCATAGCTTCAATCGACCAGTCTTGCATCTAATTCAATTACTCCCCATTTATATCATCCATATATGTCTGTGTCTCTTTCGACTTCTTTCAATTATATTCTCTCTTCATATTTAACAGTCTCTTCATATAATCTCGATAGTATCCATCTGCTTTTATTTCACACCTAATTCCTCATTCTTCTCCTTCTCTCCATCTCCATTATTGGTGACCTAGCCCCTCTTTTTCCATTTTAGAGTCTTAATAATGCCCTATGGCACATCTACTTGTCTCATTTGACATTTCTCACTCTGAATACCGTAATCTCTATCTCACAATATCACACTTTCTTTGTCACTCAATGGGATTTGAATGAATGAGTACTGGTCTCTCTCTCTCGTTCAATCCCTTCATTGTTTTGAGTGTCATCCCATCGAGTTTGATATTAATAATAATAATGTTGTTGGTGAGGTGTGAATAGATGGGAGAGTGAGGGATATTCTGGTTTGGATTGACGATTCTCCAGTGTTTCTTCCCCTCCCCCTTCCCCTTCCCTATTGTGATTCATTCTTCCATTCTCATCTCACTCTATATTACTGATGGATGAGAGAAAGAAAGAAAGAGAAGTCTTCCCAGATTGAAGATGGAAAGATGATAAAAGGTGGGAAGAGGAAGAAGAAGAAAGAAAAGAATAGGAAGAGAAGTGTTCTCATGCAAGTTGAAGCACACCAACTGACGATGAGAAGAAAAGAGGATCTGTGTGAATTGATAGTGCCTCTGCCCCCTCCTCCCTCCCTCTCCCTCCCTCCCTCCACTCTTCCACTCTCTATCTCTCCTCCCACCTCCTCCCTCTTCCATTCACCTCCCATTCAGCCACCTCCCATGATTCTTCCTTCCATTTATCCATCTGGGAACATAATGAGTGTATATCTCGTCCATTCTCTCTATCTCTCCTCCCTCTCTCCATCTTTTCTTTTCTCTGAATAAATTGTATTCAGTATCTTCTTCTGTATTCGTGAAATAAGAGAGGAAGAGGGCCTCAAAACGGGAACACTTTCCCTCGCTCACATTCAATCCCCGTGCAGGCTCTTCGCTATCATCATTTCATCATTGGTGAACCCGCTTCTCCTCCCTCTCTCCATCTTAGCTTCTTCCATCTCTTCGCCATTACTTAGACGTGGTTTACTGTATGGAAAAGAAGAGGAAGCAAATGAAGAGAAAGCAAGAGAGAGAGAGAGAGAGAGTAGGAATGAGTTTGTTCACTATAATAATGGAGTCTTGTTATGGGCAGTGATCGGTAATGGATGGAATCGAATCCAGTGGATGGATGCCCCCCCCTCTCCTCTCCTCTCCCTCTCCTCCCTCTCTATCTCTCTGCTTCTTCCTCCCATCTCCAACTGTTGATGGTCATTCTCATCCCATTGCATATTGGGATGCGTTTACAGTCCTGACTGGTACATGTAATTATTAGAGAAAAGAGAGGTGCTATCCCCCTCCCTCTCCCTCCTTCTCCTCCCCCTCTCTCATCACTTACCACTCTACCATCCGGTTACATTGTTTTCCTTCAATTATACATATAACTTGGAAATTCAACCAGTCTCTGAGGGGGGGGGGGTGGAATGAGTCCTCTCTCTCTCTCTCTCTCTCTCTCTCTCTCTCTCTCAGTTTAATGCATCTTCTTCCCATTATATTTGCAACAAGTCTCATCTATCATGAATAATCAGTGTTTTGTATTCATTCCATATCATATCCCTCTCCCCTCTCCTCCCTTCCCTCCTCCTCTCTCTCTCTCCTCCTCTCCCTATCATCATCTTTTTTCTCACCTTTCACTCTCGATCCTTCAATTCCTTGCACCTTCTTCCTCTCTCTCATCAATTCATCCTTCTATCATCCATAGAGTGGTCACATAGTAAAGGTTATTCCATGTTTGCCTATCTCTTGGTTCCTCCTTCTCCCTCTTCCCCTCCTCCTCTTCCCCTCTCCTCTTCTCTCCTCCAATCAGATCTGCCATTCCTCTTCTTCTCTTCACCCCTCTATAGTACACTTCATCCCCTCTATTCCCATCACATCAAGTGTTGCGTTCTCGCTTTTTTCGTTTTTACTGATAAGACAGTCTGATAAGATAATTACGAGCGTGAATAGAGAAATGGAGAGAGGGTGGAGGGAGGAGAGAGGGAGAGACCGTATCCCCTCCTCCCTCTCCCCTCTCCTCCTCTCTCTTCCCTCTTTCTTTCTGATGACGCCGAGCTTAAACAGCGAGTTAGTATCAACAAACTATTTCATTTTTTTCTATTGCAGATGGCAATGTTGAAATCGGAGCAAGAAAGTATTGATATGAGTAAAGCGATGATGCAGTCTCTACAGGTGAGATCTCCCATCCCCCCCCTTCCTCCTCCTTCTTCTACCGTACCCTTTCTCCATTCTTCTTTTATCTTTATATCGAAGACGAATGTTATCTTCATCTTTCGGTTCTTGAACGACACGAATAATTCTTTTTGCAGGGATGTTCAATGGGAGGAGAATATTTAAATGGTTTGAGTATTCCTCAAGGAAATGAATCACCTTCTCCCACGAATATTTCAATGCCTCAATCAATGAATGATCTACTTGGATTGGTTAATCCATCTCAACTCATGGCCAATAAGTGAGTCCCCCCCCCCTTCCCTCTTTCCCTCCTCTGCTCTTCTTACTCCTCATCTCCACTCTGTCTATCCAGTATTGTAAGACAAGAAAGAATAGTGAGAGAGGTTTATTAGCACTTTGCATGTTTTGATCTCCTCCCTCTCTTCTTCTTTCCTTCTCTCTTTAAACCATTCAATCATCATCATCATCGAGATAATTGTCTCTCACCATTCTCAATACAAATCCTGCCCCCTGGCCCTTCTTGTCTGATTTCAGCTCAGTCTTTCTTCCATCTACCACCCCCCCCCCTCTCCCCTTTCCCTCCTTAATCCGTCTCTCCTTTACAGTATGGATGGATCTGCGATGGTATCGAATCTTCTGGAACAAATGCTCCATAATCAATTTCTGTCATCTCAACAATCTCTTCCTTTCCTCTCTAATCAACCGATTCCTTCTTCCACTCCTTCGAAGGTATCCTCCATTCCATCTGAAGACGAGTGAGATATTCTATTCAGGAAGTTTACTGTGATCTATGCGACAAAGTCTTCGCTAATCGATTGTTTCTGAGAAATCATCGAATGAATAAACATGGAATTGATGAAGAAGGAAGTCCGATAAAGGGAATGGATGATTCGAGTAGTCCAATGGAAAGTGAGTGAATGAAGGGAATGAAGGATGAATTGAATAGTCTTCTCAGATATGGAAGGAGGAAGGAATTCATCAGTGATCAGAGAAAGATGTAGTGTAGAAGGAAGTTGTAATGATAGAGAAGCAACGAAGGATGACGAAAATGGGTATGTATCTTTATCTCTTTGTACTCGTGAATATTTGTAGATACGGTAGTATACTGCTTCATTTAATATTGAATGACTTGTTTTGAATGATCGTCAATCTGTTCCATTAGTAGTTTTCCCATGAAGTTATCTTCCTTCTTCCATTTCATCTTATCTTGATAATGTCAATCGATGATTGTGTGGAATCGAGTCTAGAGGAGGGAGAGGGGGAAGGGGAATGGTAACTGTAATTCGCGAATGAAATGTCATAGGTGTCGCGTATGAATAACAATCAAAATATAGGCACAGTTTGTAATGTGGAGATGAAAGAGATAGGCTTGATAAAGTCAATCTCAGAGAAAGACTCGAGACAATTCACCTGCCTAGAAAAATGAGAGAGAATGGAATTGTGAATAGTTGAGACAAAAGGGAATAACTCATTAATCAGTGTATGCAATAGAAGCTGCTTTATATCTATTACATTTTATCATGCACTGATATTCTCTTCTCGTTACAGTAACCGTGGATTTCAGAATGTCTCGAATGGAAATGGATGAAATGAGTGCATCATCAACCGTATCGAAATGTGATGAATGCCCATTCGAGACAGATAACTTCCTTACTCTCATTCAACACAAAGCATCATCTCATATCAGAATGGAGTCTGACCAAGCTAATACGTAAGTCAATTGATCCTTGAGTAATAGTGAATGAGTTGACCCTTGCCCCCCCCCCCCCTCTCTATGGATAAAGTGTCTCTTCAGAGTGACTCCTCCTTCTTCCTTCTCTTGTTCTGAATGTGATCACACTTTCGAATCAGCAGCTCTACTCGCTAATCACACTACATTCGTCCATGGACAATTATCTAATCTCCTCAATATGTTCGGAGGTACTTTATTCTTCCCTTTCTAACTCCCTTATTCGATGATATGGTTGATCCAATTAATTCAGGAGATGCAAACTTCCCTGCATTTCTTCTCAACTCTCAACTTCCCAATCCATTCTCTTCACTCACTAATACTCCTCCAATGGTGAGTTACTGTACAGTACTCTCTCGTCAATTATTAGTTGAGTCTAAGTAGTCAGCGGAATTATTTGCCCTCACATTCTTCAAAGATAGAGTTTCTCTTAAATCAATAGGAAAAAATTTAATAATCTGACTGGCACTTTGCCAAATGATTTTTTTCCAACATTACCGTATGATCAGCGGCTTCTCCACGATATTTGCTATATCATACGATTCAACTAATTCACTAACTATTTTGGCGCTGACTATTTTACGGATGTGAGTGCTTGAAGAGTGCTGAACAAATATGTGTACTATTTTTTCACATTGCGAAAATGAAGTCCGAGTGACTGTTACCCCCCTGGTGCCTATCTCTTTTCAATTCTATTTCTTAATTCGTATGAATTGAAGGTGAAACCTCCTCCACCAAAGAGAAATTACTCGTCTGCTGGCAAGAATTACTGTGATGTGTGCAATAAAGAAGTGTGCAACAAATACTTCCTCAGAACACATATGCTAAAGGTGAGGAGAGGGGAGAGCGAGAGAGAGATGGGAGGGGAGAGGAAGGGAAGGACAGTCGAATGAGACAAGTGATTACAGATGCACGGAATAGTTATCGATGAGAATAAACCAGTGATAGCTAATATCGATACTCGAGAGAGGGAAAGAACGGGTGAACTGACATTCAGGTAAGGAAGAAGGAAGAGAATATGAAGATTGATTCATTGTAGATGTGATATCTGTTCCACTACTCTTACTTCTCGTCAACAATTGAGAGATCATAAGCAGACAGTTCATGGAGTATCCTATCCAGTTGGAACTCCATCTACTCCTTCTGCCCCTTCTACTCTATCAACTACACTACCTACTACAATGTCCACTCCTACTCGACCAATTAAAACAAGGTATATTATTATGATAATGATAGATATCTCATGGATTTGTTCATTTCAGTGTTGTTCAATCTCCGTCGATGTCAATTCCTTCTCATACGAATGCATCAATTTCCACAATGGATCTATCATCTTTCCCTCCTGAATCTTCTTCTTCCTCCTCTATCGATCACTCTACTCCTTCAATTCCCTCCATTCCTTCACTCTCAATCATTCCCGATCTCATGGTTAATCTACCGTATCCCTTTCCCTTCTCTCATATATTCTTTCCAGTCTGTCCTTCCCTCTACGAGTGTAGTCAGAGAGACGAAGGAATTGAATGGAATTCCTCCTCAAAATCTCACAAAATGCCAGCATTGCGTGTACACAACGAGGTACGGTAGATTGAAGGGAGCAAATATCGATTGACGAATGAATATTATAGATTCGCTCGGAATATGGAGTATCATGTGGAGAGACACGAGAGATTGAATGATGTGGATGGAGTGAGGAGTGATATGAAGATGGAGATGGTGGATAGAGATGAAGAGAAAATTATGGATAGAAGTTGTGATGATGTAATCATGCGAATGACCACCAATGCTGCCATTCAAATGGCAAAGACAAATGAAGTAAGGGACAATTAGAAAATATGTTGATAACGTGATTTCCTCTCAGCCATCATCTTTCGAATGTACAAAATGTCATCGTTCCTTCACTACTCAAGCATTCCTCCAATCACATACTCAATTGTATCACTCACAGAAGATGATGAATAATCTCGCTGCATGGATTGGTGAGTATTCAAGGACTTCAATCGAAGCTCATTTATTATTTCAAGATAACGATTGCAATTTTATGGTTTCAGCTCACAAAAGGAAGACATCCTCTACCAAATTGCGGGTTAAGAATCCGAAGAGACTGAAAAATGTATTGAAGAAGAATTCTGTAGTTGAGAAGGAAAATGATCTCCATGGAGTAGAAAGACACTCGGTTACGGTAAGTAATTGAATTATGAATTAAGTAGATGATAGTCGTATATTCAGTCTGGATCAATCTCCCCTCTTCGATGTGAAGTACCAGAGGGAATTTCATCATGTGAGAATGGATATTCACTTCAATCAGTAATGATTACTACTCCTCTTGGATGTTCTCTTCCTTCTCAATTTACTGCTCGTCTTCCTATCTCATCTCCTATACAATCACCTCTCACACTCACACTTACTCTTACTCCACTCATTTCATGAGTTGATCCCATCCCATCGAGTATCAATTGTATCGTACCCTAATGAGTCGTTCATTGAGTATGGATAGATCTAGTCTTATAACTGGTAGATCACAGCTCTTCTTCCCCTCTTCTTCTCAATAGGTACTCGCTAGAGATATCATCTCTTCTCTCACAAATTGCCGTACTCTGAGTAATCTCATACTTGTTCTTTCTTGTCAATTCAATCTCGATCTAATCTGTTCTCTCCTCTTCTTCCATATCCAAAGACCATCCTATTTATTATTCTTGATATTTTTCGAGATGAGCTAAATTATGTCTTCACGATTGTATTTTTGTCTTTTCTTGTGGACTACTAGAGAGTTTGACGTATATCGTGTGAATAAAAATATCCTTGTTGGTGAGGGGTTGATTCATAGAGATTGAAAGGAAAACGGAAGTCTCCGAATGGAATATAAGGGAAGGGTTGACAATGGGAAAGGCAGGAAAGAGAGATGCGTCTTCTACTTGCAGTACTTGTATTCTCTCTTCACTTGGTCACTTCTTTTAACATCTGTGACTGTAGTAACTGCTGTGCCTGCAATTCCAATGCAGCCGGAGTACCGTCATCCTTTGCACTCATCTGCCCCACTCAATGTGGTACTCAGTGCAATCCACAGACTCCTGTAAGTCCTTCCATTGAATCCGATTGATATTGAGATGTATCAGTGTCCATGCGGAGATGTACCGAAGACAACTGAAGTGACGATTCTTCCAACAACGACAATTCCATCAACGACAGTTGTACCCACGACAACTGTGGTGATGACTACGATTAAGGAAGAAGAGATAACAACGACAAAGAAGAATGAATGCGAAACCACCGTTAGTCGTCTAGAGATATTACATTATCTACTGTCTTCATCTCAAATATATCCAAGTAATAATGGTATTTGTTCAGCCTGGTTGTTCATGTAATGGAGGTAATGTTCCTGAGTGCCCCTGTAGAGATTCGTGTAAGAGTGGAGGAGATTGTCAAAATTCGTGTAACGATGGAGGAAATTGTGGAGACTCGTGTAGGAATGGAGGAGATTGTCATTGTCCTTGTGACAAAGAAGATGATTGCCATTGTAAATGCAATAACGAGGTTTTTCGTCTTCCAACATTTTCTCTCATCAATATCATACAGGTTAATATCGTGGTTAACAACGATAAGCCTTCTCCTCCGTCTTCTTCTTCATCTCTCTACGCCTTCCTCTCTTCAATTCTCTGCATTACAATCACTCGATTGCTATAGAAATATTTTATGATACATGTCCATTGATCGTGGTTCAACGAGACAACTACTCATATTACACTATCTCGAATACGTTTTTGCAAAGATACGATAAACAAATATACATAATTGTGTTGATTTGTATGATCACTGATTGGATCGAGTGAGCCAATGATCTTTCTGTGGTTTTCTCTCTGCATCAGTCGCAATGAGAATATTGATGAGAGTAGGACGTCCCTTCTCATTATCAGCCTGATAATCAATTGATAGACAAAGGAAGAGGGGAAGAATAAAATACCTCCTTGAGTGCATTAGTGATTTCATCCTTCGTTCTCACTAACCATCCCTTTCCTCCCAATGATTCACACATCTTATCGTATCGACACTCAGTAGATAGAGAGAGAACAGGAAGACTGAAATACATTCATAAGAGAAGAGGAGAACTCATTCACTTACAGTTGAGTGAGATCTCCCTCGAGAGATTGCTGATCTTCGTGTTTCAGTCCTCGATAGATTCCATTGTTGTTTAGGATTATGGTAGTCACGGGGAGACGGTATCTGAAATATCGATCAATCGACTCTTCAATGTGGATACTGCAACGAAGATTACTATTTATAAACTCTTAATGAAATCTAACATAGAAATGCATTATCTGAAAAAAATAAAACTATTTTTGATAGTGAAGAATTATGGTCTTCATAAAAAGAGTAAAAATGAGCTCATTAGGCATTATCTATGAATTCGAATTGATACCTCGCAATAGTTTCGATTTCCATCGCTGAGAATCCGAATGCAGAATCTCCTTGAACAACGAGAACTCGGGTCTGAAGGAAGAGAATTGAGAATGAAGAGGAAGAGAGGAAGTAAAGATCGAGGAAGAGAAGGGTCATACCTTGGGAGAGTAATCTCTGCAGTAGAGAGCTGCTGCCAGAGCATATCCCTGTCCCACTCCCATCGTACCTCAACAATACAATTATTTCCATAAAAGATCAAAAATCAACAACTAAGCGAGAATGGACAACCATAGTATTTCGATTTGACATAGGAATATAAATGGTTACCGAATGTTCCAGCATCGAGTCTTCTTCTAGGGAGAACACTCTTCAACATTGTTCTTCCAATATCCATTGTATTCGCTCCTTCGTTAACAACGAGAACGTCCTTATCTTCCATCCATTTTGAGATCTACAATTATCAATTGTCATTTCATGTTCAATAATAGGTTTGTGCATTTCATAATTTCAAATAAACTAACCGGTTGATAAGCAGCGAAGTAATTGAGAGGGGCTTCGCTCTGATTGGCCATATCCTCCACAGTTCTCACATTCTTATCTCTATTCTCACTTAGATTCTTTGTCCATTCATTCGATTTATTCCATGCCCAATCACCACACTCACGAGTCATCTGAACACTGAGATTATCATATAATCAACACAATCAAAGGATCCAATCCTTCATTTACGTTCTCCCTCTTCCTCACCAAAGCAAGAGTCTCTCCAATATCTCCAAGTAGTCCGACATTCGTATTGATATTCTGATGGAATTCTTCAGCAACCAGATCGACTTGAATAATCCTGGAAGGAAGGAGTGAAGGAGGGGGGGGAGTGGAGGGGGGGGAGAGACTCACTTGCATTCTTTATTGAATCGAGGAGGAAGTCCAAAATGAAGCATCCAATTGAGTCTCGCACCGATTAAAAAGACGAGATCGGCATTACGAAGAGCAAAGGAACGAGCTGCATTCACATTACTGAAGAGAAGAATGAAGAATGAAGAATGAAGAGAGAGAGGAGGGGAGGGAGGGGAGGGGGAGATCTCACTTGGGATGAGTATCAGAGACAATTCCCTTTCCTCCTGGAGTAGGCAACCAAGGGAGTTGAGTACGAGTAAGGAATTGTTGAGACATAAGAGATCCTCTCTCTGACCATGCTGCTCCTGAAGAAAGAATGAAGAGTAAGAGAGAAGAGAGGGATTAAAGGAGGCGTATCATGAAAAATTAGTTGATGTTTTTGAGAACATGATCCGATTGGAATCTAGAACGATATTAGAATCCCGAAGTTTGGAAGTCGTACATCCATTTTAAACCGAGTTATAAGCATTTGGCTGCGTTCCAAATGACCCTGAAGATCCGGCAACGAGCGAGAGAGTATGCAAAATGAGGAGAGCGCGCCCTCTCATTCCTCACTTTGCATAGTCGCCCGCGCGGTTCGTGGTGCGCCTCCTTTAAACAACCTTTTCCAATGATAACGAGTGGTCTTTTTGCCTGTTTGAGAAGAGTGAGAGCATCATTGATGAAGGGAAGAGGAGGAACTGATACTGGAGACCATAGAGGAATCTTATTCACCACTCTTAATAAGAAAGATTGATGAGGTCAAGAGTGATAAAGAGTACATGAATTAGAATGGAAATGAAAATACAAGAAACAAGCTTTTACTGACGGAATAGTGGATTCTTCACAAGTAGACAGGACGATATTTCCAGGAAGATCGAGATAAACTGCTCCTGGTCTACCGTATAGTGAAGAACGAATTGCCTGAAGAAGGGAGTGCTATAGGAGGGAGGAAAGATACAGTAGTTACCTTCTGAACGAGATACGGAATCGATTGAAGAGACGAAATCTGTGCAACGAATTTACATGATGTCCGTGCACTTTCGACTTGAGGCCACTCTTGGAAACCACCACGACCATCCTGATAGAATAGGCAGAAATGAATGGAATAAGAAGAAGGAGATACCTGATCTTTGTCTGATGATCCACCAATGCAGATAACTGGCCAGCAATTGACAGTTGCATTGGCCAAACCTCCGATGGTATGAAGTACTCCTGGACCAGAGACTACCAGACATACCGCAGGTCTCAATAGATTATGTCTTATGGGGAGGGGAATCTCCTCCAGGGGGTAAGAGTATCCTCTGACGGGGAATGATATAATAAGAGTATTTACTTTCTAGTGAGATATCCCATCGCTTGAGCAGCATAGCAGGCCTGTGAACATAGTAGAGATTGGAGGGAGAGTGGAGGGGGAGGGAAGATCTTACCGACTGTTCATTTCTACAAGCAACGAATTTGAGTCCCTGTGCTTGAGCTGCCATTCCAACTTCAATGATTGGGAATCCGACGACACCGAAGACATATTCAACTCCCTCAACATAGTAAAATTATATCTATCAGATGGAATCTCAATATTAAATGGGTCTGAATTCGTAAAAAAATAAACCTGGTCTTTGAGAGCTTTGGTGATAATAGTAGCACCGTCCATAGTGGGAGATGAGAATCGACTGACCCTTCTTTCACTCTTGTGACTCTCTCTTCCTCCCTGTAGTTTGTACTTGATAAGATAGGTAACACTCTCTTCGTCTCACACGTCTTTTCTCTCAATGATATAATACGAATGGAATGGAAGACACTCAATGATCTCAATGATCACCTATGAAAAATCAGCAAGTTCACAACAACGAGAGCTAACTTATTTCCTTATACACATATGAAAATGAATTTATTCGGTGCGTGAGTTGTAGTAACTTTTAGATAAGCGTCACGCGATGAGATACTGTAGGTATGTGAAAAACTGACTCATCTATCTCGTGGAACTACTTTGCTATTTTCGGCGTCGCATACGATGCCAGCCCTTGAATTGTCTGATCATGTACAACTCCCATAAGCAAGCTAATATGTATAATATCCTTTCTATTGAAGACAGTGAAATATTCAGTCAAATTGAAGAATTAAAATCCTCAAGAAAGTTCATTTGTAGTAGACTCCTTTCATTTTAAATATTGCATACTGATCAATGTTATCAGCTCATATGACAAGGAAAGGGAATATCCGAAGAATGAAGGATTATGATTATCACGATTACATATGAACAATTAATATTTTGTTTTTTTAATGAAATTTATCTATAGATTATCTTTATCAACGGCCCAAATTTCTTCCACAAATTGTATTTCTTAGGTTAATACGCATAAATAAATATTGATGTTTATATACATATGTGATATCTTTCAAATAAACGATAGTATTGGGGTGTCCCATAAGTCTTTAGAATAGATATTTTTGAAAATTTATTTCGGATAAACCATAAGAACTCAATTAACAATTTCAGGTGCAATAGGTAAGGCTGCTCATATATTATTTTATCATGCAGTGAAAATGAGGAAAGATTTCCTAATAATGACGCAATCAACAAAACTGACGTATTTTGGAAAGTTTTTTAAAATTTTGTAACTAAGCCGAGAACAAATATACATAGATAGAGAGCTCTTTTACTGTCAACACTAGGTAGTGTGTGTAAACATTATTTTGAAACACTAATATCATATTTATCGCAAGTGCTAACGGAAAGACTTCAATCCGTAGCAAAAAAAATTCTATAGACTAAATTTTGATATTTATTGAACTATAAATTTTTAGAACAATCCAGAATTGCTCAAACTTTTACTGTGATGTGCTTGCTAGGTGACCCAACAAATAGGGCACTTCCTATCTACAGTCATGCGCTTATCGTACTTTTCAAGAAAATAGTGGAAACAATAGAGGCACGGATTTCCCCCTAATCTCCCTCTAATTTATCCCTCTAATTTCTATGCTCAAAATTATTTCAATTTGATTCATGAAAAAGAAGATATTTGAAAGACTTATGGGACACCCTGATAGATATTAGGCGATTCTGTCTATAAAGCATATCTATATTGCTTATCCATCTATCTAACCTTCATTCCTCCTGGCACATTTTCCCTCTTCTAAATTTTCTATCCTCTGGCAAACCTTTCTTCTTTGAGATATTAGAAGAATGATAGAATTTTCACTGATAGATATATGTAAATAAGAGTTCCATATCTAGCTTTCAAGAGTCCATTCTATTGATTCGTCATCCAGCTAATGGAGTGATATTTTCAATGTTGTTGTTTAGTTAAAAGAAGTTGTTAATCAATCAGTCCACACTACGTGATTAAAAGTACTATCACATCCCAATTTAATATTCGATTCGAACAATGAGTTCAACCTCCTTTGTCAGTAGATACGTACAGTATTAAATAACAAGACCGGATAGCCGGTTTATATATTGCTTGTCCAGGACCGGGACATCTGCCGGAACCGGCGTTTATACCATCCTACATTTCCTTTTCTATCGAAGATCTCGATAGAAATATTTTCTTTTTGTTTACGAGTCCTATTGTATATTTGCCTCAAGCAGATGGGATTGGCCTCCTATAACATTGTGATGCAGTATATTGAAGAATTTCGAAAGAATATGAAAGCTTGATACAACGTTGTAAACAATTGTTTGTTTGTGTCTTCAACATCTGTCTTGTTGATTGATTCTTTCCAAGCCAATTCAGCCTATTCGCTATTTCTTCCCAGATTATCATAATTACTTTCATATCATTATCCATTCATTATTCTTCATCTTCATTTGTAATTTTCTCTCTAATCGACTTATTTCATTACCATTTCCTACATGCTAACTCTATTGTTTCAATCTGACCGTTCTTCAAGAGTGTTATTTCAGATGTCCTTACAACCTAGTACAACATCATTCGCAACTCAGCCATATCTGCACTTTCCGAGTCTAAAATCGAATTGTGAGTCATAACAACATCTCAAGACTCAATATAATTTATTATCTTCAAAATATCTCCTCATCTATCAATTCTTTCTAGCTGATGGTCGTTCTTCAATACATTCCCTTGAAAAGACACATCTATCGAAGAATGATGTTATACGGTTGGTAATGGACAAAGATAAGCCTGTATTCCCAGTTAAGGCCAAATTCGAAACGTGAGTCATATCGACATTTTCATTGAAGAGTCAATATAATTTCCAGGGGTAGACCACAGGGTGTTGCTCCCCCTCCTCCTCCTCCCCCTCCTCCTCCTTCTTCTTCAACTATATTAAAAAGAAAACGGGAATCGATAGATGAACGAGGAGTTGAAGAGGAAGTTGCCAGGTACAGTAATAGATACCTGCCATTTTTCATTTCATAATTCCATTTAAGAAATGTCTCTAAAATCCTCTCTGCAACTCGAGCTGCACAGAATGGATTTCCTCCTTCAATAGTGAAGACTTCTTTATCGACCACTCTCACTTCTTCATGGAATAATATGAAATCCATGCCGAAAATCAACTATTGTGATACATGTTCGAAGAGTTTTCCTTCACCAAAGAGTCTGAGAAGGTGGATTATAATCAAGTTTTAATAATCTGTTTATTCATAATTGATTTCAGTCACAGTTGCATCCGTCCTACTGAAGAAATCTCTTGTCCATCTACATTAAATGCTACTCTAAATCTATCACAAATACTTCAGACTCCTCCCGTATCGTATGTGTGTACATCTATTATTTTTATTTATTTATTCTCTTCAGTTTGGATTTGAATAGATTCGATTCAACTGAGATTCCATCGAATCTAATTACTCCTGATGTATCATCATACGAATCGTTAGTTATCTTCTTCCATTCATTCCAATAATTAAATGGTATCTAGATCTCCTCCAAGTGAAAGTGCATCGATGGATGATTGGAATAGTGCATCTTCTGATGGAAAGACAGAAGAAAAAGGAGATAAAGAAGATCAATCTTCTCTTTCCCAACCTTCCAAAGCGGAGAACAAATGGTGCCCTGACTGTGGAAAAATTCTATGTTCGACTAGTAATCTGAAGAGACATCGGGCGACTTGCAAATACTCGTCTGATATTAAGTGAGGGATTACTCATTATCTTACGGTTACGGTTCTCTATTATCATTGTAATGGATATAATGTACAGGGAGGAATGTTCCAATGGTAACGATGCTCCTCTTCCCAAATGGGCGGAGAATAAGTCTCAATCATGGGTAAGTATCTTTGTGATGTATATGAGACTCCATTGATCGTTTCAGTTACAACTCTCAGTTGGTGAACATCTGAAAGCTAAACATTTGGGATTAACTCTTAGTCTGAGGAATGAAGTGAAAGACGAGAAAGGAATAATCGGAGTGACACCATCCGTCCCATCCACTATATCCTCCTCCACTACTCCCAGTCCAACTACTAATATTAATCCAATAGTAGTGAAAGAGGAAATCATTCAATCGTCTCCTTCTATCATTCGAGAAGAGAAAGAGATCAAACTTGCAATTGATTCTCGTGCTCCGTACGAGTGTACTGTCTGTCTCAAAACGTGAGTAGTATCGCTCTCGTTTGGTCAAATCTTGATTTGTCGTAGATTCTCTTGTCGTAAGAACGTCCGTCGTCATATGGTTGCAGTTCACAAAGTAATTCCACCTCCTGGAGCTTCACTTAGTGCCACTCCAAGACCAATGAATGAACAATCAAACAGATTAACGGTTAGATATCAATGAGGAATATGAAAAGAATTGTTGATACGTTCAGGTCTCTCGTTCATCAGAAGAATCGATTGATGGAGATGAAGAAGGAAATGGAGAAATTAAAAAGGAAGAGATTGGAGAAGAGTTGAATACTCCTTCCCCTACTCAGAAAGAAGGAACGAATAGTGTTGTCAATGTGAAAGTGAAGACAGAGAATGGAGATGGATTGGAGAAAGATCGATTGATGGCTGAAAAGAGAAAGATTACTAAGACTGATATTAAAGTTGAGAAGGAAATTCCTCTTGACTTCACTCTTCAAAGTGCTAATAAGAAAATGAGATTGGATGCTATCAGGTAAATTACAATTCTGTTGAACGTATTCAAAAGTACATAGAAGAGTATATTGGAATGGTGTAATTATTGCAGGGAAGAGGATGGTGCTGTTATCAATGCTCGATCAGTGAAGATGATTGTATCACGAATAGGAGCTATGAGGGCATCCCCTTTACTTGCTTCTCTTCTATCCAACTCAAGAGAGATTACTCTCGATGTTTCTTCATCAGCTCTTCAGGTTTTCCCTTTCTCCTTCTCACTCTTCAATTCAAATATAACAGAGTATGTTGATGGTGTACTCTGACAATTCGAAGCTATCTCTTCATAATATTTCTGAAGTGGCAGAGATTGCATTGAAACTCAAAGTGAATCAAGTTAAGAATCTGTGTGAGAAGTTTATTATTGCTGAGGTAAGAATAAGGGAAAGAGTGTTATAATGTTCATCAAGATAACATTAATTTGCAGGTTTCTAAACTGGATTTAATGAGAGCCATTCGATTGGCAGATATGTACAAACTTTCCAAGCTAAAGGTTTGTAGAATAACAATATTGAAAGTAGATCATGAGACCGCACCTGTACAATTCGCATATAATGGGGAAATAAATTCAGGATGATCTCTTTTCTTCTCTGAATATCGAAGTTCTTCGTTCGATGGCAGTAAACGATGATTATAAAGAGATGAGACCAGAGTTAAAAGCCGAACTTCTCGATAAGTTTGGCGAATTTTTGTAGTTTGCCTATTTATTTCCGATTCTAACTAATGTAGAAGTAGATAGCATGCTTTCCAATAGTCTGTCATTTCCCCCCATTCAATCTAGTCATAAATGTATAATCTTAACCAGACTATTTTGTACAAGTAGCCAAAAAATATTTCATAATAATATTGCAACTGTATAATAGTTTGGATGCATAGCTGTGCTATTCTCGATTATCTTGTCATTATTTGATTGTGCTGCTTTGATTGCATAGTTTACATTCCATTTTTGATCTCATCGATACTTACCTCTTTTCTAACCTATCTATACACCATAGATACTAACCTTTTCATACATGTTATTACATTACTTTACCTTGAGATAATCTCGGATCTCTCTCTCTATTCTATAATCGAACGATCTCGTGCTCCAAATTGATTACTGTATCCCCTATCGAGTCCATCGATCTCTTCCCTATTGAGCTTATCCCTCAATCGATACTGCTTCTCCTTTTCAAATGGTACTGTACTTCCCTTCTCTCTAGTCCATCTTTCATATCTCTAGATTATATCTCACCTTTTCTTGTCTTCTAGAGGATAGAACATAATAAACCAATTTTTATGGATATTGTTTGCACTGGCCTCAAATATTCTTTTTAGGACAACTTTTAGGAGAGCAGAATGAATTCGAAATTTTTTTGGACGAATGAAATATAAATGCTTGTCATAACTGAATAGCGGACCTAGACGGGGGAAAATGGAGGGGGACATCATCCCGCAGTGCACGTGAAATTATCAACGAATTATCTAAATAGTTTTGTAACGTAGACGTATAGAATATAGTATCATAACCTTCAGAGTGAAAATGAGATTAGATGATCTGTCATTATGATGTCATAATATTAGATATCATCATCAGAGCGAACAGAAAACGTTCATGCCTTCGATAGGTTGGTTGCGAAGAAGTGATAATCTTGATAATTTGCTGAATTTATTAACAACTAAAATTTTTAAAAATGGAATCATAATAAAACTACTTGTCAATATCATTTTGGCCAATTTGCTACCGTAATGCAACCGGTGTTCGGTAACTTTTCGAAAGTAAAGAATTTTTTAAATATTTATTTTATCTAAAATGTAGTAGTGTTATTGTGTTTTCTCCCGATAGTGTTATATTTGAGTTATAGGTTTTAAATGGATGCGAAGCTTCTCGCTTGTCTCCGTAGTGGAGCTGAAATCCCACCTCCTCTCGTTCCAATCGTGTATGAGTACGGCGCTTTCCTAGTGAGTACCCTAGTAGTTCTCTTCCTCAATATATATTGTTACTTGCAGATATTGCGTGATTTTCCTGTTGGTTCGGAGTTCGGGATTGATTACAAATCATGGAAAACAGGCGACCAATTCATGGGTCTGAAAATGATTCCTCCTGGAGTACATTTTGTATATGTCAGTGTGAAAGGAATGCCTCGAATAGGTACGATATACTTGTATTTGCGTCATGGAAAATGTTCCAACTTCAGGATTCTTCCACAATTTTCAACCAAAAGAAGTTTTGGTAAAGAAATGGAGTAATCTAACGGAGGATCTCGACGAATCTATCGTATCCGCTGAAGAGATTGAGAGGTGAAAAAAATCAGATTAATAAAAAAAACAGATAGTAGTTTCTAGGTTCCGATCTAATCTGAAAAATATGGATCGAATGTTGGGACCGTATCCATATGAAGAGTATCGAAAATGGTACTCACTCACTGATTTCATTACACAGGTATGGTAATTATTAAATTCGGGATTACCAGTTCTTTCTACAGAGCGATGTCGATCGATTGAACCCTGAGAAAGGTAGAATCTCAGCCCAAGCCGAATTGGAAAGTTTGGAAACGAAAATGGAAAGAGAATCTGATGTGGGATGCAGCAGTAAAGTTACCAGGTATTTTTGATTTGTATGTTGATTTGTATTTGTATGTATGTCTCACTTAATGTTCGTAGATGTATTTTGTGTTTGACGTAGGTATTTGTGTGAATAATGGAGTCTGATTGCAGAGAAAATCCGAAGCGAATGAGATTCGCAGACGAGGAAGGATTGCCTGTGATGGAAGTGAAACCTGGATTCGAAATACAATTCACTCAGATTCCTCAATTACCTGGAGATAGAGGAAGGAGGACTGATCACTCGGTCTATCTACAGTATGCTCATTTGATCACACTTCGGTTATTACTCTCGTTACAGACATATCCTCTCGAATCTCTCAGTGAATGAAGTACTGGCTGAACTACAGTATGCATTCGTATGCTTCCTCATTGGACAAGTATACTATCGTGTCGTTATGTAGTAACAATTGAAGAGTTAAGGTATTCGAGGGTCTTGAACAGTGGAAGAAGATGATTCATTTGGTATGTCTCTCTCCTTCATCTATCACAAGCCATAATGAACTATTTGTATCTCTCATGAGGTACTCTTTCCACTCTCATATCACTTACTCTTTCTCTCTCTCTCATCTCAGAGTTCTCTTCTATCAAACAAAAGAATGTCCTAAGGACTTCTTCATCGACATTCTATCTAAAGTGAGTATGAGTGATGTCATTCTCCTAACTTTCTCTTCCCATTACAGGATAACTTTCTCACGACTACTCTCTCAGTAATGTTCGCTAATATAGCAGGTAAGGAAGAACTTTCACTTGTTTAGTACTTGTTTGTCTCTCTTAACTACATAGTCTCTTTCTTTCTTTCTCTTAGATAATAAAGGAGTAAACACGAAATGAATTATTATCTTTCAGACTCGAAGGCAAATGACGAATTAAAGAAGAAGTCGGCCAATTTCAAATTGCTACTGGAGAGAAATTTCAAGTGGAGTTTCGAATGCAAATGAATTGTTAATAGTGATCTCTTGCCTTCTCTTCTCCTCTTTTGATGATCTTCCAGGTATTACACTGTTGTTGAATGTTTCATGTTGAATACAATCTCGGGTTCTCGTAAATCTTTATCATTTGGCGATTGAGAAACACAAGGAAGTGACCACGAAAAGGGGGGGCATTTCACTCGGAAAGAATATGGTAGAAAAGATGATGGAATAGATTACAATCATTCAATAGTGACCAGTCGAGAATTATGTAATGGAATGGAAATTACGAATAATAGTAGTTCAGTTAGATAAATGTGTTAGAGTATGTTGAGTGAGTAGAGAAGGAGAAGAGGCAGTAAATGGACAGAAAAGACAAGGATGAGATGGATTGAAAATAGAAGAAGAATGAGAAAAGAGAATATGTTGAGTAAGAAGTGATGAGCTACTCGTTCTGTAATAAAGATATTATTCAATTATTAATTGATTATTCATTGATAAAGGGTTGATATTCCCTCCATCTATCATTCGTGTGAATCCCTTGTGTGCATACCCCATCCCCAATCCATTAGAGGGATTAATAGTTGAAATAGATACCTATAGTCGCACTCAGTACAAGTCAGTTCATTCTCCGTTTCACTCGATGTACTCTCCTAGAATTGAATAGATTATGAGTGAATGAATATGATTCACTCACTTGTTTCTCACTCTCATTATCCTCAGTGGAAGTGGCACTCTCTGTGTCTTCTTCCATCCTCTCCAATCCAAATGGAGAATCTACAAATGGGTTATTATCAGCTACTTCATATACTATGCATATGAGTTGTGGTAAATAACTGACTAGACTGTGAAGTGGCGTCATCGCTCTTCTCCAATGGTTGATCAATGATGGAGATAAGGCCCTCATTCACGGATAAATTAGACTTCTGAAATTTGTTTTGTTATTCCACCGTATTCCAATATTTTGTTAACTCCTCGAATGAATAGAAGGGGGAGGGGTCATTTTCATACCGTAATTTCCTTCTTAATTTCGTGTCTTGCCATGTGTTTCTCAAGCATAGCTGGAGATTTCGAGACATGTTTGCACCTAAAAGAAGAATTCAAATTTGAATTTGAGATGATAAGAGAAGATATTCCTTTCAATTGAAGAATATATACCTTGGACATCTTCTCGATCCTGAATAGCATGATTACCGTATCATCTCAATTTATCGACTAACCCAAATCAATCGATTCCGGGAGATCGATACCGTGTCTGTAGTACTTGTGAAAGTGAATGTACCTTAATTGAATCATTCATTCTCGGGTTTAGAATGTGATTCATTATTGAAGTACCTTGCTTCTCTGGTAGTAAAATCACATCCAGGTATTCCACATTTGATGGGAGGATTTCGATGATATATGGTAACATGGTAAGATACTGAGTTGTATCTACCGTATATCTGTAGAGAGTTATCTATCATTCATATCATTGGGAGAGAGATTACGGTACTATTCGAATGATGCTTCTCTTTTATGACTGACCTTCTTGCAAAGTGTGCACATAAATCCCGTGTCGGTCTTTTGAATGAATTTTTTACTGCAATTTTTTGGTTACTTTTGTCCTGCGCGATTAAACTAACTTTCGACACCATCCTTCCTTATCTGTGTTCGGAATCATTTGATCTACTCTTGCTTCCGAACTCTTGGACCTTGAAATTGTTAATTAAGCGGAAAATATGATAAGAGTAGAACCTTGTCTCAATTGTCTTGGGTGATTCTTTAGCATCTTCTTCATTATTGTCGAGTGTGGGAAAGAGAAGAGGATTGAGAAGAGATTGAGATAGAATGGCACTATTCAATTGTGATAGAAGGGCAGGATTGGAATAGAGAGACAGAAGAGACTCATACAATGTTGATGCTGCAAATGATACCGTAGTCAGGAGGGGGCGGGGGATACAGTGGTAATACCTAGAGTGAGATTAGAGATCGGGATGGGCTTAAGAAGATCCTTGGAATCTTCATCTTCATCTGCTTTCACGGAGACCTATCATGAATTACTGTAATTGAAAGATGGAATTCTTAATTGGTTAACCGTTTCATTGGAGAGAAGTTTCTCCAGATCCATGGAAGTATAAGGAGGAACTCTGAAGAGAAAGAGAATGACTGATATGAATGAAAGTGTTCGAGGTGGCGGGAGGAAACGAGAAGAGAAGAGACGAAGAGAAGGAGGGAATGACCTATGAAAGGAGGGGAGAATGACCATTCATTCCTCTCTCTCCTGAAGACGACTGAGAATGGCAAAAGGGAGAAAGAGAGAGAGAGAGAGATACAGTATGCAGAGAATTGATAGAAATAGATGGGAATTGTATATTGGAGTATAGAAGAGTTGGGGGAAGCAGCCAAAATGAGAGATAATGAGTCTTCCCCCCATTAAAGGAAGGGAAGATTATGAGAATAGAAGTGACCGATCTAGAAGGGGACAGTGAATGAATGAGTGTAGAGGAGGGGAGTAGGAGGAAAGGGAAGTGCCATCCAGCTACTACCTCCACTATCTATGAACATGTTCGAGAGTAAGGAGTAGTATGGCATACGTGATTGTTGTCCTCCTCCTCCTCCCCCCCCCCCCCCCTCTCTCCTTTCCTTCTTCTCCTCCTCCTCTCTCTCTCATTCTCTCTCAGATGCCATAGGGAGAGTCTCGACCGGTCAGTTCAGTGCCGAGTTCCCTCTACGTACTAACAAGTTGGTTCCAACTTAGTACACAACCCGTTTCTTCGGCTGCATCTGGGAAGAGGAGGGTGGGGGAGGGAG
>LS487365.1:242313-258627 GCA_900490705.1 Pristionchus arcanus
ACCTTTCCCCCCCCCCCCTCCATTCCCTCTTCTTCTTCCTATTTTCCATCTCTTCTTTCTTCTTCCATCCATTCATTCTCTTCCACTTTGTTATCAGCCCACTGCTGATTCCATTTATGCTCATCTTTTCATCACCAATAGAGGGGACATATTACCCTCCCACTCCCTTCCTCTCACTCTCTACTTCTGCTTTTCAACCACTCTTCCTTTCCACTAATTCCCTGCACTATCTCCACCTCATTTTCATAACATAACCCCATACTCGATGGAGATTACACTTGATCTCTCATTCTCTCTATACTTCTAATTTTCATTTCAGGTAATATCCTATCGTATGAAGAGGGTATAGAGAGATACTCTCACAATGATCACTTCTCTTCATCTATTCTTTCTTCTTTTTCCATTCTCTTTCCTTCCATATTCATTCTCTTCTCCTCACTTAGTCTTCGATCCTTCTTCTGTATCACTCGTTCCTCAAGAGAAGATCAACTTCTCAGTCTCCATATCGTGAGTCCATTTCCATCTCGATTAGACTTCTTCGTCGTAGAATATGCCCCTATCATCTCCTAAAGTGTAATTCATTGTAGTGAACCAGTGGAAGATGTACTCTCGGTCACATTCAAGACATCGGAGTACATTCTATTTTCTCCCGTTCTAACTATATCTTCAAATGAATCATCTTCTCTTGAAGTAACTGCAGGAAATGATCCAATCAATCAGGTATTTGGTATACCTCACATCTTTTTTGGCTTTCTTTCCATTCGATCATTCGATCACACTGCACTTGCGGTTTGTTCGCAATAGATAAGAACTAATTTGGAGTGTTATCTATTGAGGGGTGATGTCATGTGCATTTAATGAGAATTCCTATTACAAGATAGATTATTTATAATTTCCACAGTCTCATTCATTGATATATAGGTCTATCTCGAGATTGAATCGTGTTTTGTGAATGGGACGATTATCGACTGTCCATTGGAGTAAGTTCATTCTCTTTATCTCTATGAATTGACCTTTAAAATCTCTTTAATCTGAAAAGAATCGTTGTGAGTATGACAAGCGATGATTCGATTGATCATCATTCATTTCTTCTTTAACTTTTTCTAACTATTCTGTTTTAAGTAATTCATCATCATTTGCTCGAATTCGTATAATTCGTTCCCATCCTCTCGATGTCATCGTTGATATCGTTGGATGGGCATATTTCCTAGCCTGGAGTATCTCATTCTGGCCACAGATTATACTCAATTTCCAGAGGAAAAGGTTAATTATTCATCGTTCAGATCAGATGATGCTATCTTACCTTTCCAATACTGTGAATGTTCAAAGAACCTGAATTATTTCAGTGTGATAGGTCTCAATTTTGATTTCGTTCTTCTGAATACGATTGGATTTGCATCGTATACAGTGTACAATTGTCTTCTCTTCTTCGATAGTCAAGTGCAGGTATGCACTATCTTCCCTTCTCTCTCTCTCTCTCCCGCTCTCTTTTCCCTCTCTCTCTCAGTCAGAATATATCTCGTCATTCCCTCGTTCTCCCATTCCCGTCCTTCTCAACGATGTCGTCTTCGCTGCTCATGCTTTCCTTGCCTGCACAATCACGGGAATCCAGGTATCATGTTTACCCCCCCCCCCCTCCCCCTTTCATTCTCTTCCCCCCTCAGGCAATCTTTCTCGAAAGAGAGAATCAAAGAGTATCTCGAGTATGCATCGGATGGTCGAGTATTCTCGTATTATGTGGAATAGTCACTTTTATTCTTACTCTAACGAAGTAAGTCTTTCCATATCCGGGATATTGTCAATTCTTTGTAAAATCTGATTGTTCCAGTGTAATTCAATTGCTTACATTCGTTGATTCTCTATCGTATATCAAAATGGCAGTTACACTCTCCAAGTATTTCCCTCAGGTATCATTCCTTTCCATCTACTTTCTTCTCCGGAAGGAATATCCACCTCCCTCATCATACTCAATCTATCTCTTTCTCTTTAAGGCCATAATGAACTTTCGTCGTAAATCGACAGTTGGATGGTCGATTGGAAATATTCTTCTTGATTTCACAGGAGGAACTCTTGATTTGTTGCAAGTTGCCCTTCAGGGATTAAATGTCGCCAATTTCTCAGCTATTATTGGTGAGACTATCTATTCATTCATTCTCCCTTTCCTACTTATTCTTTTATTCCTTTCAGGAAATCCAGTCAAATTCGGTCTTGGTTTTGTCTCGATCGTCTTTGATATTGTATTCATGATTCAACATTATATTCTGTACAAAGATGCCCAGGTGAGATATCATTCTTTTTGAATTGGAAATAAAGGTATTCGTCTCTTAATTAATTTCCCATACTCTCTTACCGTACTGATCGGTGAGAGAGCAAGTGAAACGAAGAGACGATTACCTGTGTTTGAACCTCTAATTCTTTCTCTATCTTCTTCTCCAATAGTATATCAATTGACAATGCATGTTGTAGACAGAAAAGATAAGATTATGAGGTATTTCTTTGTATTCTCTCGTGAGTTAATTCATCATAATTGTGTAATTGGCACACATTCTCACCCACTGCTTCCACGCTATCACTCCTTACTCCACTGTCCTCTCTCTCTCTCTCTCACTCACTTATTCATACTCATTCCATTTCAGATAGTGGGAGAATACGAAGAAATCGAGGAGGAAGGGGAACGTCCTTCTTCTCCTTCCATTCAAGGAATTGATAACAATATTGATAATGATGAGAGTCAAGCCTAAACTCTCTCCCACCTCCTATCCCATGTATATTGTTGCCCTCCTCCTCATCCCCACTTGTATCTACCTCTGGTGTCCGCCCACAAGTTGGAATCAAGTACTTCCCCCAAGTTGCCTCCAAGCTTGATGGCAACTTGTGGGAAGTACTTGATTCCAACTTGTGGGATCTTTGAGCGGGGGAGCGGGTTACGGTAGTTTTCTCTCATTCGCTATCGTGTTGTGTCATGTTCATTACTATTCAACTGCTAGTACGGCGCATTTGCTTTATTTATTATTTATGACAATCAAAACGTGATTTACAAGAAAACAGCATTACAGTCATTACAAAAACGACTAATTGTTAAACACAATTTCGATGAAACATTAAAATTCCTAGTCTTCGTAAGAAGTGTCATTCTTGAATAAATTAGATAGTCATTAGTCGTCGAGGGCAACCGATTCTGAATAGAACATCGAGAATTGCATGAATTATATGCGTGAAGACTCACCGGATAATGTAATTCTTCTCCGGGTTTGAAAGAATTATAAAAATTAATAGAAACGTCCAATATTTGGAAAACTTCCCTTCTCTTCCTTCCCTGCAATCTCGTTCAAACTGATAAACGCTCACCTTTGATAGCATTATAGGAACTCCAATCAATATAATTTATGAGAAATTGACGCAGAATATAATACACTCCGTAAAATAAAACAGAAATTCAATCGATGAAAGCATGTCCAAACTTGAAAATGTTGTTGTGCGCAAAGTGCGCTTGAGGGGTCTGTCTTTTAATTTTAGTACAGTCAAATTTTCGGGTATGTAAACAGGCTCCCGGTGCTTGATTCCAACTTGTGGGAATGGGGCAGGGTTACTGTACTTGATTCCAACTTGGAATCTCATTTCTACTTGATTCCAACTTGTGGGCGGACACCAGAGACACTATTGGTGCGAAACTTCTCGAGTTGCTTTACATCATCTTCACTTTATTTCAACTTGTCAGCATTGAAAAGGGTTGTAATGACATTGTAATGAAGTAATGAGTCAATCAAACATGGGAAGTCAATTTTTCCTTCTTTTCTTGAATTGCCTCTTGAAGGAAGGGCATAAATGTATCTAGATTCATGCTCTTCTTCATACACTTTGCATATGCAACAGCAGGTATCTGTCGAATGGAACGGGCTGAGAGGGAGAGAGAAGATGATGCAAGAATAGCACAACAACTATCCACTACGGTATCGACAGTAGGTGAGATCACTCCGATCTGGAATACGATATTAATCGATGAGAGGATAATACAGTATACCTTGATTAGTTGCTCGATACATGATCGATAGATTGAAGTGAGCGCCCTTTCACCTGTAATATATAGCCTATAAAATAATTCATATGTGTGTGAAAAACCTGGGATAGGAACTACTCTCGAAATATCGGATCGATCAATGAGAGCTCCATCGATAGAATCTCCTAGATTAGAAGTACAAAGGACGAAGATATTGGGAAGACGACGAAGTCGATCGAGTTGAGTAAGAAGAGCATTGACTGCACGAATTGAATCTGTTGGATCTGATCCCGATGATGAACGAGACTAAAGAGAATAAGGAGATGAAGGAATGAAGGAATTAACTTACTCGAGATGCACAAAGAGACTCTGCTTCATCTATGAGAAGGAAAAGAAGAGTTGATGGATCTGAGGCCATCTCTTCTGCTTGTTCGAATAGACGAGCCACTAGTTTACCACTCTGAACAGAATATCAATTGATGGGGGCTGGGAGAAAGACTCACCTCAGAGAACCATTTGGAGAAGAGGGAATGTGTATTTACTTCGATCATTGCACATTTGGAGAACTTATCATTTAGAATAATTGATGAAAGTTGAGCGAGACCTTTACAAAGTGAGGTCTTCCCTGTACCGGGAGGGCCTGAATGGGATACGATAACACGATAAATGGACGATAGTATAATACCCAGAAGAAGCATAAGTCGATTGACGGAAATAATGCTCGTATCGATACCACGCTCAGATAAATCGATTAAAGAGATGAGATATGAAAGAAGCTAGAGATAGTGCGATTATGATAGATGTAACTCGGAATAGTAAACCTCATTTTTGATATTGTCGTCATAGATGAGAGATGGCCAAATACTCTCGAACTCTGCACATGGTAGTTGCCAGAGAGTCGAACCAGCAGTACCTAAATGATCTGTTTGATTCATTGAAGCAAGAGTTAGTAATGTGAACCTTGAGAATTGTCGTCAACAGATACAGATTGGATAAGAGGACCATCAGAGTATAGAGAATACAAATGGCATTTAGATAATGAGGGAGGGAAACTACACGACACCATGGAATGTGAAGGAATGCTTAGACAACTGAAGAATGATATTGGGGATGGAGGTCTGAAACGACGATAAACTGACCCCACCACAGAGTAGTCTATAAACTCGGTGTTAACTCCTTCCATTCCTGTCCAATTCTGCACTTCTATTGATATACTATCCTTTATATCTTTAAGATACTCGGTCACTTTCTTTTTGGATCTGTAGGTGAAAATATTTCCGAATAAGATAAGGATACCTTACATTCCGGGTTTGATCTTCACAAGGAAGAAGATATCTCGAGCTGCTTCATTATCATCAATTAGTTCTATAAGTTGCTCCGGAATCTCAACGTCCATCATCTAAAACAAATTGTGATAGGTATCGAAATGACATTCAATGACATTGATGAATAATAAAGGGGCCTTAAGGGGGTCAAAATCGTCCTTGTTGAGTGCCTTCAAATATAGCGAAAATAAATACATTTCCCGCGCGATGGAATACAGTATGTGTCTAGAAATTCATGTCAAATTATTGATTTCTTGTTATTACAGTATGCTCAATTTGTATATTTCGGAAATGTCAATAAATCGTAAACTGTATGTTTTTTTAATTGAATGAATAGTCCTATTGAAGCAGACTAAAGTATACGTTGTCATGGTTACTCAGTCCTTGGCATAAGACTGCCCTCAATGAGGTTTACTATTTACATGGTGAGAGTGGGAGGATGTCAGCTTTCCAAGTCCTTCTTGGCTTCCAAATGTTGATGCTTCTGATCGATCTCATCTTCAATACTCTATCCATTCTTCTCTTCCAACACAATACTGTACTTCTCACTCTATACATGTCAGTCTATCTCAGTCCCTCGATATTTGTGTAATTGTTATTTAAGATTACAAGACACTTGTTTAGTTTTATCTCTCATTCTTCTGGTCATTACATTCTCTTCTACATTTGTCTTCCAGGTAAATGGAGCATAATTTCAATTCATTTCAAAATAATGTTAAGGCCGGTTTAATCTCCCTTCTCATATCTCGATTCGCCCACACAATCCTAATTTCATTTTTCTACTTAGCTCTATGTATTACTGTACATGTATATTCACTGAGACTACGTTGGGATTCTAATGGAGTACATGTATGGAACTACTGGATCGGAGCGCTATTCGTAGTTCAGAAAATATGTAATTATTTATTGGAGAGAAAGGTCCGTTAGTATGAATTTCAGTTGCGGCTCTCTACTATGGGACAGTGAAGAGATCAGCTCTTAATCTAAGTGATCCGCGTCTTCGAGCTGATTCTAAATGGCTGCACAATAAAGTTCGCAGCACTTGAATTTCGAATTAACTTTATTAATTGCCGTAACAACTGTACAAAAAAACGAATGAACGATTGATGAAATGAGACCAAGATTCACCTTATAACAACGAAGAATGATCAAACTGACAAAAGAAGTGGATAAGATTAGACTACGAGTCGATAAGTGATATATCTACCAGCAGTCTCAGAGGGACGAATAATCTTCACAACCTGACCTCTCTTCAATCCGAAGTATCGAGCGACGGGATCACTAATCTGGATACGAGGCAGTTGGGTGTCCTTCAGCTTGCTGCATTTACAATGTAAATTACAATAACAATGTAATTATTACATCGTTCAATTATGGTTTTTAATTTTAGCATAACAATACAGCATTTCCTTGAAATCTACGTAAAAGACAAAAATGCATTTAATGATAAAACGTACTATCTCGCGAGAAGTTCAGCCTTCTCATCACTGGTCATCACAACGTGTTCGGGAACAAGCTCGTGCTCCGTGATATTCACCATCAATTCAGCTTCCAAGAATTGTTCCAGAGTGTACTTCGGAGCCATGTCAGCGATTGCCTACACAATCATAAATTGAAGTTTATATAGGAAAATATGTATATTACAGTCTGTAATTTACAGACCATGAATTATGAAAGAAATTATGGATAGTCAACCAACCTGCTTCGCAGATGGAGTCATTCCTGTTTGCACACAAATGATCGCTCTAGTGATATTCTGCTCTTGCATCTTAAACACACAAATTAAAAATTTGCGTTAAACAGAAAATAAGGTATACCTGCTGACATATAGCCTTAATGGTCTTGATTCCTATCTTTGCGTCGTCTGGGAAGAACACGAACATTTGATCTAGAAAAATAAAAGAGACTGATGGACAATGGTAATGATTAAGGTGAAATAGGAGATAAATATGACTGACCAGTGGGATCATCGTTATGGGCAACGAGCACTGTCAACTCTGCTCTGGCAGGTCGACCACTTTGAGCGAACGTCTCTTTGAACTGAGTGAGCGTCTGATCCAATTCATCTTGAGTTACCAGATATCCACGATCATGACACATCTAAAGTATATCATAGGATTAAACGTTCGGTATCGGTATTACCTGAAATATTGGGAATACCGACCCACTTTTTCTTTAGACTCTTTCGCTCTATCGCGCTATTTCTTATCTCTAACCGTCAGATGTCAAATACAGATGTCAAATACTCAGGTCATGAAACCAAAGATGTGGCATGCTAAATTAGGCACCGCAGATTAAAAATTCAAACTCCTTCTAAAATTCCTATTTTGCTACTGTGGGGTAATCGACGATGCCGAATCATGATAGCGCTTTCAGAATTTCAAAATATTTTAATTGGAGCTAGTTTTTAGGTGCATTGCTAAGCCCCGCCCCCTGTGGTGTAGCGACCGAGAGTGTGCAGTTCGCTGAGTCATTATTTTTCAGCGGGTTTATCACTGACATATTCAAATACTTTTATTATTAATTTCTAACGTGTATTCAGATAGCGCCACATGAAATGTTCAATAATTGATAAATAGAACGGCTGTTTTCCTCGTCGGGCGTCAGTTATTAGCGTAACAATATTCTACAGTAATCTCTACCGTGCTAACACGCGCACTGATCCTCGATTCTGATCCTTAATGCAACCTCTACCGAAGGAGATTCCAAAAACAACTGGCTATTAAAGTGGCGTGCTTCAATTCCACGAGAATTTCAGGAAACGCAATATTTGATGTACTAAATTTGATAATCATTTGCTAAGTTTGGGTGATTTGAATTATGCTATTTTTTCGTTTATAAGAGGATTATAACTCGAAGAAGACATTCTGAACGAAATTGGAGAGCTGCATATCTTAAAACGTTCACTGAGCAATTTATTGTCAAAAAATGAGTAATTCAGAAATTTTGGATCAATTTCTCGTTTTGGGTGATTTCAATTTTTTTTTTATTTTTCTGTAGTGAGTTATTAGTGACGATATCTAAATAATAATTACGAAAATTAAGAGCTGCATCTTCCAATAATCAATTAATCAGTAAAAAGTGTTTTTTGTGTGACGATTTTAATTCCCGCGCGTGCGAGGTTTATTAATCGGTCGCAGGCCTTTTCTGGCTCTTGATTTCGAAATTGCGCCCCCTACATGCTAATACAAATTTTGAAGACTATTGCACTAGTGGTGGTAAGGATTCGAGTAGTTTCCTCCGTTTTGCCTATCGGTGGTATGCTTTTCTCTAATTTTTGTTCAAATTGGCCTAAAAATGTGGTATGGATAGGTCATTTCGGGAGGAGTATTTGACCTGTGGTCGGTAATCACGATGCAACCCTACTATCATATTTATTACTTGTCCATTTTTATATTCATTATGCGATATAAATTTTCCTTTTAATTTTATGGCCTTTTGACTGGAGAAATTACTTCAAATGGGACGACGTACATCGTCTGTACATACGACGGCTAATACGACGGCAGACGTTTCTAAAAGCAAAAAAGGCCTCAGAAGGAGACTGATTTAATCACGGCTATAGTTTCACAGCAAACTACTGCAGTATGCTACCATTGGAATAGCATCATATGGCGATCTATCTTTTCTACGAACAAGGAAAATAAATCGAAGGAAATATTCAATTTCGAAAGAAATGTTTATATTTCAAGAAATTCTCACTTGCATGACGGTTTTACGCACTCTCCACAGGCGATAACACTCCTGTTCGTCGTCGGCCATATCTATAGATACGAAAGGATGAATACAAATCGATACTAATAATAATTGTAGAAAGTAATAATATGTATTTTATAAAATTTTAAGGGAATCTTGCAATAAGCGCTTGCAAACGAAAGAAAGTGACAACAATAAAAGTGCTTTTTACTAAACCACCAAGCCGTTTAACATTTTCCGGATTAGAGTATTGAACTGAAAAAAAAATACTGTCCTATAGGATATGTCCTGACTTTGTGCCTTTCTTTCTCTTTCTATTTTTTTAAAAAAATTTCAATCGGTACCACGAGCGTATTCACTAGATTTAATACATATTTCAGAATGGTGAAAAGGTCTCGTGACAAAAGGAAAGACGAATCAGTAGAGGTCAAACGCTCTCTCGTTCTGACAAGCTTTCACATAAACTCTAAGATTCTTGAAAAGGAATCATTCACAGCAATTCGGCAGATGCTCACAAGTAAGTAAAAGTAGTGTGTACAATAATTTTAAACGGTCAAATTTAGAGAGTGATCCGTTTCCTCATGTCCACCTCGATAACTTTGTTGGTGACGGTAATCGAGCTATCCATCAATTAGAAAAGGAACTATTAACAATGGATTTTAGGAGGTATATTAATAGTGATCGCACTCTCAAGGATACCATTTACTTCTCTTCCAGGAGAGAAAACGATTTATACACTTTATCTCAAACAGTTGATCTGAAGTCTCTCAAGGCCACTCAAGCACCCTTTCTTTATTCATTTCGGTATTTGCTCTTACAATTTTAAGCATATATTACAACATATGTTGTATAATTCAGACGATTTCTGACTACATCTGTACGATCATGGCTTTCTGAAACATCAGGAATCGAGCTAACTTCTCAGGTTTGCTTTACATCCTATTGTTCTTTTTTTGTTAAGAAGTGAGAACAATATATTTGTAGGTTGATTCAACAGGAAGTGTATACACTAATCATGACGGTCTTCTTCCTCATTCGGATCTCATTGGAACGAGACATTTCGCATTCGTACGTTTTGGAAGATATTTAAGAACTAATTAATGTATTTAGGTATACTATCTCACTGATAAGGAATGGGAGGAAGAGGATGGAGGCTACCTTCAGCTTTATTCTGTCAATGGTATTATTTATATACGATATTTGCATAGAGGGGGGGGGGGGTTTTTCAAGCAGAAGACGGCATACGAGATATTGGCGTGACTGGAGTTCAGACGTGTGCTCTTCCGATCTCAAACTCACATGTATTAGGTGAGTTTGGCGAGATGAGAGATGATGGGGTGGTTTTCAAGTCGACGCTTGAATATTCGGAAATTGGGAGCAGTACGAATTCTATCAGGAAGATAATATATAGTAGTTCCTAAGCAATTGAGATATATAACTTCAGATAATCACGAACCCGTTCAAGTTGTGAAAAGCCTCAAACCAAAAAGGAATTCATTCGTTTTATTTGAGGTACGCCGTATATCACCGTATTATTATATATATATATGTTGTTATTGTTAGGTAAGCGCTGATTCTTGGCATAGAGTGGCTGAAGTTCTAAGTGACCGATATCGATTATCTATCAATGGATGGTTTCATTCTACTCGTAAATTGGATCCCCCTCCAATCAATATTCGTACAATTGAACGATTCTCTCCTACTTCCATGGTATAATCTTGTCCTATTACTTCATTCATTCTTCTATTCAGGATGTCGATCTATCAGATCTCGTGGTAGATCTGTATCAGAAACCCGATATGGTCGCTCAAGTTAAGATGTTCTTCAATGATGAATCGGAGGTTATGATCAATGACTTCGTTGAGGTTCCATTCCATCCAAACATATCCTTTTTAAATTGTTTTTTTTAGGAATCTTTAAATGCTTCAGTACTGCAATCGCTCAAGAAGACTAAGTTCTCTCCAGTGGGACCACCCAGCAAAAGGTTTTTTTATTGCGTATTTATGATCCATATATGTAATTATGTTTGTTGTTGTCAAATAATGAATAGTGATCAGGAATTTGATGGGAGCAGATTCGTCGTCCTTAAAGGGAGCTGCTGCCTCTCTATATTCTATACTATCCTCTTCATCTTTCGCCCTCTATTTAACCCATTTGACCTCTATTGATTTGGACGGTTCGAAGAAACATCTTAAAAATAACCATCAATTCTTTTAAGAGACTCTACTATCCCTCCAAGTATATCGATTGGAAAGCGGGAGTTATTCCATATCAGGAGATGAAGAATTGGAAGAGTCCTCTAAAGATGGTCATTGTCTCGATTGTAATGTGAGTGGAGTATTTCTCTGTGGTTGCCTTAATGAATAGTTTAGATCTTCATCGGAGGAGAGGGATGGGATGAGAGTGCAGGAGGTGTAATTGTATATGCAGGGAAGGGAGATACTCAAGAGGTAATCCCCTTTAGTATTCTCATTCATAGTATATTTCTCTTTCAGTTGATCCGTCTTCAACCATCGGGTAGATCATTAGCTCTTGTTCTACGAGAACCAGATGTTTATTCCTTCCTTAAGTATGCAAATTCATCTGCCTCTTCTCCCATATATGTATTCTCGTTGACCTACTATAATGTACCCTTGGAAGAATACGCAGAGGAAGAAAATGAATCTTGATTTCCATATAATTGTTATGTTTCTCTTTGTCGTTATGACTGTTTTTAAGATAAATCATTCATCACTACTAGCAAACAACAGTCTACAACAATCAATAGGTTGACAATAAATCTACAAGAATTTGTTGGAGATAGCGAGAACCTTAGCGAATTGAGCATTGTCCACTTTCGTTTTTAGTTGAGCAGGGATAGCGGTGGTTACTCTGAAATTACGTATTGGCAAGGTTGGTAAATAGAATAGCGTACCTCGTTCCCAGTGGATTTCCTTCTTCATTCAACAATACGATGTTGTTAGTGTCAGTCACCGGAACACCATGCTTTCTTAATTAAGATTAATATCAATGAAATAGTAGTCTACCGTACCTTAAGTGAACGTGGGTATTCGCTCCTACAACGAATGCCTTCTTCATTTCTCCTCTGATTGCAACTAGCACCTATAAAGAAACAATCATTCTAATCAGTCAATCAATTGTACTCAATATCAATAGCAAATGGTTACCTTATCTCCGAGTGTCGCATGGGGCATGTGCTTGGCACGGAATCCCTGCTTGTAGACGTGGATGCAGTATGCAAGCTGAAATATAATCTTCTCATTCAGATATAAGATTCTTTTACCTTTCCAGAGGAGTGCGCTTCCTTTCCCAATTGTGAATTATCTACTACCATACAGCGGGTCCTGTAAAAGTGTTGGAAACGAATCGATAGTGAATAGATAAGAAATTCAAACCTCCTGTGAATTCCCATTACGGGTGGTCGACTTCTATGCTTAGACAGTTCGTATCTGAAAATATTCAATTATATGTGCTTCAATATATTACCCCTTAATCCCTTCCTCTGTTCCCTTATGTTCCCGTATTCGAGTGTACAAATCATTTTGATAGTTTTGGCAGCTATTTATCATATACTTTGAGACAATCATAGATATTGATGAATCTAAACATAATAAGCTCCATTCCACCGTCGTTCTCTTCTCATTTCTTCGCTTGCATTCTCCATTCCATACGGACAATGTCTACATCCATTTCCACAACACTTTCCATTCAATAGCAATTGACTCGTATTTAACACAATATATCCTGTCTTCGGGTCCTTGTACTGTAATTTCCTCTCTTCGATAGATTGTATATGTTTCATATGAATGGTTCGTTCTTCACTCGTCAAGCCATCATATTTCCTCCATTCAACTTTCACTCTTCCAATTGATTCTTCGAATAGCACATAATCAGCAAGTATTTCATCTCCTTTTCCTTTAATTGTTCCTAATTTCTTTTCTCCTCTGGGAGGGGCATAAATGGGTGCAGCATCTTCTTTCTTCAGTGTTAATTCTCCTTTATTCTTGTCCATTCTATCAGGGAGAGAGGAGGAAGAAGAGGTTGAACACAGTCGACGACATCTGAATGGGCCTCTATCACTTTAGAACTGGCCATTTTTCCGATTTCAGAAGTGAGATAAAAGTAATTTTAAGAGTAGTGTTATAAAAATGACCAGTTCTACACGACAGACCCGCATGAATACATTTTACATTTGATCATTCACAAGATCCGTATATAAAATATGAAGAAAAAATGCAATTTAAAAACCTCTAATTGTCTGCACTGTCAAACTTCTACCCCCCCCCCCACCAACATTTTGTTTGTAATAATAATAGTAAAACTAACGCAGGCTGAGGATACCATCGACCAGAAGCTGCTACAGTGGAAGAGATTGAGGGAGAGAAAAGACGATTGATGAGAAGAGAGAAGGACGATGGATTACCCAACATCTCAATCATATTTATTATTGGAGAACATTCATAGATTACGAATGAGCAGTGGTCGAAAAGTCATGTCAAATGGGGGTTACCTTCGGGCACCTTACTCTATTTTTCGACGCATTTTCGGGCATCTAGACCTAAAAATAGCGAAAAAATCAACTTTTCGGGTACCTTACATAAAATTTTACCCGACTTCGTCGGGCACCTCATTTAGTTGTTGACATACTTTTCGACCACTGCGAATGAGCACAATGAAAAAAAGAGATGCATCAAGTTGAAGTAAACAAATTGTCTTACCAAGAACAGATAATGAAATATTATTCACAATTCTCAATAATTCTAGACGGATGATTCACGTACCACGTGAAATTAACAAATATAATTACCCCCTCCCTATTTTTATTCCGAAATATGTTCCTCTCAGTCCATTCATTCCATGTATCCATCGTGGTCACGAGTGGTTCATATTCTCTCTCTTTCCCCTTTTCTATATTCACATCTTTATTTTGAGAAAGAATTTCCCTTCCCAGGATTCCTAATATTTCGTTATTTCAACTGTTGTGAATATGAATCAGCTGCAATCTCCAACTATCTTAACGTAAGTTCCATTCTCGTATTATTCTACCATTCCTCTCATAATCAGTCCTCCAATCTGCCTGTAATACAAAGTCCCACTGCTATGTCTATCTGTGCAAATGTAGAATCTCCCCCTGAAGTAGTTGAAAAAGAGGGAAAGGGCCATATACTCATTATTATGAGTGATGAGGAGGACGAAGAGGTTCTATCTTCTCTCTATCTTCGATCATTCACTCATTCAGCCCTTCTGTAACTCATGGCACGCAGTCACTGCAGTAGCCCTCTTTAAAATGAAGAAGGAAGGAGGACCGGAGTGGCAAGGACAATTAATTGCAGTGCAAACACGTCAATTGGATGTGGACAAGGGATTGCATATTGGAGACTGGCCAAAGGGTATCTACATTCTTTTGTCATTTCATTACTCACATCATTTTAGAGATGGAAACATCAATAGAGATGAGGATACTTATCGAATCATCTATTCTACTTCATCAGAGGAAACCATTTGTAAATGTAGAAGAGACACCTGTGAAAGAAGATGAAGAAGGAAAAGACAAGTTCAAGAAAGGATCACAAGTAAAACCTCCAGAACCAGAGGAAAAACCAACTGCCGAATTAAATGGTCATGGATTGGATGAAGATAGATTGAATGAAGTGAGAATAACCATATTAAATGATAATTAAACTTTGGCCTTGAAGAAGAAACCTCAACAATTACACTATCTCTGGTTATTCTCAATCATTCCCGTTGTATTACTACTCATAGGCGCCTTCTCTTATTATCGATACAAACAGAAGGTAATTAAACTTATTCCCCTTTCTAACCCAGCATAACTGTACTTGGAGAGAAATCAACTTCTGGCAAGGAAGACCTACATCAAAGTAGTTTATAAGTGAGTGAATAAACATTCAATCGGAAGTGGTAATATTTATTAAAGGGCGGATGACTCTGTAGGAGATGTGCAATGGCATGAATCAAGTCAATCTGCATCAGAAGAAGACAAGTCAGTTTCCCCCCCCCCCCCCTCCTCCTTACTAAGTATAACCATTTGCTCCTTAAGATCAGCTTCATCTAAAAATAATTCGACTAGTGCGAGTAAATCAAGAAAGAAAAGATCGAGAAGCGTAAAAGAGTTCATGCATGAGTACTTCGAAGTAAGAATACTTTCTTTTTCATTCTCAATTGATAATATATTTATAACTACAGCGCTTTTCTTCCGATTAGCAGACGGATAATTGAGAATAACTCGCAAGAAACAACTGCACTGACAGCGAACTGCTGTTATGGAAACAATAATTACGATAATCTATCACATGGGTGATAAACTACTTCTTAAATTGTTCCCAGTACAATTTCACCAAGAGACTAGGAACGAAATAAAGCAGGACAAAATATATAAAATATAGAATTGGTTTCAAACCATTTTGCCACTACCTTGAACGAAAAAAAAGAGAGTGTTTATCACTTCTAACAATTTTACAGCATACTAATAATATTATGGATAAAAACGAAGACTGTATTGGAATACACGATATACTCGGGGAATTGTTCTACCGTAATTGAGAAAGATTAAACTACAACAAGGAAGAAACATAAATAGATGGAATGAGATAACAATGAATATATTGGAATAAATATTATATTCCAGATGATCCTCCTCTCTTTCCTCTTTGTCCTCCACCTCCTCCTCCTCCTCCTCCTCTTCCTCTATTCATTCTCATTAAATTAGTAGCTAGATCAGGTTGACGAGGAGGTCGACTTCTCTGAGATGATGTCCCTCTTCCTCTTACTCCTCCTCTCATTCCAGATGATGTCGATGGATGACCACTCTCATTGCTGTAATCTAGTGTTGGCAATTTGATTCTTCAACGAGCGGCCGTAGGCCGCTCGCGGTCGCTTTGCGAGTGAAGAATGAAGAATGAATTCGACTCTCACTAATCCAATTTATTCCGCCCGATTCTGTCCACGAGAAATTCGAGATTCCCCTATATATATTAGATGACTAGCCTCCTTCGGAGGCTAGACCCTGCGGGTGGCATGCAGCCTGCGGCTGCAGTGAGGCTCGCTACGCTCGCCTAGAGAGCGGCCTACGGCCGCTCGCGCTCGCTTCGCGAGCGAAGAATGAAGAATGAATTCGACTCTCACTAATCCAATTTATTCCGCCAGATTTTGTCGACAAGAAATATCGAGATTCCCCTAGGTATATTAGACTAGCCTCCTCCGGAGGCTAGACCCTGCGGGTGGCATGCAGCCTGCGGCTGCAGTGAGGCTCGCTACGCTCGCCTAGCGTGTGCGCAT
>LS487365.1:258825-300469 GCA_900490705.1 Pristionchus arcanus
TATCTCCTTCCAATAGTTCCCAATGCACCTGCCCTACGATAACTACATTCCCTTCAGTAATCCCATCACCATCCCCACAGTAACCCATCTCCCTTCTCTACAGTAATCCCATCTCCCTCCCCTACCGTTACCACATCCCATTCTACAGTAATCCCATCACCATCCCCTACAGTATCCCAATCTCCCTTCCCTACAGTACCCCCCTCCCAATTTCCCTCCCCTACAGTAACCCTATAGAGGTCCCTCTAGGATCCCCTCTCCTCCCTCTAGAACCCTCCTCCAATCCCTCTAGACTCCCACTCTCATCCTTCTAGGATCCCCAACACCCAGTACCCCCAGAGAAACCCCGACATCATCAAAAGCCTACCCACCAACCTCTCCTCTGCTCCACCCGACCACTCAGCCCGCGCGTAAGATAGACGAATGAAGAGCGAACACCTCTCTTTTCAATTTCAATCAATTCGGATTATCCCCCGAGTCGACTCTGGCTAATAAGATTACTCTCCCCATTCTCACACTCTCTCACCCAGTGACTACTAATTGGATAAATTTCGCCCGATTCTGCTCACAGGAAATATAGGAATGCGTATAGGTATAGGGGGATTCTCAGACACTTTTGATTCCCTCTCATTCGGAGCGGTTTGATTCTGAGAATCGGCGATTCTGAGAATCCTGGATTCTGAGAATCCCGGATTCTTCGAACCATAACTTCCTTAAAAATCAATATTTCGATTTGAAATTTTGAGAGTGGGGTAATGATCCCTATCCCAATACACTGTTAAAATATCATATGTCTATCTCACTTTTGAGAGAATCATGTCCTCTTCTGGATCATTATCCGGTTCAGTATTCATCTGTTGTCACGTTTCGAGCAAAAACTACTCGCTCAAAAAGTTTCCATGACATATTGCATCAAACTGATTCGATTTAGTCCTGTTTTCTCCCCTGTCCCTGTGATTTTGACAGTGAGCGAGAGTGGATGGAATTGTAATTCCTGACTTCCATAGGTGGGAAGTTTCTTTTTCTATTGATTTAGAATTAAAAATTGGAAAATGGGGCTTCCTTTCGATGCAAAAATGATGCTAAAAATCGAAGAATCCTGGATTCTTCAACTCTTTTCTTGAGGAATCATTCGATTCTTCGCGGAAGAGAGGGAATCGGTTTTGCAGAATCATTCCATTCCTCAAACCGATAGTGGGAGCGGTCGGCCAAGAATCAAAATGCCAACACTACTGTAATCTCATCTCTCATCCTATCCCCCTCCTCCTCCTCCTCTCTCTACCTGCTACTGCATTCCTCCTGTTCCTCTCCCTTCCATACAATTGGACTTCTCTTCTTCTTTTCTCCTTCATTCGATTCACTCTTCATCGATGGATTCATTGCACTTCCCTCTTCATCAGCCTATAAATTCTCTATTTCTAATCTCTTCATTCTTCATTCCTTACCTCATCCATACTAGCAACAGCTTCTCTTCCTTCATCTCCTCCTCCTTCTTCTTCTTCTTTCTCTATTTCCTTATCTCCCTCTCCTTCTACATCATTAAGAGTCTCATCATCATCATTATTATCACCATTTCCTTCAACTTCTCCATCACTTTCACTTCCTCTATCCATTTCTTCATTTCCTTCATCATCCTCTTCATCATCTTCATCAGATAGTCCAATAATTCCAATATCTTCTTCTTCTTCATCTTCTTCCTCGTCATCTCCTTCATCTTCATCATCATCATCATCTCCTTCGTCAATTCCTCTTCTCATTCCCATCACATCATCCATCTGTAAGTCCATATCATTTCTCCTCCTCCTCTATCTTTCTCTTTCAACAGACCTCATCATCTCTCTGACTATCATCTTCCTCATCATCATCCATATTAATAACTTGAATATCATCATCATCAGCTTCAGCTTCAGCTCCTTCTCCTTCATCATCATCATCCATTGCATATCCACGAGTTTCTTCTCCTTCCTAATCAATCACAACTCATTTGTCCATCATTGTTTACTATCAGTCTATGGTTAAAGTAACGAATAGCCGTATATTCTCACCTCCAATGGAACTCCAACAGCTTCTTCCTCCTCTCCATCTCCTTCTGCCTTTCTCTCTTCTTCTTCAACCTCTCCTTCTCCATCTCTTGTATCATCCTCCACCATCACATCCTCGAGTTCATTCCCTCTGTAATGCTCCCCTCTCTTAGCTCTTCCCTCTCTCTCCTTCTTTATACCTATGACTACTAGTGATAACATCATTCTCTCCATCTTCTTCCTCTTCATCAACTCTTGCTCTCTTCATTTCCATTCTATCATCAGTCGCTCCTCTCTTTCTCGTATCTCCCGATGAAGATATAGGTTGATCATCTTCTCCCTTTGACTCCTTCAATCAATAAATCATTCATATCTTAACTCTCAATCAATATTCTCACCGTAGAGAAGGAAGGAATATCGGGTAGAGTAGTGCTAGTGGATACATGAGGGATAGTTCGAGAGATGGAAGGAATATTAGAAGGAGGGGCAGATCTTCCGAATAAAGGAGGATGTCCTCCCAATGAACCACTTGTTGATGGAGCATTTGGACGAGACATCTACACATCATATTAATTAGATTAATCTATCTCATCTATTCCTCTTTAACACTTACTTTATCGGGCCAATCAATAGCAGCTGATCCGAATATATTGGTGGATGAAGTAGAAGGAGGAATAGGATCGGATGGGGCAGAGATCGAGACCATTTCATCAGAAGGAGCAGAAGGGGCATCTGCAGTCACTGTCTTCTGCGGGGAAGGAACAGTCACTGTTGAAGGAACTCTGAAATGATCTAAGCATTATCACACACATTCATACAAAATATATATGCGGTATTCATATCAATTTCGTAACCACCCTAAGTTTGAATGGAATCAGTCACTTTGATAATGAAGGAAAAATTCGGCACATGAGCCAAAAAAATCCTATCAGAACAGGTGGTGTAATTAATTGATGAATGAAAATGAAGGGAATAAACGTAAGGGATAACTCACGATGGTGTAGATGCTTGAGTAGATACGACAGGAGTAGATTGGGTAACATTATCATTTGAGATGGAGAGTACTGTCTTTGAGGGGGAAGAGACACTCTTAGTAGGAGAAGCAACTGCCGATACAGGTGCAGATGACTGAATATGTAAGATGTCAATTCGTCGATTCATCGATTCATCTACCCTTATTCAGTGCTGCTATTGCTTTCATTCTTTCTCACCTCGACGTTAACTCCCAAATCAGCCAATCTCCTTTTCAATTCTGCATTCTCGATAGCCAATGTGTCCTTCTGTTTCTGTGCCTTCTCAAACATGGAGTTCATGGATGATTGACGGAATCGAATCTCATCTGAAATGCTTCCCTTCCTCCCTCTCTCTCTCTCTCTCTCTCTCTCTCTCTCTCTCTCCCCTCCCCTCCATCCTCTTACCTCTCTCTCCTTCAATAGCATCTTTCTCTGTCTTCATTGCCTTCAGTTTATCATTCAATTCGTCCTTCTCTTCCTGTAGTCTCTTGAATGCGATACTCGAAGGAGGAGTGTTCAACATTCTGAATCTCCTCATTCATACCCATCCCCCCCCCCCCTCCCTTCCCTCTTCTTACCCTTCAGTAGTGACACTCTGGCTGCTCTCAGCCCCTTCACTGGTCGTTCCACCAGAGGCAGATGCCGTCTCGAGCTGCGCACACCATTTATTACTTTATCTCAACGAGTAGAGAAGGGAAATCCCTTTCCATTTAGTCTCCCATACCTCTTTCTTGTATTTGACAGCGAGTAGTCTCAGACTATTGCATCGACTATTAGCTGCTTCCAACTCCTTCTTTGAATCACTACAACATATTAAATCGTTACTTCTAATCTCAATCTCTTTTTTTCTTCTCATAATGTGTCACTTTTGATCTACTTACGCTAATTCTTTGTTAGAAGTTTCCAATTGTGTCTTCAATTGATTGACTTGAGCCATCATTCGTGGTCCACCTACAGGAGGGGCTGGTTCACTCGCCTTCTTCGCCAATTCACTCCTAAAAGGAAGATTATTCATCCATAGACATACCCCTTCCCATCTCCCCTTACTCACTTCAATTTAGCCACTTCATTATCTTTATCCTGCATATTCTTTCTAAATGCAGCATTCTCTCTTGCTTTCTCACTCGTCAATGTTCCAATATTCTCCTTCAGACTCTTCACATCACTCGTCAACTTTGTCTTATCATTCATTATCATTGTATACTGAAATCATTTCCATTTATTTCCTTTGTCTACATATAATCTTCTTACCTTAGTCTGCAGTTCATTACTCAATTTAGTCAATTTCTCTTTTTCTTCCTTCACTCCAACTAATTCCTTCTCTGCTTTCATACTTATCTCTAACTTCATTCGTAGATCAGCCATATCAGCGAGAGACTTTGCATCAGCCTCAGTCTAAAAAATCGGTTCATTCACAACTCTCCCTATGTGGTATGATTAAACAGACCTTAGCTTGCAGATCCTTAACTCTTCTGTCTAATTTCATTCTTTCTATATCCAATTCATCATGCTGCACTTTCATTCTCTTGAATTCAACCTGAATATTCCATCTTAACTCTATTTTCCTCTCTCCTTTCTATTCTACCTCTGCTCTCATCATTCTCTCTACAGCATTCTGTTTCTCTTCTCTCAGATATCGATTGACAGCACTCATTTGATTCATTCCTTCTCCTTCCATCGATGATCCATCCACTTCACGAGCCATCTAAATATACTCATTCAATCACTATATACATCATATAATTAACATACACTCATCATCTGGTTGATTTGTTCCTCCTTTCTCTTCACTTCTTCATCATATCTCACTCTTTGTCCCTCATTCTCCATCTCTAATCTCTTATATTCTCCTTCAATTCTCATCTTTTCATCCATCCATCTATTTGATTCTTCCTGTGATCGTTCCTCTAGAGATGTCACCTCTGCCTGTAATCCATTCCCTCTTCTCTTCACTCCCCCCCCCCCTCCTCTCCCTCTCCATACCTCAAGTATTCCCACTCTTTCAGTTGCAGCTTCCTTCTCAATCTTTATTTCCTCCAGTTCTCCTCTCACTCCCATCAGCATTTCATTCACCTGTAATTCCTCTATTCCTATCCCTTCTTTCTTCCATCTTCGATACCTCATTTAATTGTCCCAATACTCGTTCTTTCTCATCATTAATTCCTTTCATTCTTTCATCGAATCCTTCGCCCTTTGCTATCTCATTTCTCATTTGCATCTCCAGTACAGAGATCTCAAAATAATATATGATTGCAATATTGAGATACTCAATAAATTTACCTTCTGCTGCAATTCGAGAATGGTGCTTTCACTGGCAATCTTCGCTTCATGGGAAGAATTCTCAAGATCAGTCGTTGATTCTCTCAATCTATTCACTTCGTTCAAGAGATTCTGCAATGGGAATGATATAGAACGATAGAGATTGGAACAAATCTTACATTGGCCTTCATTTCTTCAGCCTCCAACAGTCCCTTCAGTCTCTCTTGCTCCAATGATCCTGCCTTTGTTGTATCTATCAGAGTGCTCTCCACTGTTGACGATAGTGCAGTTAACTGAATATATTCATATTCATCCACCCTTTTCGTCCTCTCCTCTCTACCTTCGTCAATTCATCTTCTGCTCTCTTTGCATTTGCATCAGCAATTTCAGCTCTCTTCTTCAATTCATCCAATTGTCCTTCCAGGAATTTATTATCGTTCTTCAGCTTCTGACAGTCTTTAGCCAATCTCTCAGGATTCGAGCCTACAAAACATCACCAAATCTTCCCCATAACAACGTATACTTTACCAATGCTATCATCAACAGTGGTGAAATGCTTCTGAGTGGCGACTAATTTGGCCCTCAATTCGTTAGTTTCACTTTCAGATGCAATCTGAATAGCACATCTTTAGCTTCCTTCCCCTCCTCTTCAACTTCACTCACTCTCTCATTCCTCTCTGTATGCAATTGTGCCTCGATCGCTGTCTTCTCTGCACTCAATTTGGTCTACAATGTTCTCATTCTCCTCATCCTTCCCATCCCTCTTCCACTCACCACTTCAGCTCCCCTCTCTCTTTCAAGCCTTTCATTCCTCTCAGCCAATGCAGCATAACTTGTCTTCAGTTGATCTCTTTCATTCTCTAGATTCTCTACTCTCATTTCCATAACTTCCGTCTTATTATTCTCTCCTGCATTCATCTTTGCCTGCATATCAGCCATCATCGTCATCTGAAATGGATTCATTCCCTCTCCTCTCCCTTCCCTTCTCAATCCAATGATAGGGGGAACAATCATCCTCACCATCATCTCATTATGATACGAGTTCTGCATTCGTGCCTCCAATTCAGCCTTCAATCTCATTTCATTCGATTGACTCATCTTCAGTTGTTCATCAAGAGATCTTCTTTCCACTCTATAATGAACATCCTTCTCATTCCTTCCTCTTTCTCTTCTCTCTCACCTCAATGCAGATATATCTCCCTGCATCTCCATTAGTTTCTGATGCAACCCACTCATCTACAATAATATCTTCATTCCCCCCATCCTCTTAATATTTGCATACCTTCTGCTCACTAACGAGTATATTCTCTTTAGCCTTCTGTTCATTCTCAATTGCTCTTTCTAGTTTCCTCATTTGTTTCTCCAGTTCCTGTAATGATGCCATCTTTCATTTTCTTTCCTTCCTTTCCTAATCCTCACCGTATATGTCTTAGCAGCAGTCTGTTTCTGCAGTTCCAATTCGCTTTCCATCTTTCCATTTGTTTTCTTCACTTCGTTAACAATGGCCATATGCTGCTTCACTCTATCTTCATACATCATAACCATCTTCTCTTTCTCTTCCTTCTCACTTAATCTCCATTCTTCCAAACGAGCAATCTTCATATTCGCATCCTGCATCAACATATTCCCTTACACCCTCCCCTTTCTCCTTCTTCACTCACATTCAATTCAGCAGTCGTTTGTTCCAATTGTCTCTTCACAATGACACTCTCTCCTCCAATTCCTCCTCCTTCAACAATATTCTTGTATGATTGCAGTGCCTGTTGCTTCTGAATAAGAGAATAAATCAATGAGAGGGAGGATATCGCTCACTCCAGCCAATGCATTCTCCATCTTGATACACTGAGTTCTCTGCATTTCGAGATCTCTCTGCATCTCATTTCTATCTCTGGTCAATCTCTCAGTAGCTGCTTCTACTTCTGCTCGTGCCTATAATCCATCCTTGTCTCTCCCTCTCCCTTCTCACTAACCAATTGATGTGCTCGTGCCTTCTCCTCACTCAATTCACTCTCCAATTCTTGATTTCTTCTCGTGAGTGATTTTATATCTCTAAATATTCTATCTTCTTCTTCATCGTTCTCATCATCAGCTCCAGGAGTAATTCGTCCTCCCTTTGCACGTTCCTTCTCGAGAACAAACACCAATCTTGATACCTGATAATCAATGGTATTCATTCCTTCATCTCCCCCCCCCCCCTTTTTCTCTCACCTTCTCAGAAAGTAGATCGGAATCTCTCTGACACTTCTCTAATTCTCCCTTTGTGAATGCAAGTTCTCTACTAGCCCAATCCCTTTCTTCCATCAATCGAATTCTCTGTTCGTCAGCGTCTTTCAACTGCAAATCAACATATTGTCATATTTTTTGAACTCTAATTTAATATTTTAACCCGAGGAAGTTCCCAAGGATATGTTGGCGCATATGTTCTGTGGAGGGTTGAAACTTTACTAATTAAAAGGTTTGACATATTTATTTTGGTGAAAATTTTCTTTCCAGGATAAATTTTCCTTCCTAAACCCCTAGGGACCTTATCAACTGGGATTTTTTCACTTTCTTACTTGATTCTCCAATCGATAGCTCTCATCCATATACTTCTCCAATAGTTCTTTCTGCTGAATAAGCTGAGGCGCACGCTCTGCAATATTAAAAATTTTAATAGGCTAAATATAAACACAGCGATCACGAGATAATTTCTATATTTCCGCGAATAAGTATAACTCATTTACCAGTGAGTTGTCCAATAACTTCCTGGAAGCTCTCTTCAGTAAGTCTCGATTTAGCTCGTTCTTCCTCCAATTGGGCAGCCAACTTCGCATGTTCTCTATAAACTCTCTTTCCTTCTTCTTCTTCTCTTCCCTTTCTTTACCTATAAATAGCGGTAAGTGATCCTCCACTTTTAATCAATCGAGATGCAACGGCTGCAGCGGGAGACAATTCCTCTATCGCCTCGTCCGAGAGCGTCACTACAATATTCACTTATCATCCACAGTTGAAAAGGGTAATTTCGAGCCTCAAGAATTCCCATGGTATGTAGGGACGTGCAAACCGGAAAATAAAAATTGAGAGCCGGGGAAAGGTCTGTGCCACTAGTGGTAAACTTCGTAATGCGGGAATTCAAATCTCTTCTTGAAATTAATATTTTCCTGATTTTACAAGTAATAGGGGGTGCGCCTTTCTAATTTTGTGCTTAAAATATAATATCTGTCAAAGAGATCTTGTAATAAAAAAATTAGAAAAAGTAAAATCACGGAAACTGAGAATTTGGCTTTTGAATTTTGCCCTTTTGGTATGTTCCACCTTTTAAATTAGCTATGCCGCGTTGCAGAAGATGCGCCTTCCAAATTTCAGCTATTTTATGCGCTCTGTATCCCATTAAAGCGTATACGCAATTTTCAGCAAAATTGAAATCACGGAATTTCTTAGAAGCCGCTTTGAAGTTAACGATTTAATCACATCAAGAAAGGGATCCGACCCGTTATTTATAATATTTCTTTTAATTTCATACATAGAACTCAATTTAACTTTCTGAATCATGTATTTTAAACACCGAATGAGGTTGATATTCACTGGTTTGCGTGAAATTTCAGTTACCCATTCGTAGATACCGTATACCTAGGTCTAATTCAAGATCACTTCTAGCGCTAAGCGAAGAAAATCACCTATCACACTATCAATTCTTAAGTTTCAAAAAATGCTCCCCTTGCACTCGATGGCACTACACCACGGCGTGCGGGGCTTAGAATAGGTGCTTGGTTCTCTCTTAAATTAAAATATTTTAAAATTCTGGAAGTGCTATTAGGATTCTGCACGGCCGAGAGCCCAACAACCAAAAAATGAGAATTTTAGACAGAGTTTGAATTTTTACGTGAACGTCCCTACATGGTATGAGCCCTTTTGGGTCCAATATTCCCATGGTACGGGGTGATTTTGGGGCGATTTTTCGAGCTTCACAGACAAAAATGTTCAATTTTTGCATAGTTTACACTAAAAATGTCGAAATCCGCATCAAAAATTCCCATAGTAAGAGTTCCATATCATCAAAAAAATTTCACCATTTTCAACTGTGATCATCCATTATTAACTGAATAAATAACTCACGATTATGCTTATTCTTAATGAGTTCATTAGCCTTCTCGAGTTCATCTTTCAATTCAACAATCTCTCCATCTCTAATCTCAATGATTCGAGTAGCCTCTTCAATTTGAGCTGCAGTCTCCATTTTTGCTCTCTCAATTTCTTCATTAGCACTCTGTAGAAGGGCGGAAGTGTTGTCGTAGAGAGACTTGATCTCATTAGATGCTTCGTCCGCCTCAACACAATCAATTATCATCCATCAAATATTAATTTTAATTTAAAAAAAACTACTCTATTGATTTGCTCCTTGAGTGCTCTAATGAGGCATTCTCTGGAAGTAACTTCGTCTTTCAGAGTAGCTAATTGAGCATCATGAGAATCTGATATTCCCTTCATTCTCTCATTGGCTTCATCAAGCAGTCGCTGCTTCAGCGCCAAATCAACCTGACACAATCAATAATCATCAATTTAAGACTAGCCCTGCCAACCTTTATATCCTCTACTTCGTTCATTGCGGCAGTTTTTTCATCAACGAGTCGCATTCTTTCATTCTGCCATGAAACTTCCTTTCCGCTCTGGAAAAAATAAAGCAATTTTTTGCATGCGTAATAAATTAAAATTGCATATTCATGACAAACTCACATGTTCCAGTCTAAGAGTGGCGATTTTAGTGTCTCTATCAGTCAATTCATTCATGAACCATCTCTTGCTCTCTTCATAGACGGCCTTTTCATCAATAGACCGCTGACTCTCCATCTAAATGAGGGTTGTTAGGAAAAATAGAGTATGCGGTGTACACACCCTTGCATCATTCTGCGCCTTTTCCATTAGCCGTCGCTGCATTTCCAATTCCTTTCTCTGTCCATTCAGGTCCTTCAGCTGCTCCTTCAGGGAATGCACCTCCACTGAAAATATATACACCATGCAATTATTTGAAAATCAAAATGGCAAACCAGCGATAAGCTGCTTCTCCTTGTTCACTCTCTTCAACATGATCTCCTTCTCATCTCGATCTCGTTTAAGACTGACACATTCACCATCAAGGGCTCCCTGAAGGATATAATTAGAGATATACACGGTTGATAATACCTTCTGGACAAGAAGACTCTCATTCGCCACCTGAAGTTCACGGAACAGACGCACTCGCTCTTCGAATTGACGAGCTGAAATATTTCATTTGAAGATCTCTCGCTCAGAGAAAACCTTACATATTCCTTCATGTTCTTGTTTTGTTTCGAAACTGGATTGCGTCACGGCAAGATATTTGTCCGTCATATCCTCCAGTTTAGCTTTTACGTTGAAAACTTCTCTCTCTTAAAAAAAGGATTCGCACTAAACCAATATTGTAGGAAAATACCAAGTTCGGCCTTTTCCTTCTTCAGTAACTCCAAACTATCTGACTGCATGTTTGCGGGAGCACCGAGAAGATGTTGTGCATTGACGTCCCCGCTTCCACCGACATCGCTGATGGAAGTGGGGTCTTCTTCCATTTTTTACGCTTGAGGCTAAGAATGAAGTGTATTAAGATTTTTACGCACGTTATTCCGACGACTGTGAATCAACTCGAAAAAAAAATAATAATAAAAGCAAGAATAACACGCCGCTCAAATTATTTATTTAAATTCGAATGGCGGAAGCCGGAAAATCGAGCAAAACCTGGGAAAATAGGATATTGCAACTCGGATACGATGTTTCCTAACAGCCAGCCCGCGAATTCAAATCACGTTTTCTTAAATTCCTCTTTTTTCGCATAATAAACAATAATTGATTTAATTCTGGTTTCAATTTCTTTGATTATGCACATTTTCAAATGTATGACTAATAGTTGTGAATATTCGAACTTCAAACGTCTCCCCGTGGATTGCCGGGTGTCTGGGATTTTCCGGTTGCGGGTTCCGGTCCACACGGCAAACTACGGTAGCACTTGCTTTCACGGTATTGTTGTGACATCAAATAAGACTTGAGTTATTTCAATATTTACAAGTAAGTAGCAGGAACATTCCTTGTCGTGGAGCATTGCTCGTGGTTTCTTTCCATTTTGTTCCCTTGTTTCGGATTCATACTAATCGCTTATGCAGGAATGACAGACACGAAAGCTGCTGATGATCAGAAAGCTATCGTGGAACACTTCCAGAAGCTTCGCGATGAACAGGCATCTGTCGTCAGTGAGATTTCGCGAATTGAAGAGGAGGTATATTCCCATTGCTTTGCTTAACGTTTCATATATACTCTTGAGATTCGTGAATATGATAGAGTGCTGAAATTGTTGAACGAATTGGACGGTGATCGAACGTGTCATCATCTCGTAAGCGACTCGCTTGTGGAAATGAAAGTCAAGGAGATTGTTCCCTTCCTCACGAACAATCATAATAAGGTATATTTTTGCATAAGCTAGGTATTTTGTTCACAATGTTACAATATGGGGATCCAATTGTGAGAATATCATTAGATACCTAATGCATTACAGTTGTCAAAAGTGAAGGATACTCTGAATGAGAACCTAGTTGTGAAGGGGAAGGAGCTCAATGCTCATAAGGAGAAGCACAACATTCGATTCATCACTGAGAAAGAAGCGATGGCAATGCGACAACAGCAAATGGATGTTCAAGGAAAGAAATGAAGATATTCTTGATCTCTCGTACCTCTTCGTTCTTAAAAAAATCTATTTGTGTATCTGCTTCAGTAATATTACTTCATGCCCGTTTTTGCACGGTGATTGTTATGTTTATCTCTGCAGCTTTAGTAACGACATTGCGATAAATTCTCTGATTGTACACGTTTCGTTCAAATGCAATTCTAAGGTCGTCGTAATCGACAAAAATATTTCATTTAATATTCTAAAATTGTGTTTATTTCTCTCAGATGACCTCAGTGTGTGATGCTCTCCTCGTCTCGTCAGACGAAGAGGATGAGTTGGAAGATTCTACATCGAACGATGAAAAGTCAGTTGTTATTTAAAAATCACTTACTTGTCATAATTAATAGTTATCATCTCTTCGTTCTGCACACTCTCTAGCCACTATAACCGGTGGGAGAGCAAGTGAAATGACGAGACAATTACCCGTACTTTGTTCTCTGTCTCTATTATCAATATGAGGTGTCAGAGGTTCCTGGAATATTTTGGAGTTTTCATGTGTTCCCACAGTTGAAAAGGGTAATTTCGGCCCCCAAAAATTCCCATGGTATGAGCTTTTTTGATAGAAAAAAATCGAAAATTCTAATGGTATTATCCATTTTGGGTCAAAAATCAATAAATCCAATGGTAAGAGTCATTTTTGGGTAAAAAATTACCATGGTATTAGTTCCATACCATCAAAATATCCCACCCATTTCTACTCAAAAAAATCTATCTATGAATGAGATTAAATATAAATAAAAACTTTCATCAGGGTGCGAGAAAAAGAGGGACATGGATCTGAATCTGAATCGAATGAAGATGAGGAGGAAGACGAAGATGACGATGAAGAAAAAGAAGATGATGATGAGGACGATGATGATGAAATAAATCGGTTGACTGCTCCTAAGGTAAATGATTTTCATATTACGAAGAGTTACAATGAGCTACAAACAAAGGGAGATCAACCTATTAATTTTCCACATATGATAAATATTTAAACTGGGAGTAATTTGATCAAACGGACTGATTATTACTTTTCTTCAGCCGATAAATGTTAGCGTAGGAGGGAATAAGAAGTTTTCTGAATTGGGATTGGCTTCATGGATCAGTGATCAACTGAAGGAGTTGAATATAACGAAGAGTACTCCAGTACAAGAGCACTGCATTCCAAAGGTAAGATCTCAACCTTAGTACGATATGATGTGATATATTGTAGGTGCTGGAAGGATCTGATGTACTTGGTTGTGCTAAGACAGGAACAGGAAAGACAATGGCATTTGCCCTTCCCATTCTTCATCAGGTATTACTTCCCTCCCTTATTCATTATATTGTTTAATGCAGCTCTCAATTGATCCATATGGTGTATATGCTCTGGTACTCACTCCAACGAGAGAATTGGCATTCCAGATTGGGGATCAATTCCAGGTCGGTGCAGTTTCAGGTTTCAATTAAAATTAAGAGTCTAATTGAAGGCAGTGGGCGCTCCGATCAATATCAAGACATCAGTGATTGTGGGAGGAAGAGATCAAGTCTGTCTTTAGAAATTATGTTACACTGAATGGATTGGAAAGGGAGCGACTGTTGTGAATGATTAAAGAGTGTTGTTAATGTTGGATGTTGAAGGTAATTCAATCATCTGAATTGACTCGTCGTCCTCACATCGTCATTGCAACTCCCGGAAGATTGGCTGATCATATCGAAAGTCATCCAGAGAATATCACTAAGGTATATCCTCATGTTCTTTCTTCTTATTTCCTTTCTCTTCACAGATATTCGCCAAACTGCAATTTGTCGTGTTGGATGAAGCGGATCGATTACTCGATGGACAATATGCTATTCAGGTATGAAGGAATTCATTCAAAGAGATTAGAGAGTGATGGATTATTGTTTTAGATGAAGACAGTGATGGGAGCTCTTCCCCGAAAGAGACAAACTCTTCTATTCTCAGCTACAATAACTTCTGCCCTCTCTCAATTACATCAAGTATCGATTAGGAAACCATTCTTCTTCGAGGATACGAGTGATGTTGCTACTGTTGAAAAATTGGATCAGAAATATGTAATCTGTCCTCAGGCAGTGAAGGATGCTTACGTGGTCAGTGCCCCCCCCCTTCCCTCCCTCTAATCTCTCTCTCTCAAGGTATACGTAGTTCGCGAATGCATCGATCGTCGTCCTGATTCATCCATTATCATCTTTGCCCATACGTGTAGAGAATGTCAGGCACTCGCTCATATGTTCGCAGCTCTCGGATTCTCAGTGAGTATTAATTAGAGGGGGGGGGGGGTACACGAGATATTGTCATCTTATTTGATTTCAGGTTGGCTCTCTTCATTCTCAGATTCCTCAAGCTCAACGTCTCAATTCACTAGCTCAATTTCGATCAAAGAAGTTGAAAGTTCTTATCTGTACTGATGTTGCTGCAAGAGGATTGGATATTCCCCATGTGAGTTCCCCTTCCCTCCCTCTCTCTCATCCATTATCATTCCCTCTCTCTTCAGGTTGATGTAGTAGTTAATCATTCTCTTCCTCAATGTCCTAAGACATATGTTCATCGAGTAGGTCGATCAGCACGAGCGGGACGATTCGGATCTGCCCTTTCCTTCGTCACTCAATATGATGTTGTACTACTACAAGCTATTGAGAAACTTATTGGAAAAAAGATCGATCAATTGAATGTCAGTCGAATATGAATATATTGAAAGCTTCATGGTACTATTCATTTAGGTAAATGAGAAGAAAGTATCAAAGGAAGTGACTCAAGTACTTGTGAGCAAGAGAGAAGCAGAAATAAGACTTGAGGAGGAAGGATTTGGAGAACGGAAAGAAACGAATATTAGAAAGCAACTACTACTGCAAGGAATGAATGAGAAAGCAGTTGATAAGTAGGGTTGCGATGGGTGGATGAAGAGGATGATGAGGATGATTACAGGATTATGGATGAGAGAAAGGCAAGAAGGAATGGAAAGATGAGTGATAGAAGTGAAGAGAAGAGACGAAAGAGGAAAGGAGATGGAGAAACAAATGGAGAGAAGAAAAAGAAGAAGAAAAATGAATAATATGCTAAATTGATACTTGTTACGTTTCGTTTGAATTGTTGAACTCTTTACATAAATGATAATTTGCATTGAGAGAGGAGGGGAGAGAGAAGGACGAGCTCATTCGTTGTGAAGAATGTCCGAGCGCGAGGTCGAGTGTGATGTGGCTGATATTGATGCGAAGGGCGATGGATCTCTATGCGAGACGAAGGACGATGGACCTCTATGCGAGACGAAGGACGATGGACCTCTATGTGAGACTGTTATTCAAGAACAAGAATATATTGAGGTATTTTATGATAAGAGTAGGAGTAGGGTAGTGAATGGTTTGAGGTACATCCTGATGCACTCTCTGTTGATCTTATGAGAACGAGAATGATGAAGATTGAAGGACTCGAATTTCTCAATCGAGTAGGTTGCTAAGGGAGCATTCATACATACTGATGTTACAGGTTGAAAAACTGTGTCTTCGATGGAATCTATTGAAGACTATTGAGAATCTGGAACCATTGACCACTCTCACTGAATTGGATCTATATGATAACCAGGTATTGCACAACTCTGTGTATCCAGACGATTAAGTGTGTGTTTCTAGATAGAGAAAGTGGGTGGACTGGATACTCTAACCAATTTGGTCACTCTCGATCTCTCATTCAATCGAATCTCTAGAATAGAAGGACTCGAGAAGCTAACCAAGCTCAAGACTCTCTACATGGTACACAATAAATTGGAAGTGATTGAAGGATTGGATACGGTATGTTGAAAATAATGATACGATTCGGAATGGAATCGTATTCCGGAATTGTAGTTGACTGAGTTGGAATATCTGGAGCTTGGTGACAACAGAATCAAAGCGATCCAAGGTTAATGAACGAAATGATAGAGATGAAATTGATTGAATAATGTGCAGGATTGGATAATGTGACGAAGCTGAAGAGACTTTTCCTTGGAGCGAATCAGATTAGAATAATTGAGAATCTAGATAATCTTGCTGAACTGGAAGTACTCTCTCTTCCTGCTAATGTCATTACGGTCATGGGAGTACGGTACATATAATAATGAATGGTTCACTCATTTCATTTTTCAGGGCTTCCATAAGCTGATTAGTCTGAAGGAATTGTATGTTAATCAGAATGGGATCCAAAGAATCGGAAATCTTGAAGCTAATCTCAATCTGCAGATTATTGATTTGAATCACAACAGAATCGAGGTAAGTTATGGTATCGAATAATAGTTAGAGTATTCTTTCAGACTGTATCCAATATCTCTCATCTCAAGAATCTCACCGACTTCTGGGCAAAGCAGAATAAAGTTAGTATTTAACATTATAAATTGTTGTAATTGGTTATTCTCAGATTAATGATTGGAATGTGTTGGGTGAATTGGCTGAATTGCCTAAACTTCGAATGATCTATCTCGAATGTAATCCCATCTCATCCAATATGGCTACTACTGATTATCGTGAAAGAGTCACTAATGCTCTTCCCAATATCATTCGACTCGATGCTGACTTCACTGGACCTCCCATCTATTGAATTGTTGTTTCTCTTTTTTGATAAAGACTCGCATTATTTATTCTCTTCCCTTCAATATCTCATGCATGCATCAAATGACCATCTGGCATCCATTGAACACTGAGTCGCCCTTTCTCTCCCACTATCGATTGGGGGTCCAAACAAACCTAGTTCAATATTTTGAAATTCGTTCTCGAATTCGCGAAATTCATCTTCAGAATTCTGCAGAACATCGATGAAATTTATTTTTAAAAATCAATTCGTGATTCATTCATTGTTGTGAAATTTTTCGAGTCAAGCAGCTTGACTCGAAAAATTTCTTGACTCAAGCTCGAATTCTTCTTTTCTCGTTCTCTCATAGTTTTCTTTGCCGTTGTTCTATTCCTTTCCTTTCGAATATTATTATTGTTTTGTTTCAGATCTCGTTCAAGATGTCATTGACATCTTACGAGGAGAAGCGACTCCAAGAGGTACCTTTCATTTGTTTAATAGAAAATGTCTAGACAGAGCGATGTCTCCAGTACCTTTTAACCTGATTTCGTTTTAGATTAGGAACTTCGAGGAGTGTCTACAAGATGGTTTCGAGCTGTATAGCACTGGAAAATCTGCAATAGAATATCACTTTGGTAGTAATAAACTCAAGCAGGTTGTCATGGTTATATATAATCTGTCGATAAACATCCATTGTCTAGGTCTTCGAAGCTGCTTTACTCTCTGATGAGCTTAGGAATGAATGCATCGATTTGGCGGATCGATTGTTCTTCATTATCGAGAAAGACATTTCGAAGCATATCAAGAATCAATTAGAGAAAGGGTGAGATACTATAATTTCACTCTTTTTAAATATTTTTTTCTAAGATAGATGTGCCCTCGCCTATAGCTTACTTGAACAGATATGTGATTACTATTAAATACTCGCACGAAAAGTATATTTGTTTAGATTAACGAAGGATGAATCAAAGCTGTTCATCCGAAGAGTCGGAGTTTTCTGGCAAATCTACGAGTTAGAGGTAATGCCTTTTTGAATTTACTAGCATGTTTGGAAATTGCAATTGTAGAATGTTGATGGGTTGATGGGAGAGGAAATGAAGAGTAGAATGCACAGACTTCTTGGTGAAATCGACCAGTCTCTTCTCCATTTTAGAGGTTCGCTCTATTAATTCGTTTCCCAGTCCATTATGATTTATAGATAAAGTGGAGTTGAAAAATTTGCCAACGGATCTGACTTCTTCTTTGGAAAGTGTAAGTTGTTTCTGGAATGTAATCATGCAGTCTGAATGGCCAAGCATATTCATTAAACAGTGCTCCCTTTCAGATGTCTATCTATGACAGAACTTCTCCCATTCTTCAAATGAATCGAATGGATTTGAATGATGCTTCTATCTACAAAACTGAATGCGAAGAGAACTCGGAAGATAAAGAATCGGCTGATATCACCGATAAAGTCAACACGGTACATTTAATTTACATCCAAAATGTCAGATTAATTTATTCAGATGCTCGATGATCTACTCAAGGAAAGTTGCTATATGTCCGAAATTGAGAAATTGAACAGCCTAGATATTCTCCTTAAGCCGAGTGATTCGATCGCACTCTCTAAAAGGTAATTTACGCATGGAACAGAATCAGATAGTTTAACGACTCCTCTAATCCTTGTATTTAGACTTATTTCTATATGGTGGTCTCTGATGGAGTCGAAAGATGTCAATATTCAAAAAGGAGCACTCAGAATCCTCTGTTTCGTCCTTCTTTCTTCTAGGTCAAGAGATGATATCGTCCATCAATTCCATTCTCTTTATTTGGAGAAGAATGTAAGTGATACACAAATTGATTAATCAGTCAGTTGTGAGGGAATTATTCATTTGTGATTTCATTGCAGAATACTCTTCCTTCTTTCACTAAGTCTTCTCTTCTCTCGGAGGGAAATAAAGAAATCACTGCACTAATCAATAATATGGGAAGTCACGATGAGATGCAGAAGAATCATGAGAAAGCAAATTTAGTGCTTTCCCAAGTACGGTATCTATACATCTATCATTTACTCCCTTGGTTTTTTTAGTTATTTACTATTTTCGTAGAGTGACTGCATTGGAAAGTATGCGGTCAAGTAGCTATTTATTTCCTCTTCTTCAATAAATAATTCAATTCAGTTCCATTGGTTGGCATTGATCTCTCCAGAGGAAGTTGTCTCATCTCTTCTTCAAAGATGCTTCATAGACAGGAGAATCGTTGCTCCTTCTGTCAAAGTATCCTTCTATTCTATATCTCTCAATGAATAATCGATTTTTCAGTTGTTATCGTCCCTCCCCTCTCTTTCTTCCCTCTCATCATCCTCTTCATCTACTTCTTTATCTTCATCTTTACAATCTTCTCATTGTCTTATAATGAATATTCTCATATCGATAGCTCGATCAGCTGATTATTCAATTCATGATGAGAGAGAAGCTCTTGTTTATCTCATCGGATCACTTACGAGACAAAAGAAGAATGGTTAGTCCCCTATCGATAATACTTTTGATCGTCAATTTCCATTCTTCGAGGTTCTGATCATCCCGTTATTGAAACTCACAAAGTCTTCAAATCCTTCGTCACTGATTCGATTGTATCGGGGAATGAAGTAAGAGAAAGATTTGATAGAGATGAATTCACATAAATATCGCATTTAAATCAATATTTTATTTGAGGACAAGCTCTCCGTTGCCCTTTCTCTTCTTATTCGTCTATTTTCTACTGGCGAAACTAAACACTCTGTCATCAATTTCTCCACATCGGTTGGAGAAAAAAACGGTGAGACAGAGGGAATAGAGGGAGAGGGAGGAAGGGGAAGGGGGAGGAGAGGGGATTGCATTAGAGGGTATTCGAATGAATTATTCCATTGAGATGGAGAAGTGGATGCTCCTGATCTTCTTCTTTTCCTTCTTGATTTGATGGGAAGAACCGAACAAGAGGGAAAGATTTCACTATTTGAATTGATTAAGAAGACTGTGAAACAGTTTGGATCCAAGTTGAGAGGTTAGTAGAAAAGAAAAAGAAATAAGGGAGAGGAGAGACTGAATTGAATATTCAGAAGATAAAGTTGTATGGGAAGAGGATACGTCATCTTTTATTCTTAATCGTCTATCACATCATCATTGGTTTGTCAAAGTGGCCGTCACTCAATGGTTTGGATCGGTACTCGGAGAACCGAAGAGACAGGTAGGACAATAATACTTGATATACCTTGAAATCCCGAATTAATATGTAATATATGTAGATTCCATCTGGTCTTTTCTCTTGTCTATCTCGTGAAAATACTCTTCTATTCGATCAAATCATCGTTACATTTGATTTCTCTCCCGTTGAATGCTTCCTTCGTTCTCTATATGAAGTATCAGTATGGGATCTTCCCTTTGCTCTTTCTTTCCTTGATCTCGGTATGTCCCCCCTCCCCCCCCCCCTCAATACTCTCTTCCCTCTCTCTCTCTCAGGAGTGGCAGTCCGTCCGATGGATGATAATATGGCAGATAAGTTATCCATTGCTATTGTGGACGTATCTTCAACTGTTCATTCTTCCCATTGGCAATCTCTTCTTCCCTTCTATCCTCTCACTCAGAGACTTGTGAATGTTCTCGATGTGACCATCGATTGTCGATTAGAGAGAATCAATGGAGCCATTTATCATAGTGAGTCCATTTGGTACAGGAGATGGTTAAGTGAGAGGATAAAGGGGATGGAATCTCTCATTTCAGGTATTGATAATCAGCGTGCACTCAATATTCTCTCAAGGGCCACTAAATTGGCATTCGTGACGAATGATGAAGAGGAAGGGTAAGGAAGAAGCAGACAGTGTTGCCATATTCATTCTTAATTCCATTGTAGTCGTGATAATCACTGGGCTCTTCTTCAATTGTTCTGTTCCGTGGCTAAATCATATATTGATGGAGAAGTGGAATCATGGAGGAAATTCCAGAAGATGAAGGCAAGAGACGCATTCAATGGGTACTTTTTCTCCCTCTCCTTTCTCACTCCAATCATCCATCCCTCAGTGTGACTTCGCTGTCAATGGATTCTGGAATGGAGAAGGTTTCATCAACAGAATATGTTCTCACTCAATGTTCAACTCTCTTCCCTCTCGCTGTTTCTCTTACTCATGTTGTACCCAAGGTATTATCTATTCAAATTAAAGAAGAAATAGAAGACTCTTCACTCTATCATGTTTTCTCTTACTTAAAAAATTCTTATCCTAAATAGATGATTATGATTAAGGTTCCTCCTTGTCTCCAAGTGTTACTCTCATCAATCTCTGGTCATCTCTCTGAGTTCTACAATCGTCCATTCCCTCATTATCTCGACACGGCCCCCACTGGAAGTATTCCCGTTAGTTACCTACCACATTGAATTAACAGTTTAGATATGATTATAGGACACAACAGTGTATGCGTATGCTCGAGGGGCGAATCCAGCAGGAGGAGATTGTGGTTATGATGGAGTGAAGAGAGATAATACTGCTAATAATAAACTATTCGAGATGAATGGTAAGCAGTTTAGATTATATGATACTAGAATAAATGATAATTATGATTGATTTGAGGTCGAGATAAATCGATAGGAATAGCCAGAGCAATCAATGACCCAACGATGTCTGCTATGATTGAGAAGAAATTGACAGTGAATGAAGAAGAGAAGAAAGGAGGGAATAATGGATACAATGGACACTCCAATAGTAACAGTATGTTATTCTCTTCTTTTGTATTGGTCATTGAATGATTCGTTTAAGATTCTTCTAAGAAGAAGAAGAACAGGAACAATCGTAAGAAGTAATCTAACTCGTCTCTCTCTCATCTTCATCCTTTATTCTGCTTCATTTACGGCTTCCACTTTGCTATTCGTAACATCTTCTTGCCTTCATTCCGTTCAATTCATTACAGCTCTTTATCCTGTTTAGGTTGTTATTATATGTAATTAATAATGAAACAGATTATTTGGTTGTTCCATTCCTGCTAGGGTTAACACACGATCTCTAACCTTTTTGAGCTTTGAGCTTTTGTTGCTTCTTGTTGCAAGTTTAATAAATTTTATTGCTTCATATTGTCCATATATACATACACAATAATGGAAGGAGAAGAGAATATCAATGGGAATGCAAGAGGGAATCGTCATCTGTCACTGATGATTCCTTAGCTTGATCCACATGAACTGAAGACGTTTCTCCTCCTATGAGAAGTCTATTGATCTTTGATCTCTCTTCTCTTTCTCACTTGGTTGTCTTTCGTTCATAAGTACAAGTTCTCCTTCATCATCTTCTTTCTCTTCATTCTGTCGATGCATCCTTACATCTCCATCCATTGGAGAGATGGAGGAATGACGAGATGGAATGGATTCATTCTCACCCATCGAAGACATCGACTACAATTCATTCAATGGTCATCATATAATGAATTTCTCCTGTGAATGCCATTCATTTTCTATGACGTGAGTTTAAACGCCAAAGGGCATTTGACCCTGAGAGAAGAAAAGGAAGAAAAAGTAGACACAATGAAGAGAAATGGACAAACTTGTGTTGATTGTGAAGGAGAAGGAGCCATATTCTTGAAGAAATCTCCAATTCCTTTTATGAATGAATTAAGATCTCCCGCTTTAGATCCTTGACCAAACTGAATCAATTGATGATCACAATGGATGGAATATCAACTAACATTGACATTACTTCCCAGATTGACTCCTCCTGGACTAACTCCAAATTGTGAATCACTTCCCACTCTTTCTCCTCCAATAACTGCTCCTTGAGTACCTTAACAATTCATCGAATATTCCACATTATCCGATGATCTCACCTCCAAATCCGAGTACTCCTTGTCCAAGTTGTGCATTGAATCCTCTATCACCTCCAAATCCAAGAATACTTCCTCCCTGGTTGAAGTTTAAATCCCATATTCCATTGGCACCCGGCTTGAGATTGAATGATCCCAAATTTAATTGTGAGCTCCCTGAAGAAAGATAACCACTATGAATAATGATTGATTAAGAACAGAATGTGAGATGAATCAATATTTGAATTGATCATTGAAGAGTGTTACCTCTGTGAAAAGAGTAAGCAAGAAATAGAATGACGTGATATAACATGGATGGAGAATGACTTACTGACTGACTGACTGTTCCCTCTCTATTACTCTGTACTTGACACTCCCCTCCATTCACTGAACAGTAACTGTCTCTTTCCCTTTCCCTCCCTTCCATGCCTCATTTCCCCATCGAATGAAAGTGAATCTCTCTCAATCGGAGAAGGGATACTATTGGCTTGTCCTTAGGCAGTTTCCCTTTCTCTCTTCCTGTATTCCCAAAAAGAGAAGGATATCCCGTTTAGACGAGTTCATTTCGATCCATTGTTCTTTCCCCCTTTCGATTGGAATGCCAGTGAGAATAGAGAAATGGACAAGGATGAATCAGCATTATTAAAGTGTTTATTGGCATTGAATGGCACCCGAATGGGCGAGTTTTCACGATTCGTCGTTGTCTTCTTTTTAGTATCCAGGAGGAGTACGAGGTACGGGACAATGTTCACAGAGACCCGATGGACCTTTTAAAACATTATTAATCATTAAAGCAAAACAATATAAAAATGAAATAGAATTTTTAAAAATCTGGATTAAGATATATTTGTAGTTGAAGAGTTTTACCTCTGAGACCGCTTCCTCCAATTGGGCCTTTAGGACCGACGCCACCGGGAGGTCCTGCAAATATTATTTATACAACTTTTTTTTATTAGCTTCTGAATGAAGAGCACCGTGGCGCCAACGACGAGCGATTGTCAATTCAAGAGATCGCGCGATGGCACAGTCTGCCGACGAACTCCTATTCATGGTTCGAAACCCGGGTGCGAAACTATTTTTGCATCATTTTTGGCCAATCTTGATTCTTTCCATTTCAATTTTGTACCTTGTCGTCCTTGGTTTCCTTTAGGTCCAGGGGCTCCATCAGTGCTTCCTCCATCGAATCCAGCCTCTCCACGAGGTCCAGGAGCTCCACGAGGTCCCTTAAAACAACATTTATTGGTTTGCACAAATCTATTGTTATATGAACCGTTCTCTGAGGACACACTCTTTATAAAAGTAATATAAACAAACCTTTGATCCGATGCTTCCGGGAGGGCCATTGACCTGGATGACTCTTCCTGGTGCTCCTCTGGGGCCGGGAACTCCGGGTCTTCCACCGGGACCCATCATACCGAGAGATCCTTAAGAATTACTCTTTGATTTCAGATCACTTCACAAATAAATTATTCGATAGGACGAAATACGAAATAATCTTACCAGACATTCCAGCTCCACCGGCCTTTCCATCATTACCAGCAGCTCCCGGTCTTCCCTTAGGTCCAGTTGGTCCCTTGTTTCCTCCCATTCCTTGAGGCCCAGAAGGACCAGGAGGGCAGATGATGCATGGTTCAGTGGGAACAGCAGATACCAAGATGGATCCGTCTCTTCCTGGTTCTCCATCTCTTCCCAATCCTCCATCATTTCCATCGGGTCCACTGTCTCCGGGAGGACCGGGGGGACCAGCGGGACCCTGTTGACATCCACAGCATCCAGCTGAGGCATCAGAGTTCACCACGGGTGATGAATACGCTGTAAGAAGAGTACGGTAGATAGGATAGGGATGAGGAAGGGAGAGGGGAAACATACCAGCTCCGGGAGGAGATGATCCGTACTGTCTCTTGGAACGATGAAGACGGGGAACGTCGATATTGTGCATCTCAGCCCAGATATCACGAGTGCGAGTCTGAAGAGGGGATACGGTAAGGGATGGATACGATAGGAGGGGGATACGGTAAGGGATGGATACGATAGGAGGGGGATACGGTAAGGGATGGATACGATAGGAGGGGGATACGGTAAGGGATGGATACGATAGGAGGGGGATACGGTAAGGGATGGATACGATAGGAGGGGGATATGGTAGGGAAGGGAAGGAGTAGCTTACCTTGCAGAATTCAGTCTCGATGATAAGATGAGATTGGAAGGAGGCAACATAAGAGTATAGCATGGGAAGAGTGACGACTGATGCAATCACTGCTACAGTCGATACAACTACAGCAAAGAAGGCCACTCGACGAAGTTGTCTTTGTTCCGCTGCCTCTGAGCAATCCATGGTTGAGGATGGATAGAGGGAGAGACCAAAGGGGCGGGGGATTGAACTGCCTTATATCCATTCCTATCGAGTACGAAGAGGAGGAGGAGGGATGAAGGGAGGGAAGGAGGGAAGGAGGAGAGGGATACCTTATCCATTCCTGAGAGAAGAGAAAAGAGATGTGATTGTGACCAACCAGAGAGGCAAGATGGGGACTATGGCAGGGGAGTTCTTATTCACCTAATAGTAATCAGAAATTGATATAAAAAAGAATCCATCAAATCACTACATAACTTCATTTCCCTCAAAATAAACTTTGAAATATTTTGTGTTCTTGACTGATTGAAACTTATCAATATGAGGCCGTTCGCGTAAGGTTCAACAAGCCTCCACAGGGTTCGGGAACAGGTAAAAAATTGACATCGCTAAAAAAATGCCCCTAGGGGTAGTTTTTGATTCTAAGAACAGCTGTGGATTCAGTTTTTCGATAGGACCCCTCCTGGCGCCGCTACTGATCGTCGGTCAATTGGCCTAAAATCCGTTTTTCGAAATTTTCTCGTTAAATGAGTGTCAAAATGGCCTGAAATCTCGCGATCTATATCAAAATTTCGAGCTTTTTCGATTGGGCATATTGCCGTACGATGAAGTTTTTTCATCTTCGAGAAAAAATCGATATTTTTCTAAAGAGGATGTACTCGCCGGCGCTTTGCCAGATGAAAGAGCATTCTTCGCTGATCATTTTGGTATATTATATGTGGGGATTCCCCCCCAGCTAAATTAGTTTCCCATCCGATTTAGTGAGACGTACTCACGCTTGCGGCGCGTAGAAACGACGCGTCGCACGCGTAGGAAACTGCGAAGCCGCTACGACTATAAAACAGAAGGTTGTGGGTTCGAATCCCGACCTCTGCAAACATCTTTTGCTGATTTTTCGCGACAACTAGAGACAATTTTGCGAACGGAATATGATCAGTTTTAGCATAATTCATGGAATGGATTTCAGTAAATCGACCCCACGAAGAACACATCTCAAAAGTTTGGCCAATGTCGACAAAATAATTGTGTTGCGGTATAGAAACTTAGCATTACGTCTCTCGAGGCGCATTAATTGGATTTTAAGGGTAGACAAGCACATTGCGCGATTCCGGCACCGATTTTGTTTTGTTACTATTTTTGTACCGCATGCGAAAGCGGTCATCGGTATGCTGAAGAGGTGCAGATTATGTGCGGACCTACCAGTTTGTGGGGTTCTTCCCGCCTTCAGTATGCGAAACGAGCGACAACGGCGCCTCCAGCATACCATATTCCGAAATGGTCTCTCAGATTTAGTTAGGAATTTCAGATTTTTTTGTTTTCGCTCATCATCCAGCCAAAGGAAGGCTGTGCCTCGTATCTAGTGTTCGGGCAAAGTTTGCCTGAATTCAGTAGAAACTATGTTTAAATAATATTAATTACACAAGCAGATTCATTTCTTCCAAGAATTGATTGATTGACTGACTTGACCAGTCGACAAACCTTTGCCGATCAGCTAGTAAGATAAACATCGTCGATAGTTTATGGATGTACTACTAAAGTTGGATAAATAAAACTAATTTTGGCTTTGAGATCGGCGTCGCAAAGATTGGTCAAAGTGAAGTCGCAGTGTAAAAAAAAACGATACTTTTCAAAAACGATCAATTCAAAATTTTAAAACCAATTTAGAATTGTTATTCTCAAGACTTTGTTTACCCACTCATTCTTCGAAAGCACTTTGATTCTGTAATCGATGTCCCTGCTCGTTCGTAAACACACTCATAACTCGAAAACTTTTTCAATTGGATTATTTTAGCAGTACCGTCCAAATCGATCCAAATCGCGCGATTACGAGTCATGAGATCCTGATCTCATTAAAGGAGGCGCACCACGAACCGCGCGGGCGACTATGCAAAGTGAGGAATGAGAGGGCGCGCTCTCCTCATTTTGCATACTCTCTCGCTCGTTGCCGAATCTTCAGGGTCATTTGGAACGCAGCCAAATGCTTATAACTCGGTTTAAAATGGATGTACGACTTCCAAACTTCGGGATTCTAATATCGTTCTAGATTCCAATCGGATCATGATCTCAAAAACATCAACTAATTTTTCATGATACGCCTCCTTTAATGATAATTTATTTAGCGACATTATTGGAACCGAGAAATCACGATTGATTATTCCCTTCGACTCGCAGTGCAGTTCATCTACCGTTGGCTCCATACCTCACCACCAGTGGCGGCATGCGCAGTGCTCCAATTGAGGCACTGCGCAACCATGTATGCCCATGATACAAAAAAAGTATCATGGGCTCGCCGGCGGCGTGGTGGCCTATGGTTGGCTCGCAAATTCCAGAGACAAAACTCACCGTTTTTAGCGTAAATTATCCAAAAATAAATTATCCAGAATTACGAACGAGCAAATCAAAGTGCTTTCGAAGAATGAGAGGGTAAACAAAGTCTTGAGAATAACAATTCTAAATTGGTTTTAAACTTTTGAATTGATCGTTTTTGAAAAGTATCGTTTTTTTACACTGCGACTTCACTTTGACCAATCTTTGCGACGCCGATCTCAAAGCCAAAATTAGTTTTTTTTTTGAAATTTTCTATAATCTTTTTTATCCAACTTTAGCAGTACATCCATAAACTATCGACGATGTTTATCTTACTAGCTGATCGGCAAAGGTTTGTCGACTGGCCAAGTCAGTCAATCAATCAATTCTTGGAAGAAATGAATCTGCTTGTGTAATTTATATTATTTAAACATAGTTTCTACTGAATTCAGGCAAACTTTGCCCGAACACTAGATACGAGGCACAGCCTTCCTTTGGCTGGATGATGAGCGAAAACAAAAAAATCTGAAATTCCTAACTAAATCTGAGAGACCATTTCGGAATATGGTATGCTGGAGGCGCCGTTGTCGCTCGTTTCGCATACTGAAGGCGGGAAGAACCCCACAAACTGGTAGGTCCGCACATAATCTGCACCTCTTCAGCATACCGATGACCGCTTTCGCATGCGGTACAAAAATAGTAACAAAACAAAATCGGTGCCGGAATCGCGCAATGTGCTTGTCTACCCTTAAAATCCAATTAATGCGCCTCGAGAGACGTAATGCTAAGTTCCTATACCGCAACACAATTATTTTGTCGACATTGGCCAAACTTTTGAGATGTGTTCTTCGTGGGGTCGATTTACTGAAATCCATTCCATGAATTATGCTAAAACTGATCATATTCCGTTCGCAAAATTGTCTCTAGTGGTCGCGAAAAATCAGCAAAAGATGTTTGCAGAGATCGGGATTCGAACCCACAACCTTCTGTTTTATAGTCGTAGCGGCTTCGCAGTTTCCTACGCGTGCGACGCGTCGTTTCTACGCGCCGCAAGCGTGAGTACGTCTCACTAAATCGGATGGGAAACTAATTTAGCTGGGGGGAATCTCCACATAAAATATACCAAAATGATCAGCGAAGAATGCTCTTTCATCTGGCAAAGCGCCGGCGAGTACATCCTCTTTAGAAAAATATCGATTTTTTTCTCGAAGACGAAAAAACTTCATCGTACGGCAATATACCCAATCGAAAAAGCTTGAAATTCTGGTATAGGTCGCGAGATTTCAGGCCATTTTGACACACATTTAACGAGAAAATTTCGAAAAACGGATTTTAGGCCAATTGACCGACGATCAGTAGCGGCGCCAGGAGGGGTCCTATCGAAAAACTGAATCCACAGCTGTTCTTAGAATCAAAAACTACCCCTAGGGGCATTTTTTTAGCGATGTCGATTTTTTACCTGTTCCCGAACCTTGTTGAACCTAACGCGAACCGCCTCATATAATAATCACATGGACGTTCTCACGTATTGCTTGAAATACGAAAGTGAAAGGATGTCATCTGCCATGTATCGTCAAAGTAATTTAGAGAAAGAGAAGAATGACTATTCCCTTTCTCTTCGTCTCTCGTCTCTTCATTGATATTCACAGTTGATCGATCATCCTTCAATGACTGTCACCTATTCACTCGATGTTGCCAATTCTTCATTCTTTTCACTTTATCGACTACTCTTCAGATGGAAGGTTGCTATTTTTTCTCTAATAGATATACTAGGCATGTCCTAAAAAACTCTTGATGAATCAAATCAAAGATACGATAAATTTCGTGTAACTCCATCACATTCATGTTTTGAAAAGATTGACTTTCATGTCACCAACAAAGAGATAAGAAGATCCTTGATGAGATCCTTGATTCGTAAAGGTGCTTAGTATTTTACACAGGGTTCAATCTGGAAATATGTAATCTCCGATCTAATAATCTGGTGTGTATTCTATTCCATTCTCTCTGCCAGTTATCGATTTGGAATGAACCCCAGGAATAGAGAGTAACGTATCACATCACTGATCTTCCTTATCTTCAATCATTCAGAATCTTCGAAGATGTTTGTGTCTTCTTCAATACATATTCAGAGTATATTCCAATGACATTCATGCTTGGTTTCTATGTGTCCACTGTATTTACTCGATGGTGGGATATCTTCAGCAATGTTGGATGGATTGATACGTTAGTCCTTCCCTCACCTTTCCTTATCTCTCTCAATTCAGTCCTGCTCTTCTAATCTCTGGCTGTATCACTGGTACAGATGAATCCACTCGAATTCTTCGTCGTAATCTCATTCGATATCTTGTTCTCACTCAAGCACTCGTATTCAGAGATGTTTCCGCCTGTGTGAAGAAGAGATTCCCTACTATGAATCATCTCGTTACTGCAGGTGAGAATGAATTCCATTTACTCATTGAATCTCTTCATTATTTAGGTCTGATGACATGTCGAGAAAAGGAAGAATTCGATAAGATTGATTCTCCTCATATCAAATATTGGCAACCAATGCATTGGGTATTCTCTCTTCTCAAAGAAGCAAAAGCTCACGGAAGAATATCGGATATAGTATTCATTGATATGTTAGAGGTCACAATGATTTTTTTACAGAGATTATATTTAGAGACCTCTTGTAATCATCCCCATCCATTCATTTTCAGAAAATGCGTCAATTTCGAGTGAATGTTCTCAATCTAACACTGTACGATTGGGTATCGGTTCCTCTCGGATACACTCAGGTTTATCCCTCCCCACTAATTACTTTTCTTCATCATTTTCTTCTTCTAGGTAGTCCATGTAGCAGTTCGTAGTTATTTCGCAGTAGCTCTATTCGGTCGACAATATCTGAGTACGACGAGAGATATTCCCATGAGCAAGACTGTAGATTCCATTCTCCATTCCCCATCAATCTATCTTCCATTCAGATTGATCTTATCATTCCCATTATGACTATTCTCCAGTATATGTTCTTTATCGGATGGATGAAGGTATGTTTCCCTTTGTAGATAGATAGAGATGGAGATACTCTTCTCATTGAAGGTAGCCGAGGTTCTTCTCAATCCTCTTGGAGAAGACGATGATGATTTTGAATGTAATTACATTCTCGACAGAAATCTTCAAGTTCGTTCCCTTTATTTCCCAATCAAATTAATAAATTTCTGGTTGGATTCGCAATTGTTGACGAGGCGTATACAAATGTTCCGCCACAAGAGAAAGATTCATTCTGGGATGTAAGTTTATTCTGTCAATTCCTGTTACAAAAGAACAATTAGTCCATTCATACTGCATTCATTCATAGATGATGACTTGTGAGTGCATTCATGTTCTTCATTCCTTTATCCATTCAGCTCTTCTCCACATAATCTGTATTTATTGAGGTTCGAATTCCTCAACCTCTTTACACGAGTGAATCAGCGATTCGACCAGTGAATCCCATAGTTGGAAGTTGTGCTAATCTAGAAACGAATTTCGATGAGTGAGTCAGAATGAAAAGAGAGAAGAAGGAGAAGAATGGAATGATTAAGTGAGGATAAAGAAGCAGTGATGCTCCTTCCTCGAAGAAGATCAACTAATAGTCGAATGTTAGAATGGGATTGCACTTCCGAAATTATCGTTCCCGTTCTAAGAGAAAGACCAGGAAGGTGAGAAGGAAAGAAGGAGAGAAGGAGATGGAGAGAAGGAGAGAAGGAGATGGAGAGAATAATCTATTTAATAGTGCCATGTCTATCGATTCTGCTTCCATCGGAGCTTCCATGAGGCCAAATTCGAAGATTCGAGATATCTTTAGAAGGATGAATGGAAGGAATAAATGGAATGGTGAGATTGAATGAATGTTTCTTTTTCTTCATCTCTTCATTTGAGCATCAGTTTCCTCTCGTCAAAGAGCATCTCGAAGCAATTCGAATGTGAGTAGTTATCCTAGTATGTCAAGGTAAGACCCCTTCCTCTCCCTCCTTCCCATCCCATTCCTTCCCCTCTTCAGACAAGATTCAATTGTATCGATGACTCCCTCTGTGATATCAATAGAAGTGCAGACAGAAGAGAAAGGAGACGATAGAATGGAAAGAGGAGTGGATACAATGAGTCCTTCTTGGAAGGGAGATGATCATCTTCCTGTTATTATGGAAGATGATGAGAGAAATACACGATGGAGAGGTAATCATAAAGAGAGAGAAAGAGAGGGGGAGAAGAGCAATGTACTCTCGATAACAAATACTCATACTCAGTAGTCACATGAAAATATATAAGCTGACGAACAAGTTTGATCAGTTGGTCAAACATGTAGAAGGAACGAAATCGAGCTCATTATTTTCAGGGTCAATAATATCCCAAAATTCAACTTCATCTCAAGAAACGGCAAGAAAAGAAGCGAAAGACCATTCGACAATAAAAGAAGAGAAAGAAGAGAAGTAAAAGGGAATAATGGGATCGGGATAGTAATTTATTATGTTATTCGATTGGCGTCTTCAAAATGATGACTTCGTATTCGAGATCTGATCACAACTCGTTGTGAATTCCCATTGAGATAAAAGAGATATGAGATCGATCTACTGAGTGAAATAATTCATTGACTATCGGGCAGTTAGAGCATCGAAATGACGAATCTGAAAATATTAATATTTCATTTCTAATATTTCATGGGGAATGACTCATACTAATTCGTGGCGTATCTACGATATTTACCTCTTCTTCCTTTGATTCATCTACATTGTTATTGTTATTCGGATTAGTATACGTCACAATGGCTTCCGATCCTTTGCGAAGATGATACTGAGAGAATGAAAGAGAGAGATGAGAGAGATGAGAAGCATTGAGAGACCTTATCGAATAATTGAGTCTTTGAAGGACGAAGAAGATAAGTGAGAAGACAAGACATGAACAGCATTTCCCATGTGAGCATGAATGATGTCCAGACTGAAATGGTCCATGCTTCCTTACTTTCCCTTTTCTCCCTCTCATCAACTTACATTGTGCCTTTGCACTTGGACTCAATAGATCATCTCCTCTGATTATATCGATCGTCGCTGCGAAATCAAAGCAAAACTTCTGAGAAGGATTGAGTTAGTCCATTTCATCTATCTCTTATTCCATACTTGAATAGTGTATAGACACTGGGCGACATCAACTGCTCTGAAGATGTGAACGAATCGATATTTACGAACTTCTTCCTGATAAGGAGAGAATACTGTAGATCAATAGATACTTCAGATACGGTAGTTAGTACTCCTCACTGTCATTCAAATTAGTAATTGTCTTACACTCGTAGTGGGGACGAGTACGTAGCATCCATAGAATGCCACACACATTGAAATTAGACCGAGAAGTTGAGAAAAGAGAAACCATCTGAGATATTCCATATATGGGTTGATGATCAGATAAGTGAACGTACAGGTGTTGTCTGTGATTCAATTCGAGAAAAACGACAACATTTGCTGCTTCGAGGACTAATCTTAGAAGAGGAGATTGGAAGACCATCCATTCCACTCTACGAACATTACGTCTGAAAAGGAAATAAGGAAGAATGAGAAGTGAAGTGGAAAGAAATTGGGAGTCTTAGACTGCACTATTATGACGCATTTGGTACACGTGAGTTAACCCTTATTTTCATAGAATAAGCCAGAATGATCTTGACATCATCTGAAGATTTTCGTTCAGATGATGTGGGTGTACAGGTGGAATGAAGGGGAGAGTGGGGGAGAAGGGAGGGAAGAGGGGAGATTGTTCCAGAAACGGATGTCCGTCGATGTAGATCGAATCGGTTGGGGGGGGGGGGGCAGCAAGGGTATAAAAGAGGGGATAGGGAGTACAGTAGGGAGGGAAGAGGGGGGGGGGAGGACTTACTCAGTTGCTTCGATCGATGGAAGACATGAGAAGCAACAGAGAGGAGGAACACGAAAGTTTATCTGAGATTATTGATTGAGATGGGAGATCAAAGATCAAATGGGAGATGGTCAATCACCTGTGTTTCAGTCGCTCGAAGATGTTCTGATAACTCTTTTCGACCACCGAAAATATTAAATAGTAATGAAATAGTGACGAAAAGACATAACATTTGATATCTGAAACCATTCTCTATTTCATAATTCTCTTCCTCTCCCTCTTTTTAAGTGTCATTCTCTCAGTCGATAACTTTGGCAGGTGGATCGACATTGGGAAATGGATTGAAACTGACACCAATGCACACGAATAGAGGAAAGTTGCTGCACGAGGAATAAACATTCCTATTACTCCACAAAGAGCTGTGACCTATTGATGAATGAGATTATGAAGATAAGAGAAGGAATTGAACTCACTGGAAACATAAAGACTAAATAGTATAAATCAGCTTGTATTCTTTCATTTGAAATGAATCGAAGAACATGATAGAGATGAAGAAGGGAAAGAGTAACGACAAAAGTTGTGAAGAGACAAGAAAGAAGAAGAAATGCTACGTAGAAATGATCCATCTCTGAAAATTATGAATGTAAATAGGAAGGAATCAATCAGAGACGAATAACAATTTCACCACTTCCATTGAATGGGAATGGACAAATACATGTAGGTCTACTTTAAATTCGAAGGTTCATCATTGAATAAATGAGTTACTTTCTATCCATCGTGAACTGTCGATTGGTTGAAGATGAAGATTAGATGTGTTCTTATTCAGAATTGTTGATACTAAGTCCATTGGGAAGAGACGAGACTGAAAGGAATGAAGAAGAGAGAGAGAGAGAGAGAGAGAAGAGAGAAGACAACGATTAGGAAAGAAGAGAAGAGAGAAGATGAGGAACCATGGAGACATAAAAGAGAGGAAGAGGAATATAGAGAAGAAGAGGAGAGAATCGAATAGGTAGAGAGGTATTCCATTGGATTATCGTTCATAATATTGTAGAGTGGAGAAGGAATAGAGAGGGAGAGAGATAGAGAGAGAGGAGGAGGAGTTTGTTCAGTCTGCATCAGAAGATCCATCTTTTTATTAGAGTGAAGTAACAATAGATGATTCTCCTGATTCGTATCCCATCCATTCATTCACGAGTTTCACCGTTGAACTTCGATTCTACAATATTGAGATAGATCGAGTTTTTCATCAAGTTATCTTTGATCTCACTTCAATTTCGTGTCTTCCTTTAGTTGAGATCACATTTCCTGAAGGGGAAACAACAACGACACAGGGAATTCCTCCCACTTCGAAACGACGAGATAGATCACTCAATTTACATTCTAGATTATGAAATTAGTAATATAAACTGACGGGATTGAAGAATGACCAAACGGGAGATAGTACCTATGAATTTTTATGTGTTATAAAAGTCCCATTGTTAACACATGAAGGTATCGATTACCATTCTGCTTGAATGGATAGATATTCTCTCATTTCGTGTTCCGATCGATCAGATGAAACGAATACAACTTCAACATCAGGACGAATCAAACGACATTCATTGTAGAATTTCTGAATCCATTATGAAGATGAGTATTTTGAGAATGAATATCTCGAGAATAATGAAAAATAACAGTGACAAATTAAAGATTTAGTTCTCGCTGCAAAACAATGAGATGAAAAGCATCTGAGATCCCGAAAAGAGAGGCAAGGAATCATTTTTATTCTCAACTTTCTTTTGTACATTGAAATTGAAGAATCAAAAATGGACCTTGAGAATCTTAGAGAATCGACGACAAGGAGGACACCAATATGCTGAGAAATAGAAGAGAACTAATTTACCCTGATTGAATGATATGGATTAGACTAAAGATAATGAAAGGAAATCACCGCAAGAACATCTTTAGCTAGAAGATTTTGATTCTTGTGGATAGGAGCAGTCTCCAGTATGGATGCCATCTCACAATGAGTCAACTTCCATTGAATTCCCTTCTAGAAGAAGAAGTGGAACAAATGTCAATGGATGGAGAGAAAAAGCCAATACTTTATATTGTCAGATCAATCTGTTAGAATGTTATGTACAAAGGGAAAACAATAAATGGTAGATCGAGGTGAAAGGTGAGTCAACTAGCTGCTAGAGAATAATAAATCACTAGGGGTTATGGTTGATGACTAGGGAAGAAGAAAGGGAATATGATCACTCTAAGAAGAATTGATCACTCAAAACAATCACGGGAAATAAAATAGAGAACAAAGGGATTGAACTAACTAAATTATTGATCAGAATGACAATTGGATAGATATAACTAGATTTTATATTTCAATATAATAAAGGGAGAGTACCGTGAAAGAATCAATTGTTACAAGTGGGTTCATAAATACTAGATATAAAGCTCTAATCGGGAGGAAATCGAAGTGGAATGGGAAGAAACTCGAATTGATCGATAACTGTAAGAAGAGCACCGATTGAGATACAAGTAAAGAGAAGGGGCAAGGATTAGACTGAGGGAGGGGAAATGATTAAGTGAGAAGGGAGAGAGAGGCAGATTAATGATCTACAATGATGTCTCCGTAGGTAATTGATGACCAGCAAGGAATGAACTATTGATAGATTGATCACTGAAATAACGATCATCATTCAAATAGAATCGTATTCATTCCTCACCCATTGAGAATGGAAGTATTAATGTAATGAGCGAGTGCCTTATAGATGAATTTATACTGTGGTTCAGTCTGTACCATTCCCTGTCTCTGCTCTCTTATCTCCATTAGAGTACGAGCTACATCGATATCACAATCTCCGTCTACAATAATTTGCATTCATATCGCTCACAACAGATTCGCTCACCATTCAACATTATCTCGTGTAGTATCAAATCCAATACGATGAACGTGCCCGTTCGACCGATGCCCGCACTGGAAGAGAGGAAGGCACTCCCTTATCCACCCCCCCCTCTCTCTCTCTCTCTCTCTCTCTCTCACCTGCAATGGACGACAACAGGTGCTTCTGGCTGTTTCACTGCTTCATCATCCGCCATTTTGAGTAGAGAGAGAACAGCTTCTGCACTCTCGGGACATCCGTGGTCAGGCCATCCAAGGAACTATAATACAATTACATTCAAAATAAATATAAAAACGTATGAATAATTGATTAGATATTGTAACCAAACCGAGAATCAATATTTGACAAAAACGACAAGAGTACCTGGAATTGAGTAACGCTCCTTCCTTCTTCGCCCTTCTTCTTCAAAATAAGTGTTCGACGTATGAATGAATATTCCTCACCCTCGTGATAAGACTACAAATGGATCTCACTCATATCTCATCTACCCCCCCCCTCTGCATACCAGGGCTGTTCAAAAATTTAACGCACTCCTCATATTACATGTTCTCTCGCCGGCCAGAAAGAGTGAGTGAGCATTGGAGTGCGTTGAGGAGTGCGTTAAATTTTTGAACAGCCCTGCTGCATACCTTTTCATCCATATTCTTGATACAGTATTCTCCTCCATCTGCACTCATCATCTTTCCCTTCTCTGGCCAATATCGCTCACATTTCACCTTCAATTATTCATCATTACTCTATCAGTGATAACGATGACAAGAATAAAGTAAATAGCTGACCCGTCCTCTTTCACATTCTTTGGTGGTCATAACAATGACTACAACTTCCTGTTGATACACCATCCTCCAGAAGTCTCCCACTGTATTCGATAGGCATCCCTGCAATCAATCGTCCCACTTATCCTATAAATGATCGAATTCACCTGAGTTGAGATGTATCTCCGATCAAAAGACTTCAATCCATCTCGCTTTTTCGTCACCATCTAAACATTAAATTCACGGAATAAAAGTCATTATTACAAATTCACCTGGATGAAATTGGCATTAATATAATCGCTCTTCGATGTCGTATCCTTCAGTTTGACTCGAGTATGATCGTATGGAACTATGTTCTTGTATCGATTCTTCTCTACATTATTTGGTAGTTTTCCATCTCTTCGTGAATACATTGAATCATCCATCTCATTCAATCGAGTGAATTCATGGGAGAATCCATCTAATCCTCCAATTGATTCGTCCTTCCTTGATAATACAGCCATTCTTTCATTGAATGCTTCCACTGGAACGGAAGTTGACGGCAGCATCTACAATATATTACAGATCATCATTGAAGATCCGTTGAATCCAAAGTGTAACTCACATTGGTAAGTCTGACGACATTTTGAGTGACCTCTTCAACTAAGGGATTCTTCCGGTAGTGAGCAAGTAGATCATTGATTGAATTAAATTCGTCTCCTCCTCCAACGTGAACCTTCCCAGTAAGGGCATTCTTTTCCAGCTGGAAAGATAGTGATCATGATAACTGCCAAGACACATTTTGGTTCCTTCACTGCCACAGAGTTATTAACTTAAGTCTTCAAAGAGTATTGATTGATACCGTATTCGATAGATTTTCTACGTCTTGATCCAGTCAAGAAAGAAAGTAATTCGATAGTACTGACCATAATGTGTTTGTACATATCATCTCCAACCTTCACTGAAATGGCCATTTGTCCGGGAGATCGCTGACTTTCTCGTACGAGAAATGACCATTGTTTCTAAAGATAACATTGATCAATAGATGATACCTCTAGAGATTATCTTACTTCCTTAGCCAATAACTGAGCTGCCTCAGCCCCATTCACTCCCGTATGGAACCATCTTTCAGCAGCTTTCACTCGTCTTTTCTTCACTTCTTCAGCAGGAAGGACGACCGGTCGACTCAAATCATCCATCATTCCTCTCTTATCTTCTTTACTCTTACATCATATAGATAGTGTCTCCGTTTCTTTCCTTCAGCAATTCAGGGTTGTCGATGTAATGTTGAATGAGATCCGAGAGACTGGTGAAATTTTCTCCTCCCAACAGATCCAATGTATCGTCTTCCTTTCTCTGCACTTTCACATGGGTTATAGTACCACCTCGACTGGAAATACATGAATTTGTTTTTTAGAAAAGGGAGAAAACTCACTTTATGGAGAGAGTGTAATTAGTAGGTTGGCTCTCACTTGGCCGAGCAAGAAAATCGCCTTTCACTCTGAAGTTGAGCACGGGATAAATCTTTTCCGAACCCCCTCTACCTATTTTTTGCCGTGTTAAGGCGGCTCAGCCAGAAACATTTGACAAACGAATACAAATATAACCCGATTCTTACCCGTATTTGAGGAGCACTTTCTCCGCTTCCTCTCCAGAGATGTCGTAGTAGAAACAGGAGGGTCTGAATAGGCATTTACAATGAAATAACTACAAGAATGAATGGATACCTCATGGAACGAGCGACTCGCTCCGCGGAGGCGATCTAAAAAAAATATAAACACATTATGGAATCGACTGATCAATTAAGCATGAAAATATTAAATTTAAAGAAGTGCAACACTGGTATCTCAGAAGTACAGAAAGTTGCAAATAAGTGCATTGGCAATATATCGCCAGATTAAACGCCAGATTTTTGATCACCTCTATTGGATTCGAATGCGCTTTGATGACTCCTACTACTAGTCAACCTCTATTAATGACAAAACATGAAAATACATCTTAGTAATCTTCAAAACTCAAATTAAAAGATAGTTAAAACCGGAAAATGAAGAATGAAAACCGGGGAAGAGCTCTAGTGAATAGTGAAATTTAGTGAAAATCGGCTTCCCGGGAATTCAAATAAATCTTGTAATTGTACGCACTGATGTACCTTGAAGTGTAAGTTACACTTCTCATTGAACACCGCACCGAATTCATTAAGTATTTATGCACTGAGATTCTTAGATTTATTGCATTTAAATTACGTCAGTGCAAAAAAAATCTTCAGTTTTCCACATCAACAATAGTTTCTTGCATATCGGATTCTACGACTCTCCTCTTCGTCCTAACTGCTTCTGCAATATAACAATCTAAGTCGTCCCAGTCAAAGACATACGTAATGTGTATTCGAATCGAATGGAATAAGTCTTCCTTGTGGATTGGAAGATAGCAGGAACAATATTTCCAACTGAGATTAGTCTGGATCCCCTCTGTTCATTGCAGCATAATCTGAGAGTGGAAGGGGAGGAGAGGAAGGGAGGGGGGCTTGACCTACCTGTAACCCACAGGACGAAGATCAGCTACCATCTTGAATTCAGCAGTATCCAAATGGCATCCCTCTACACAAGTTCCATCCACTTGGAGGACATTGATAAGTATTCTTCTTCTTTGAGGAGCAACGAAATGATAAATGCATTCTTTCTCTCTAATCATTCCACTCTGTCTAATTGTAATTGTGAATCGGCGGACATCTTCTCCCACCTCAATGAACTAATTATAACCCATAAAGGTATAGCAAACATACTTGAACGATTCCTCCACAATTTTGTGAGAATGATACATCAACTTCATCACAAAGTCTTCCTCCAAATCCAGATGGACATCTATGAAATATGAATAGAGTGAGAAAGAATAGACTTGACTCACTTGCATCTATCACATTTCCTCGAATCGATATATCCTCCATTGACACAATTGAGAGCACTTCGACATTTACCTGAGAAGGAAATAAGATATTGAAGAGATTGTTGAGATACTAACTGGCACAATTATAATGGACATTCAGAAGGGCAACATCCACGAATGTCGGACCGTAGAGATTTCCCATTGCGAATTGAAGATTCGGATCAACTGAAGTTAGAGCAGGAAAACGACGATCGATTGCAAATCTGAAGAGAAATATGAAAGGATAATTGAAGAGAAGAGATGATCACTCTGTAGGGGCATAATGCATTACACTTCCCACGTCATATGGAAGACTGTATGTTGTCAATTCATCATCTCCTATCTACAATTAATCGATATGTGAACAAGTTGCAGAGAAAGAGATACCTTAGCGAAATTATAAAGGAGTCTTCTTGGTACTCGATTTGTATTGAGAGTAACGAATCGATCTCTATCATATCTTGATTGTTCATGGAATAGTCCAAGAGCATGAGCCAATTCATGAGATGTCACTCCAAACTAAAGGAAAGGAATAGATTAAGTGAATGGAAATGACTTACATGGGAACAACCAGCCCCGATTGATACTGGTTGAGGACCACTCTTTGTATCTCTACCTACACTACTCCAACATCCATCTCCATTACCTACGAAATTCAGATATTGAACCTGAATTCAATCGATTCTAATATGGAAATATTGTATCTGGTTATTAAATACCTCATTGGTTCTCGGTCTGAAATTGATGCAAGTCTCTTCATGCCAGAATGAAATAGCACGTTGAATGGAAGCACGAGAGGAAAGAGCTGAGAAGAGGAATGAAGAGAGGAGAGAGGGGGGGGTGGAGAACATAAGGAACTCCTTCTGTCCAAATGGACATGGGATACGTTGCATCCAGAAAGGCTTGTCTCTTCAATCGATTCTAAATGGAGTGAATAAGGAAGAGAGGGAAAGGGATCATCACTGACTCCTTGTCTTCTCAATGAAGCATCCACTACTCTCTCTAAGAATTGAGGAGTTACGAGAATGTCTCCTTCATACAATATGTCCCTGAAAGAAATATTAGAGAGATAAATCCGACGACTGACCCATCGTTTGAAAATATTGAAAGTGCTACTACACTTACTGCAGTTTCTCATTAGCGGCTGCAATTGATGCTTCTCTCCTTTGATATTGAACAGGAATTATTTGATCCTACAATGATATCTCATTCTTTATTCTATTCTTTGATGACTAACTGAAGATTGTCTCTGATCCTTATATTCCTCATGAACAATCTGAGTGAGAGTATCGAAGAATCGACTTCTATCTGATCGACGAAGTATTTCACTCAACTGATTATATAATTAATAGAAGGAGAAAGAAGGAAGTGATTACCGATGATTGAGATATGATAAGAGAAGGAAGAGTGAAAAGTAAGAGGAAGGATTGCATAAGAGAAGAGAGTGTGAATGGCTATTCCTCCCCCCCCCCCCCTGTTCCTTTTCCCTCTTTGAATGGAATGGAACGAGATTAGAGAAAGGACTGGATCCAACCATTACTATCAATCCAACCCATTGGCAACAATACATTTGTCCATCCATTCCTTCTTCAATTGGATGAGTCATTGGAAGATCTTCTATGATCAATGTCTATCTTCACACATCTTCATGTCAACACAGATTCTTCCCATAGAGAGATCACATTCGTCTCTTCTCTCTTCTCATTCTCACTATTTGTCTTGACTCCTTCAGATGGATCTTCTATATCATCTCATTCTTCTACTCTTCCATACTCAATCAGTCCTAAGTAGAGGTATCTCCCCGTTCACTTCTCTCTCCATCCTTCCCATCATCTAATTCAGTCTGTCCCGTATCTCTCATTCCCTTCATAGAGGAAGCAACAGGACGAACTCGTCTGTGTGATAGAGGAATTCTCTGTCCAACAGGCTATTCATGTATTAATTCTCATTGTTGTGGATATCCTGGTCAATGTCCATCTCCCTATTCACTTCTTCATGAGATCGATGGTACTCCTTCTCTCTCTCTTTCTTCTCTAATCATTCAGTATCAGGTTCACCATTGGCCTGTTCCTCATCATCCTCATGCCCATCTTCATCATTATGTCTTCCATCATCAATTCTATCTCAATCTCTTTGTTGTTCATCTCTTGATTGTCCTCCTTCTCATTCTTTACCAGGAGATCGATTACAATTATGTCATTCTCCATCAGATTGTCCCTCTGGAAGTCAATGCATGTCCAGGTCAGTCCCCCCTCCCCCCCCCCTCCTTCC
>LS487365.1:300485-376619 GCA_900490705.1 Pristionchus arcanus
CCCCCCTCCCCCCCCCCCTCCTTCCCCTTCCCCTCTTCCTCTTTCAGTCTCACATCATCTCGGACTCGAATGTGTTGTCAATCTCTCTCTCGATCATCATCCAATAAAAGGAATGTGTGCCCTGCAGGATGGAGTCCACTAGGAACATCCATCAGGGTATCTCCCTCTTCCCTCCCCCCCTCTTCATCCCTCTTCATTCAGGCATGTTCTCTCTCTCATGATCTTCCTCAATGTCCTCGTGGTTCCTCTTGTCTTCAATCTCCATCTCGAATAGGAGAGATGTACTGTTGTACTCCAGGTATCCCCCTCCCTCTCCTCCCTCTCCTCTCTCTTCCATTCAATCTCTCTCTCTCTCTCTCTTCAGGTCTTCCTCGATCATCATCATCATCTCTAATGAATCCTTGTTCATCAGGGGAAACAGAAAGATTAAATGGTCAATATCGAGAATGTTCAATAGAAGATCCAATCTGTTCCATAGGGTGAGAAGTCTTCTCTCTTTCTCTTCTCTCTTCTCCATTGCTTTTTCATCTCTTGAGAGGGGAGTTCTCACTGAAATGGAGAGGTTGTCTAGGGGGGGGGGAATCTATTTGCACCTTTCCATACACAATGACTGCCCTCTCCCTCATCATTATTATAGCCAGGTAATCACAATTCTCAATCCATTCATTTCCACTTCATCATGATACATTGTTAGTATCACTTCGTTGTTTCACAGCAAACCTGACTCTAAGTTTTTACAGTTTTTCAATAACATTTTTTTGTTTCAGTTTTACATGTGAGCGTACATCGATCTCTTCGTTCTTCTGTTGTTCATCATCTTCCTCTCCTTCACAAGGATCATTCTCTTGTCCGGGAGTAGGAGAAACTGCCGCTCTTTCCACCACTAGGAATAATCTATTCTGTTCCCAAGTTGGATCAAGAGATACTTGCCCTCAGAAGTAAGTTCCTTCTCTTCTTTCTTCCTTCTATCCTTCCCTTCTCAGTGCATTCTGTCGTGGTGCATCTAATTCAGTTGGTATGCTAATCTGTTGTTATTCCTCCTCTCAAGTCACTCCAATCTGCCCCAATAATGCCATTCCTCAACCATCGACCATTGGATTCTCTTCCTGTGATATATCTCAACCAGCATTTCAATGTGATCCAGGGTAAGAGAACGGGAAGAGATGGACAATCCCCTCTCTCTTCAGTTATTCCTGTGTCCGTGCTGCAAATGATTTCAATACTCAATTGTGTTGTTTATCTACAAAATCTCAAGTAGTCGATCAGCCAGTCTGTCCTAATCAGGCTCAACTCCAACAGGTCCTTCCCATTCCTCCCTCTCCCTACTTCAATATCTTCATCCCTTCAGGAGAATGGTCTTGCAGTCTACTGTAATCCATCAGAGGCAGTCCCTTGTGGAACAGGATATTCATGTCAAAGTGCAATAGGTTCTCCATCAACATTCATCTGTTGTTCCTCTTCATCATCATCAACTCCAACTTGTCCCACTTCCTTTACTCCTTCTCTCGATACACTCGGATCAACTGTAAGATCTCTCTCTCTCTCATCTCCCAATCCCTCCATCTTCATTCAGATCTTCTGTTCTCCAACAGAACCCGCAGGTTGTCCAGGAGGCTCCGTCTGTCTTCCCACTCCTCTTCTTCCTTCTCTCTTCATTTGTTGTCGTTCAACAGTATCTCCTCGAGTCTGTCCTAATAATCAGAATGCTCTCGTCACCTCAACAGGAGCACTCGAATCGTGTACTGGACCTGGATCTCCCTGTAGTAGGGTCAGTATATCAGTTATTCATTATCTTTATCTATGACTCATTTCCAGACAGGCTACACGTGTCAACTCTCATCAGTACTAGCCCAATGGGTTTGCTGTGGAGTTGATGGTACGACTGCGAAATGTGCTGATGGATCAGAAACGTATACACAAGTCACTGGTATCTCCCTCTGTCTTCTCTCTTCCTCATTCATCCTTCCTCCCTTTCAGGAGAGACGTATACGTGTTCTCTTCTCTCTTTTCCATCCTCATGTCCATCTGGATTCACTTGTGCTCCATCATCTCTCAGTGGAACGAATGTTTGTTGTCGATCGAATGTAAATGGAGGATGTCCAATTGGATGGAATCCATATACTAATGAAGTCACTAAAGTAACAAAAAGTTGCACAGGAGTATCAGATGAGAGGTACTTCCTTCTCTTTCATTACTATTCAATTCTCTCATTCATTTAGTTGTCCATCTGGCTATTCTTGTACTCCCTCTTCTTCCTCTTCTCCATCTCCATCATCATCATCATTTCTCTGTTGTCGTCTAGCCTATTCTCCCCGTTGTCCTTCATCTTCAACTTATCTTCTTAATTCTCAACCTCGTCTTTGTTCATCATCTAAATTGAATCAATGTCCAGTTGGATATCAATGTACTTCCAGTACAGTCGTAAGTCCTTCCCTTCTCTCCTTCTATCTCTTCCTCTTCTTCTTTCAGCCATCAATATCAATCTGTTGTTCGACAACTCCATCCTCCTCTCTTCCAACAGTACTCTGTCCTGATGGATCCTCTCCATCTCTTCTCAATTCAAATCCTCGTTATTGTCCCACTCCTGGTTCATCCGATGGATGTCCACTTCAATTCATTTGTCTATCTCTCAATCAAATGCATCTATGCTGTAGAAGGTATCTCCCTCTTCTTCTCTTCATTCTTCATTAATTCATTCAGAACATCTCGTTCTTCTCGTTCTCTTCCCATCACTTCATCCTTTCCAATCTCTCGTTCTCTTCCTTCTCCTTGTGGACCAGCAGCTGAACCACTCCTTCATAATAATGCAACAGTAGATTGTTTCAATCAACCATCAATCTGTCCATCGGTACTCCCCCCTCCTTTCCCCTCCTTCCTTCACTCTCCATTTCAGTCCCATCCGTGTCGTCATTCCTCCTCCTTCTCATCATCATTCTGTTGTCAAGATGGCCAATGTCCATCAGGAGTCAAAGTGGGAGATAATCCTCTTCTCTGCACATCAAATACTCATTGTCCTCCAAATGCAATCTGTTCCGAGGCTCTCAATATCATCGGTATCCCCTTCCCCCTCGCTCCCTCTCCTTCCATCTCTCATCATAGGTCTTCGTATCTGTTGTTCTCTCCCTCCATCTCCCTCATCTCGTTGTCTTGGTCGTTCAACTCAACTTCGATCTGGTCATCCAGTCTCATGTCTCATTGGATCAATCTGTGAAGACCCATTCGTATGCTCTTCTCTCACTTCTGATTCTTCCCCTCTTTGTTGTGAGAATGAAAGAGATTCCATCTCAATCTGTCCCGATGGAAGGTAAGACTCCCCTCCCCTTCCCCTCGTTCTCTCTCATCTCCCATTCAGAATTCCTCTTCGTTCATCTCGATCAGATGAGATAGTATATTGCGGTGGTCGTGATCCCCATTCTCTATGTAGAGATGGATATGAATGTCTTCGATCGAAGGCTCAATCAAGATCTGTCTGTTGTAGTGAACAACCATCGTGTCCCAATCAAAGAACTGCATTAGTAGGAGAGAATAAAGAGATCAAGAGGTATTCCTTCCCTTCCTTCTCTCTCTTCATCTCTTCATCTCAGATGTTTCCTCTCTTCATCCTCTGAGTGTTCACCTGGATTCGAGTGCTCTGATTCATCAATTCCTCATATCTTTCTATGTTGTATCTCTCCTCCTCCATCTCTTTCTAATTCCTCTCAGATATCATCTGATCCTTCACCCCTTCGATCCATTGATTTCATTCAAATCGAAGCAGCAAATTGATTTATTCCCTTGACAGACTGACGACATTTTCAATTATTTCTACTTGTAATCATAATTGGGTGATAAAGAGCGGGTTATTCAATAGAGAGAAGTCTTCCCAATAGAGAATTGTCTTCCTTTCACGAGATTCGAACCTGTAACAATCCCTTTTCTCTCTCTCTCTTTCTTCCATTCATAACTCACATCAGTATATCTTTCCTTGAGTGTTTTCTCTAATTCGAGTACATGTTCCTTATCTCTCGTTTCAGCTACAACCTTCACTCTAACACTGAATACATCAGTGGATATCCATGCTCTCTCATGGAAAATATCCTTGATTGATCCTCCTGCTTGAGCTATTCGAGTAGATAATTCAGCGATTCCTAAGAAGAGAGAGATTGAATGGAAGAAGAGAGAAGGAACGAACCTCCAGGTCTATCAGACACGACAACTTCAATTCGAATTAGTCTTCCATCAACAGCTAATCCTCTTTCAATTGCTCTTCCAAGAACTGTCGTATCGATATTACCACCAGAGAGAATGGCTACTACTCTATAGAGGAAGGGAGTTGATACCATTGAACAATTAGTGAGTATTACTTCTTTCCTTTTAGTTCAGGTAGTTTTTCACTAAGAATAGCAGCAAGACATACTCCTCCTGCTCCTTCCACTACTGCCTGAAATCTATCCATTATTCCCCTCTCCCTTCCTCTCTTTACCTTCTCCAATTCGAGTAGTCTTAGAATAGAGAGTGCAATACTCTCTTCACACACAGTGACCATCTTATCAATTAGACCACGAGCAGTGGCGAGGGAATTGCACCCAACTGTGGGTACTGCTAGACCTATAAGGGGGAGGATGAAGGGGGAGAGGGAGGGAGAGGGAGGGAGAGGGGGTCACCATCAGCAAGAGTGGATCCAGCCATCTCAGTGATTACATGGCCTGCTTCATATGCACGAGTGAAGGATGGACAAGTCTCAGCTTCGATACCCTGAGAAGAAAGAGGAGATAGAGGGAGAGGGGGAAGGGGAGGGGGGAGGGGGACTGACGTATACTAGAATGCCTGGTTTGAGTGTCTTCAATGCAACAGCAACTCCAGCAATCATTCCTCCTCCTCCAACTGGAACGAGTACTGCATCCGCATCCGATACCTGATTGAAGAGAATTGATCATCACATTCTATTTATGGCACTTCATTCATACAGTCTACGAATGTGTTGTTGACTCTTGATCTAGATAGTCCAAAATGTAGTAGACAGAGAAAGGTCACGTGGTCACAAAAGGAATCATTGAGATAACAAAGACGCAGTAATTTGTTGATAGAGATCAAGTACGTAGAGAGAGAGAGGGAGAGGGGGGGGAGGAGGGAAGACGAATGATTATCTCTCTTCAGACGTTGTCCTCTTCGTGAGATCTACATCAGAGGAACGGGGGGGGGGGAGGAGGGATCAAACCTGTTCAAGAATCTCCAATCCGATAGTTCCCTGTCCTGCAAGGATATCAGGTGCATCATATCCATTGATATACTTCAATTTCTTCTCTCTCGATATATGCATTGCATAATCTTTCGCCTTCCCAATATTATTCCCCTGAATTGACTTGATAATGATATCATTGAGGTAGTTGAATACCTTGAGTAGAACAGTGGCTCCATATGATCGACACATAGTTATCTTCATAAGAGGGGCGAATACAGGCATGACTACAGTAACAGCCACTCCCATTAGATTACCATGATAACATAGAGCAAGAGCATGATTTCCTGAGGGATGGAATGGATAGGGAGAGAGGGGAAGGGGACACTAACCAGCAGAGGCTGCAATTACTCCATTCTTCTTTTCTTCATCAGTTAATCTCGATAAAGCGAATCTCGCTCCTCTTTCTTTGAATGATCCAGTCACCTATATTAGTATTATTCTATCTTTTATTCATTAATCAATCTTACTTGCATATATTCTTTCTTGAAGTACAATTCCACTCCATATTTATTCGATAACTGCAGTGATTTCTGCAAGGCCAATACCTTTTTCTCTCTCTCAATTCATTCATCCGTTCGTTAATCATTGCTCTCAATGGCTATTCTCGGTATCATTCAACCTCACTGCCTAATTTGGCAAACAGTTTCACTTTCTCTTTTACAACTGAAAGAAACGAGACTGTCGTTGAAAAAGTATTTTATTCGTTCTCCTTTGTTTAGTTTGGGACGAAATCAAATGAGAAAGTAGATAGTTCAAAGCACAGACGATGAGAAATAAATCTCTTCGGAACTTCTTCGATTTTTGGCCCAGGCCACAACCGCTCTGAATATGGAGAGGGTGGGAAATGAGAATGGTTGGGAGGTAATATATTCTGCGAGTAAAGGCTGGGCCAAAATTCAAAGAAGTGCCGGTTCTTCTTATGTTTTTTTTACTTTTTGCACCTATCAGAAAAACGGAAATTCAAGAAGATTTACGACTGTCTATTTCTACCCTATGCCCCAGTGGTAAATAAGTGAGAATGGAAGTTACCGTGCAAGGAGTTTTGGATATTCCCTTCTTGATATTGAATGCAGCTGCAGAAATATCAGAGAATGTTACTTTACGAGGAATATCAGGATTACAATCAGGATCAGGAATGAATTCATCCGCTTAAATCAATCGATAGTTACCCTAGTCTCATATGATTCGTACCGTATTCCTCTTCTCCATCCTTCTTCTCTTCTATTTTCTTTGTTTCATCTTCTTCAGCTTTCTTCTCTATTTCAGCAGCTTCATCTTGTAGTTTCCTCACCTTGAATAATAGAATACGAAGAACTAATTGATTTACCCTTGTGATATCAAGTGCATTTTAGGTAGAATAGAACGGGAACGGGAAAGATAGAAGGATCAAAGGTAATCTACAATAGAATAAACTTACTTTTCTATTATATTCGACTCCATCTCTCGCATCAGAAGTCGTCCTCTTCCTTTCGATTCCATTCCCATTCTTACCCTTCACCATAACTACAGCAGAATGAAGAGTAAATGAAGAGTAAGTCTCTTTATCGATAGAGGGGAGGGTCATTCACTCGTTAGTTCGATCTCTCTCCCTCTCCTTTTCTCATACTATCTTTTCCTTTCTTTGATTCACTCGTCTTGAGCAGTTTCGATCGGCATGAAGAAGGGTCTGTAATCGAATATTCTACGCTTATTTGACTTGTTACTCTTCATCACGAGCTTCCACCTTCGTTTCTACTTTAGTATGAGAGAGTACCTCCACTGGAAGGAGGTTGAGATGAAGATGCAGTGATTGATGGAGGAAGAGAAACATCTTGAGATGTGAGAAGAGAATATTCAGGATTAGAGATTGATCGAGTGAAGATTCCTTCTCTGAAGAGAGAGAGAGAGAAGGAAGAGTGATGAAGAGAGAGAAGAAGGGGATACCGTATGTGAGTGATGATAGATATAAGAAGGAAGAAGACAAAGAAGTTGATAATTGATCCTCCAAGGATTAACCAATAGAAATGAATGTATCCATTTACAATGAATACACTACTCATTATCGATTCGGCCGATTGAGAGGGAAATAAAGGGCAAGAATGGGGTTTGAGTGATCAACATCTTTTGTCCATTCGTCGTCAATCGTAATCCACTTTGCAAAGTCTGACTCAATTGGGCGAAATGTTGTGTGAGGGAACGGGCAACTCGTGAAAGGATGCACATTTCCCTCTTATTTGGCTGACCATTCGATCACTCTTCTCATTCAATGATGAAATACTCTTTTGTTCTCCTTATTTTTAGTCTAGATCACTATTCCCCTAACTGCCATAAGTAGTGAATAGTGCATTCTCTATCGGAAGTACTTATCTTCCTTCTCCTTCTCCTTCTTCTTCCTCACTTTTCCTCCATCTCCTTCTCCATTATTCTTAATAATCGATCGAATTAGCATTCTCCTTCTCTATTTTACACCCTCCTTGTATTCCCTCCATCCCTCAACTCTTTTTCCCTTTCTTTCTCATCGTTCATACTCCCTCTCTCTCTCAGTTCTCAATTAGCTCATAATGGTTGACTCATTCTATTCTTTCTCTGTACTTTTCCAACTGAAAAACTCTTCATTCTCAGATTGAATAATGATTGGAATGATGAATGCTGGGACGGATACGGTTGAATTCTATACTCCACGAATTCAATCTTCTCTCTATCGTCCTGTAATGAAGAAAAACTCTTACACGTATGTTCCCCTTTCTCGCCATTCTTTTTTGAGTGTTTCATAGTATTAGAGTATCTCTTAGGGGGTAGCTAATTCGTCTTTTTCTCTTGGCTGAAAATGGTCGTCACTCGGTCGCATCCCTTTTCTCTCTCTTTAGACTCGGTCCAATCATTCAAGTGGAACATCGAAATCCTTAGATGAATCAGCGAGATCAAATCGAGACTCATTCTCATTTACTTATTCTTCTTAGAATAATGAGTTTATTGTAGATATACAAGTGATGGAAGAGTTCTCTACAATGGAAATTCGGACGATTCATTACTACTATGGAGACAACTCTTCATCAGAGTCATCATGTATAAACTACTCAAGGATCTCAGAAAATCAGAATCTGGTTAGTTATATTTTTCATAAAATATTGATGCGGTTTTTCGCTGATCTATGGATTGAAAAAAACTATTAGTTCACAGGGCCAAGTTTAGTAACAACAATTTAGTACAATTTAATGGAATTCTTTTATGAGAATTCCTAGTGGGAATGGCCTAGTGGGAGAAAGTAGTGTATTATAGTGGACCACCCACAATACAGTTTGTCTCTTCTCATTTCATCACTAATCACTAATCACTAATCAGTTCCACTTCTCAATAGGTTTAATTCCCGCTCTTCGTCGATTTTCTCAACGAATTGGATTAACGAGAAGAAAGAAGACAGAGAGAAAGACAACTATTGAAATGAAGGAAGAATTAATGAAGGAAGATATATCAAGACCAATTCGATTGCAAGTGTTCTCATCTGAACCATCTCGAATACCCGATAGACCTGCTCCCCCTTCCCCTGCTACTCCCTGTACACCCATTGTTACTCATGTATAATTAGAATTGAACACTTATTTATTCGACGAAACTTGTAGTGGATAACCATGGATGATCTCAATGAATGAATAAAGTTATGTGGATAGAGTGGAAGTTGTCTGACACGCGAACATTCCATTCACTGTAGTCACTTTCATACTATTGCAACAAGATTGACGAGGATATCGACAGACTGAGAGATTGCAGTATTCTACTCCCAATCCATCACTAGAATAGATCATATTAGAATGAAGAGGGAGTCTCACTTACCCTTGACAGGAACAAGTAGAGAGAGTGGATAGACATACTCTCGTTCTCGTTCGGATTCCACATGAACCACACGAATCAGAACACGATGTCCATGATGACCAATCCAACCATGATGCATGAAATTATTATGATGATTGATTAAGAGAAGGAGAGGGAATGCAACGAATTCATTATTACTATGTAAGGAAAGTGATCTCTTTTCCTTTCAGGTCACCTAATGTGACATCATCTGATTCTTTCCGGTTATTTAATTCGTCATTGTGGAAGAATTGAGGGAACGGATTGATGAATCATTCAAAATCATTGTGGAAAGGCTTAGATTGTGACGAAAAAGGAAGGAGGATTTAGGAAGGATTATCACACCTCGAATAGGTGATAAGTATGACAACGTATAGAGAATCATTGGGTACACAATATCCTTCCGGGTCAGAAGGGAGCAGAGTAGGTCACTTGGGGGGGGGAGGGAGGTGAAGGAGGGAAGGGGGTTGGGGGTCGGGTTGGAATGGAATGAATACCTCAGAACACGTAGATGGGACGACAGTTGTAGTTGTAGTTTGAGTGTGAATACATGGAATGAAGAGAAGACCAAGAAGGAAATAATGGAGGATCATTTGAATGGATCAAATGTTCCTTCCTTCTACTAAAAGCGTTTCTTCCTCCCTTCAATTCATCGGATAATCTTCATCCCTCTTCATTTATCCCCCCCCCCCTCTTCCTTCTACCATTATTCTCACACTTTTTGCACATTCATAGTAGTTTATGACGCGATTTATTCAACGATTGGTACAGATATCAATGGAATCACAGACTAGCCGTAAAATGCTAAGAGTTATGATATGGAATGATGATGAATGAACAGGATGGAAAGGTCACTGGGGAATCTCTTCTACTGGAGTATCATTCTGAGGTGGAGCTGTAGTGAGAGTTGGTTCATCAACAGGAGTAATCTCTTCCTTAGACTCTTCTTTATTATCTTTCACTTCCTTCTTTCCTTTCTTCTCATTCACAATGGGAATCTGTTGAACAGCTGATCTAAGTAGAACTCCCGTCCATAGAGAGGCAGCTTCCTTTCCTTCAACGACCTTCCCATCCACAACCATTCGACCATCTGCAATATTACACATTATTCACACGCAATATTCATATACTTTCATGGACATTTCTTTCCTCCTAAAACGTTGAAAACAATGCATTACTTGGCTATCCTCTGAGAGGATCGAAACGAGAGAAAGATGGTTATCTCTGTTTAAGGGGGGAAGAAGGAGAGAAAGGGGAAGAAGTGAATGAAAGGGACTAACCCTGAGTATAAGCTGTCTGGGGCTTTTCCTTTGCTGATGTGAACGCTTTCGTGTCCTCTGCCGATAATTGCTGCAATTAAGAGTATGAGGTGGGGATGGGAAGGAGGGAGGAGAGGGACTCACCTGACTACTCTTTCCTGGATTACAGGCGTAGAATTCAACAGAGTCAGAAGGTGAATTCATCATTCCAAGCATGGTGAAATGTGAAGTAAGAGAATGAGTGAGTCTGAGATGAGAATGAAGAGGAGTGAAGAGGAGTGAAGAGAAGGAAGAAAGGCGGAGTCAAGTGAAGTGAAGAGATGGAATGGACACATTTTATGATGGAGAGAAGAAGGCGGGACACAACATATTTACATGATAGATAGGAGTCATGACAATTCGAAGAATAGAATCAGGCTAGTTTGTATGTGTATTGGACGGATGAAGTAGAGGTCACAGATGAAATAAGAACGGGAAGGGAAGATGAAAGGGATGAAAATCGACGAGAACCTTCTTCGGGACAGCAAAACCTGCAGATTTATATCTTCTTTTCGCCAAAGAGAAGGAGAAATAAGGTCTGAATTGAGTAAATGAATGAATGACTCACCGATATCCAATCGGTCTTGGATCGGAATTAACTTTGAATTCAATTCGATCTCTTCCACATCCATGCTCACATCGACCATTAACACTCTTTAGAAGAATTGAGATCTTCCTTCCTATTGGAGCCTCAATTGAATGATTAGATAGACAAAGAGATAGAGACTATCTACTTTAATGTGGTAGTAGCATTTCTTTCCCTCCATCACAGTCATTGATAGTTCCTTCTCTCTTTCTTCGGCATTCAATTCTCCCCCACAACCAATTGTATCTCCATAATCATCCTTCTCACATAGATCTCCAGTGAATCCAGTTGGACATCTATAATGTATATTCCTAATATCTTCACTTATTTTCACTCTTTCTCACTTGCATTTTGCACAGTTTCTGGAATCGATGAATCCTCCATTCTTGCAAAAGAGTCTTCTCTTGCATTTCTCTTAATCGAATCTATCCCCTCTCTTCCCATTATTCTATCTTACTTTCACATCCATAATGGACATTCATAATCTGAATATCAATGAATGAAGGACCCTCAAGACTTCCCATCGTTTGTTGTAGATTTGAATCTCTCGCTAGAAGAGATGGTTGACCTCGTTGATTTGTGAATCTGAATAGAAATGACGAATAGATTGATTGAATGAGATAGACTGACTCGACTGGTGAATAGTGCATAACACTTCCCATATCATAAGGTAGATTGTAAGTAGAGATCTCACGAGCACTCGCCTCAATTTTCATTATGATTCAATGTGACAATATAGACACAAAACACATAGTGCATTGAGGAAAGAAGGAAAAGGTAGAATGGACTAGAGAAAAGGAACACAGACCTTTGCAAAATTATAGAGAAGATTTCGAGGGATTCGAGATGAAATAAGAGTAATATATTCATCTCGATCATATCTCGATTGCTCATGGAAAAGACCTAGAGCATGAGCTATCTCATGTGATGAAATTCCCAACTGAAAGAACGAATCCATGATATTCATCATTGACAGTATATGATCATACGGGTTCACATCCATCTCCGATACTAATCCATTGTTCTTTCTGAGCAGGATCTCTTCCTACAGTACTCCAACATCCATCATCATGACCTATTCATAATTGATCTATATCCGAGAAAAATGATGTGAAATAACAAAACTAACCAACAAAATGAAGATAGACTGGTTCAGATGTCCTATATTTAAAATCAATACAAGTTTCTCTTTGCCAGAATGAAATAGATTCTTCGATGGACCTTTTCTTGTAGGAATCTGAGAATAAATTGCATATTTAATCGTATAAACTTCTTCTCACTAATAGAAGAATGGAATGAGTAAGGAACGATTCCTCCAGTCCATTTATTTGTCCATCCTTTGATTACTTGTCGATTATTTCTCTTTGATCGAAGAAGTCTTCGAAGATGAGAAGGAGAAACACGAATATCACCTTCGAATAAGATGTCGCTTAATTGGAATATTTATTAATATTTTTGTTCTTTCACAATTTCTTGTTACCAATATGTCTCCGAACTATGGTTGTTTCTTAGTTGAGTAATGAGAACTCAAACCGGTAAGAACCAAAACCAATCAGAAAAGAAATAACCGAAGACATAAAGAAGAAAACAGATTAACTCTCACCTGTATTTTCTATTTAGTTCACTAATTCGAGAATTGGAATCATCAGCAAATGGAGGTTGTTTCCCCGTGTCCTGAGAAGATGATGATGATGTATCGAATGAGGAAGATGGAGGGAGACAGACAAAAGACGATATCACTCACAAATTGAACTTCATTCTTCCCATATATTTCATCAACGTGATCCGAAAGTCTCTTCAAATCTCCACTAATTGAAGAATGGGATATCAAACTACGGAGCTACAATTTATGCAATTGGTTGATACATAATAGGATTAAATTTGGCCAAAACAACTTCTCATCCGTAAATTCATCGTGAAAAATACAGAGTGCGCAATCGAAATGACTGAACTCACAGTTTTCTCAGAAAATGAAAGAGAGGGAAGTAAAAGTGGTAGAATAAGCGATATCACTTTCATCCTTTGACTCAATCTCATACACTTTCTCTTTTATCCTTTCAATTGTCCTTGGCTATTTTAGTGTCTATTCAACCTTGTTTTACTTGTTCATTCAAACTGAAAGTTCCTCTTTTCATCTTCATGGAACACATTATATATTCCTCTCTTTCTCAGATCGACACTCAATCAGAATAATCGTTGTCATCTCGTTATTCTGCGTGGTAACTACATGGGATAGAGCAATAAACTTTATTGTGGTCTCTAATCCTTCTCTCTATCACTGTCTAAGTACTCTCTTGGATAGTCTTGCCGCTCTTCTCTTCTCTCCTTCATTGACTAATTTGATTAATAGGCCAGGAGGAAGTCTCATATCTCTTCCATGGAGACCTTCCATTGATCTGATATATCAGAGATAATGGAAGAGAGATAACACATGGCATTTGGAATGAAAGGGCGAGTGATCGTCATTCGATCAAAAGGGAACATACTGAGATGGAGGAGAATGGAAAGTCGATCTATCAGCTATTATTGAACTTCCTTCTTTATATTCACGTTGAAGTGGAAGTGAAGGAGATTCCTCCAATAATTCTTCATTCATTAATTCATGATATCTATTGAGTAGATTATGATAATCATTCTGAATTGAAGAATGATCTATTTGAATCGATATAATCTTTACCTGACAATTCACATAGAGAAAGAGAAGGATGAGAAAGGAGAAGGAAGTATTCATGATCTATTTCTCCTTCTTACTTCCTCTCCTTTTGTACATCTTCCATCCTATATTTGTATTGTGAATTGGGTACAATGAACCGTTCTCAGCTCTATTCCTTCCCTTTACAACTGAGATCGACTATCGATAGAAGGAAGAGAGAGAGAGAGAGACAATTCGCACCTTGTAATGATAGAGTATGGAAATGTGAGAGAGGGAAAGAGAGAGAAGGGATAATGAGAAGAGTAATTGACCATTCTCGTTGGATTCATTCATATCGAGTGGTTGAATATGGCACGAGCTGCTGGTCAATTGATGAAGAGGGTACTCATGGTACCTCCTCAGGTATGAACATCTTCTCCCCTTATGTATCCAGTCTTGTTTTCAGCATTTCACAGTGACATATGCAATCAATCCATGGATGGGAGGAGTTGTTGATAAATCAAAGGCATTTACTCAATGGAATGCACTTAAAAAGGCCATTGAAGATGAGGGAGTTGAGGTATCGAATTTGAAGAATAAAGAAAGAGAAAGATATGTGAATACATAGGTGCTGACTCTGGATCAAGACTCTAAACTACCCGATATGGTATTCGTATGCAATTCTGGTCTCGTTCATAAGGACAAAGTGTATCTATCACGATTCGCCCATAAAGAAAGGTTAGTCAAATGAGGAATGGGGAGTTAATCAATCAATAATATACAGATCTGGAGAACAAGAACATTATGTCAAATGGTTCAAAGCTAATGGATTCAAGACTTATGGAGAAGATTACCCTGAGAAGTTAGATTGAATCTCATCTTTATCTATCTCATTGATTACTTTGTAGATTCGAAGGAGGAGGAGACGCTGTCTTCTCTGATCCCAATACTCTTTGGGCTGGTTACGGTACAAGAAGCAGCAAGACGGTATAATATAATCAAATATCGATCGAAATTAATCGTTTAGGTATATGAGAAGGTGTCTAAACTGGGTGACTTCGAAGTGGTTCGATGTGAATTAGTGGGAGATAAATTCTACCATCTGGATACTTGCTTTGCTCCTCTTGATGAGAAGGCTGCACTATGGTATCCACCTGCATTCAGCAAGAATACTCAAGAAGAGGTAAGAGACTACCGTATCCCTTCCCTCTTCCACTTACCGTATCCCTTTAGATTCTTCGTCGTCTTCCTCAATCGATCGCCGTTAGTGATGAAGAGGCGAAAGCCTTCATTTGTAATGCAATCACAGTGAGAAAGGCAGTTCTCTCTCCAATTGGAGTATCTGATAAGACAAGGTTCCATTCAATTCATTCCTATCTATATTCTTCCATTCAGATCGAGTCTGGCTGATCGAGGATTCAAGGTCGTCGAGATTGATATGAGTGAATTCATGAAGAGTGGAGGAGCATGTCAATGTCTCGTTCTTAGACTATAGAATAATCAACTCATTATGTACTTTCAACGTTCTGGCGATAAATGTGTTTCTACTCTGCACATACCTATCTATAAAATACTGAATCATCATATTATTAAGTGTAAAATTTCATTTACTTTCTTCGCTCTGACCATGAAATGAACGCAACTGATGATTACTCAAAAAGAAAATTTCGTTATATCTAAAGAGATCCAAGATCTAGAGATGTCGCAAGAAAAAATGCAGAAAAATCAGTTATCGATCGTTTCTCTCTTGACGAGAAACTGTACTCTTTCGAAATTTTATTTTGTATTATTTTTGTTTTCGCGATATTTCTTGTTTTGTTATTGTCGTACATTACTGCCCTCTACCTAATAATACAATCGATAGACTGAAGATGCGTATCCCCGAGGGAGCTCCTGTTCCATTCTGGATGGGAGTGAGAAGGAAGATACCTGGTCTCAATCGAATGAATAGACCTTCTCTTGGTTCCATCGCTGTTGTTGCCACAGTTGTGATCACCGCAGGCGCAGTCTATGCTGTCTGCGTCTATCCCAAGGTACTCCCTCTCGCACCATTCGTTCGAATATACTTTATCCGTGCTGGGCTGGTGAAGATGGGGTGAACGACAACCGTCTAATCGTACGAATTCTTCTATTCCAGTTGAACAACGAGTACTACAAAGAGGCTCAGAAGAGGGAACGAGCTTTGATACATGCAAGCAAGGAGGAGCTAGCTAATGGCCAGCGTCTTTGGTCTGATCCTTTCGGAAGGAAGTGATCGCACTCAACTCCGCACTTCTAGTTACTTAGTTTCGCTGCGTGTTCACCATTATCGATTGTTCGTCGCGTGTAAATACATTGTTTCATTTTTATTTGAACTGAATTGATAATAAATAATTGAGATGTCGTGCGAAGAGGTCGAGGAAGTTCCCCATGAAGAGACCAATGGAGAACCATCGAGTGAGAAGGAACCTGTGGAGAAAAATCAATACAGGTACGACATTGACGGAGGAGGGTGTATACAGTATTGTCTTTTATAGTCTAGAAGGCATTCCCGATGATGAAGAAGGTATTGATCTGACGATGACTCGAGCTGATCATATTCCGGAGCTCACTAGATTCTCCAAATTGATTGATCTGACCATTCGGTAAGTGGAATTTCAAAGCTTCGATCATTCACAAACAAATATGGTTCATGTTTATATCTATTTGAAGATCGAATCTGCTGAAAGAAATTAATACAAATCTGATTCCATTAACATCATTGGTTGAATTGGATCTGTACGAAAATCAATTGGGAGAGATTGTTAATCTCGAATCATTAGTTAATCTCGTTAAATTGGATCTTAGCTACAACAGGTACAGTCGTCTTCCTGGAATATTTATTATCAAGAAATTTAGAATTCGTGAGATCAAGGGCCTTTCAACTCTGATCAATCTACAAGAATTGTATCTAGTTCACAATAAGATCGATGAAATTAAGGGATTGGAGGTAATTATTGTACTTGGAATATAATTAAGCGATTAATTCAGAATTTGACGCAAATCGTTCTTCTGGAGTTGGGAGACAATCGAATTCGTCAGATCAAAGGAATCGAACATATGGCGAATCTTAAGGAACTCTATCTGGGGAAGAATAAGATAAGCAAAATTGAAGGAATAGATACATTGACTGGACTCAAGAAACTCAGTCTTCCGGTAAGCCATTCAAAGCTAAGAATGTCATTTTCAAATTAAGGCAAATCGCCTGACGAAGATTGAGAATTTGTAATGACAGATCTGGAAGAGCTGTATCTTCGTGACCAGGGCCTAGATTCTCTCGATGGATTGAACAACTTGGTACGTTCAGTTTTTATCAGTTTACTTACAGAAGGAGAATTGAGGCGCGAAAAATCCATAATTGCAGAAAAAGTTGATGATCATCGATATTGCGAACAACTCGGTTACTTCGCTCAATGAATTGGCAGCTCTACCCGAACTCACTGATATATGGGTGAGAAAGTCGAATGCGAAACTCATGATTACAGGAAATTATGTCAGGCAAACGACAATAAGATTTCATCGTGGAATGAAGTGGATACTCTCTCTCAACTGAAAAAGCTAGAGACTGTCTATCTAGAGAGGTATCCTAAAGGCCGTCTTCGTTCACTCTCATATTTTCCATCTTAGGAATCCCATCTACAAGGATGACGTCACTGCATATCGTCGTAAAGTTCTACTGGCTCTTCCCAAGATAACTCAACTCGATGCTACTCAATGTAGATCGTAATTGTTTCGAAACTCAGAAGTCCCTCACTTATTTCTTTCACTTGTACTTTAAACTATCGAAGCTAATATTTTTCAATTTCAAATGTTCCAAGACATGAACAGTGATAAATCATTTACTAGATCAATCTTAAGACATAACTACAACTGTGGTCTACAATAGTCATTTCAATGGTGATCACCGTGGTGTCTGTACTTGTAGTGTAGTCTCTTCTCTTCCGGAACTACTGTCTCGTATGCAACAACTCCCAGCTGAAACAAAGCAAATCATGTTCAACTTTCACAGATATCGGATATTAATAAATTTGATAATACTAAGATACGAATAAGGCCGACCTTGACAGCAGTGAGGAAAGCGACGATTCTCCAGACGACTTTCATGTACATTCCCCATGACGATTGATCGAAAAAGTCAGTCGACTGAAAATAGCACCATAACAAACGGATAATAACGTAGCTTCAATGAATAAAGTCTTGGTAAAAAGAAAGTGGCATTACCTTGTTAATCTTCATGAAGACACTGTAAGCTTCTTTCTTGTCGTTACCGAACAGGAAGAGCTTGGGCTTGTTATTGATATTGTCCCACTTTCCCTCACTTGCCAGCTTGTTGATCTCACGGAACGCCTGCAAATATTGGAGAAAAAATTGGCGGAAAATATTTTAAAAGTGAGCAACTAACCTGAAGGTTGTCGTGTGCGCGCGTTGAGGTAAAACGAGAGCTCATCTTCCGAAGAGCCGGACGGATTACCATTGCTGACGAAGACATCGCCATCTCAGATAATTACCTAGAAAACAATCGAAGATAACATACCAATCAACCTAACGTAGTAGCTACTACGTAGTTCATAGTGCAATTCACAACTAGAAACTTGAGGTGGTGTTCTTTCAGAACATTAACGGATTAGCTAAAGGATAGCTAAAGGATTCGATGTAGGGGTAGAGCGTGACTTTCCTCTAAATAATCATATAGAAAAATCGATAAATAATTATTTTTATTTCATACCGTTTGACACCGTGGTGCTACAGTAATCGTTTAGAGATGTGTCATGTACATGATTAGATGTTTATTGATCTTCCGCCTGTCGTCGCAATGGGAATACAGCTTTTATTTTTATTATGGATATTTTTTTATCAAACACTAAATAAATAATATAATAACTTCTTATTTTTATATGTCTGAAGTTTGAAGTCCTACCACGAATGTCATTCAATATAAGTGGGCTCGGATACGGTACGATTTAAAGAGCCACGTCGAGCAGTCTCCACTTACACATATATCGCTCGTGAATCTCTTGTTTATCGTTGTTATTTATATGTGTTTATTTATATTAAATATTGTTTAGATGAAGCTGTTGCTTCTCCTTCTCGCTGCAAGTGCAGCAGCCGATCGAGTTCTCGTATTGGTGGATAATATGAGCATAAGGGAGTCTCACTCCATCTTCTTCAAATCAATCACTGATCGCGGCCATATCGTCACTTTGAAGAATGCCGATGAAGGAAGTCTTCAATTGATTAAATTCGGGGAGCTTCAATATGATAATCTGATTCTGTTTGCTCCTTCTGCCGATGAATTCGGAGGAACGATCACTGCTGCTGAGATTGCACGGTTTGTATGCTCATTCATTTCCCTTAATCAATGGAATTAATTTAGATTCGTTGACCAAGGAGGAAATGTCCTTCTGGCTGGAGCTGGATCCAATGTGGGAGCTGCAGTGAGAGATGTCGCTGCTGACAATGGATTCGAATTCGCCGATCAAATTATCGATCACGTCAATTACGATTCCATCCTTGTAAGTATCCATCCATTCCCTTCATATTTCAATATTCAATAACAGGACGATGGTTCTCATACGACAGTGGTTGCATCATCCAAGTCTCAATTGATGGAAGCTCCTCTGATTGTGGGTGATCGATCGAAAGTCGGTCCCATTCTCTACTCTGGCGGAGCTCTCGTTGCTTCCCCTAACAACAGACTTCGTCTCGATGTATTCAAGGCTTCGAGTACTGCATATTCCCATGATCCTTCTAAACCAATCAGAGAAGTGAGTAACTCCTTTGACAGAATTCACTAATGGTTTCAGTATCCGTCTGCTGTCGGTCGTCAGGCGGTTCTCGTCTCTGCCGTCCAAGCACGAAACAATGCCCGACTCATTCTCACTGCTTCTCTTCATCTTTTCTCCAATGAATTCCTCTCTGCTACTGTCAATAAGGAAGGAGACAAGTGAGTTGATAAATATGGATATATGGAGGAGAGATATTCACTTGTAGACCCACCCCTTCTGGCAACAAGGCTTTCGTCGATTCGCTGGCCAAATGGGTGCTCAAGGAAGCAGGAGTTTTGAGAGTGAAGAGTGTGGAGCATCACAAAGTGGGAGAGAAAGAACCACCAAGAGAGTATACTATTATGGAGGATGTGGTAAGTAAGAAAGAGAGAGAGAGATGGTAATGATAGATAACGATATTGATTGATTCCTTGTAGGACTACAAATTGGAAGTGGAAGAACTGAAGAACAATAAGTGGGTTCCCTTCGATGGAAAGGATGTTCAGCTCGAATTCGTTAGAATTGATCCTTTCGTCAGAACAACTCTTAAGAATAAGGTACGTTGCTCACCATCTCCTATATCGAATCCTCGTTTCATATTCAATTGAATCGTTATAGAACGGAGTTCTCTCTGCCCGTTTCAAACTGCCGGATGTGTATGGAGTGTACAAGTTCCTAGTTGATTACCGTAGAGTGGGATACACTCATCTATTGGATATCCAACAAGTATCAGTTCGTCCTCTATGGCATACTCAATATGAGAGATTCATTCGTTCTGCCTTCCCTTACTATGCCTCTTCCTTCTCCATGATGGCATCTCTCGTTGTATTCTCTATTGTATTCCTCTATCACAAGAGTGATCCCGTTGTTGCTCAAACTAAGAAGACCAACTGAGTATTCCCGTAATAAGTTATTCTAATTATAATTATTGTTGTAATCGTAATAAAGCATATTGAAACAGCACTGAATGACCAACGAACTTTATAAAACAAATGGTTTAAATACAAAAGGATGTAAAGAATGTAGTAGTAACAAGAGAGAAAAGAAGCAATAAATAGAAAGAACATAGATTGTTTATAGGAGACCTTGTCTTTTGAGATCTTCGTATGTTCGCTTATTCACTACGTTTCCTGCCGAGTCTTCGTACTCCTCGTGCTGAAATATGGTCAAAATTGAAAAAGAGCTTTAATCAGTGGTCGAAAAGTATGTCAAAAACAACATGAGGTGCCCGAAGGAGCCGGGCAAAATTTTAAAAAAAGGTGCCAGAAAAGTTTATTTTTTTGCTATTTTTAGGTCTAGATGCCCGAAAATGAGCCTAAAAGTAGGACCTGGTGCCCGAAAGCAAAGCCCATTTGACATGACTTTTCGACCACTGGTTTTACTCTCATAATTTCACATATTTTAAACGAATAATGAATAATAACTAACAACATCGGCATCCCATTTGTGTCTTTCCTTCTCACTCTTCATTTTCTGCCACAACTCAACTGCATCTGCGATCTGTAAAGAACTATTGAAGAATAACAATATTCAAGTTTCGGAATAAGTAAAGCAACATTTCAGTCTGATCCCGCAGTACTTCAGGTTCGTAGAAAAGCATTTCCGCTAAACAGCGTGATACAAAAGTAGGGGATCTAGCTTCTAGTAAAGGTAAAGGTAAAGGTCATCCCGTTAATCAAGGCACTTGCGTCCTGCGGGAGATCACTGCTAGGCTAGTAACTATGATAATAACGTAAGTACGAGAAGATTAATAATTTTATACCTTGGTAATGTTTGCGAAATGAGGAGTATTGGGAATGCCCAGACATCTCATTCCGTGAGAGTGTCTCCACTCTGTGAAATGACGTTGGAATGCCTTCGGACCCTTATATGTCTGAAAAAAGATATAACTCTGCCAGAGTCTCGGATATCCGTTTAAGAAATCCTAAAATATTTGTGGTAAAATCTGACCTGGTTTCCGCAGATCTCACATGAATACGAGATATTGAGACCATGTAATTTGTAGAGCCAGTACGGAATTGGCTTTCCGTCCCATCTACAATTGTAGAAAATAATCAATTTACTTAATACCAAATGATTAAGCAATGTATGCATGTAGCTCTCTTTTCAGCATCTCATCCTTGTAGTATTCTACAGTTTCACAACCGACGCTTGCAATAATAATTTCAAAGCAATGCATCTCAGACAAGTAAACGAACCCAAGTGGGAGATTTTTGGGATTGTAGGGAGTAGAATCATCGACCTCCTCGTCAGATTGAATCTGCAATCACTCCATTATCACTCACTCATCTTCATTCACAAACCTCTTCGATTTCTTCTTCCTCCTCTTCTCCCTCTCCAACAGCTCGTGCTTGTTTCCTCTCAGTATTCTCCTTAGTTGATTCTCTCTCTTCTCCCAATATCTCAACCATCTTCTTGATTCTCTCTTCACTCTTCGCGAGTGCTTCATTCCTTGCATTCTCCTTCTCCATATCACTCTTCAATGCCTTCTTCTCCATATCGGACAATGAATGTCCCTTCGTAGCGAAAAGTCTCTCTGCTCGATCCTGCAAGCAAAGACTAAAATATCCTTCTATGAAATGAAAATAATTTCATAAATCTTATACATAACAGTTGAAGACTATGAGAAAAGGAAGATTACTTTGAGTGTTCCTCCACATTTCAATCCAAGTGCAAGGAGAGCATTCTTCAGTCTCTCCAGACCCAATGCTTCAAGATCGGATGAAGAAGCAAATTGAGAGAGATCAATCGAAGTACCATCATTAGTCTAAAACTATTATATTAAATTCAATAAAATACAAGTGAATTTAAAAAAAATGAAGATATGAAATAGTACTGACAGTAGTAGGCTTAGACCATCCATGGAGACCTCCTTGAGCAAAAAGACGAGTCGAGTCTGAATCAACCTGAAATTAGTTCAGATCACAATGTTGCTTATATCGCCCCAACAATTATTCCATGCAGCATTTGGGACCAAATACGCTGAATTCTAAATACTTTTGAATTTACCTGATGCATTGTTCCGTCCATATCAAGTAGAGGCTTTGTCCGAGCGATGAAGGCTCTACAAAAGAAAAAAAAACGATCATATAATAGTAAAACGAAGAAAGTTCGATCATAAAATACTGTTCGACAATAAGTAACAAACTTGAGGTAATCTTCCAATTGAGTTAGATAATTTTTGTATGCTCCAGTCTTCTTTGCATCCTTTGGGACATCAACGAATCTCTCGAGAATACTCAGATACTGAAGGTAGTCTACTCGCTGAAAAGGGAAACGATTAGTATTATGTTATTAAGTAAACTAAAACAAAGGATATTATTATTAACTATGTTAACCAAAAACCCGAAACAAATAATTAACTAGCCTTAATGCCTTTAAGATTGATGTAAGCATCGTATAGGACGTGAAGATCAAGGAATCTACCGTATCCCTCTTCGTCGGTGAATCTGAAACGTTGTTTCTCAAATTTGTCTTGGCATAGACTATCACATAAATTCATTCCCTCTCCTATACATTCACCAAGGAGAACAATATTTAACAAATATATGAATAATAACCTTATCAGCTCTTGCTCTACTCTATCTGGATCTTCAAGAATCTCATTCATCTGCTGATATTCCATACTTAGAGGAGTTGCAACCTGAAAAAATTGTTTGTAGAATGTTATTATTCAAATAAGACGTACTCACTAATTAAAATATCAAAAATAACCTCATCTGGATTTTTCCTATGCGCGTCCTTGAGAGATTTCAGGCGAGAATAAAACTCTGCGAACTCATTTGGTCCGGCGATAGCTTCCAATTCGACAGATCGACCGCTATTTTCATCCTTATATGCAACTTCCAACTCCTCTGTGAGCTTCTCGTATCTCTTAAAATAGTTTATTGAGATTAATTACGAACGTAACTAATGTTTCCTCCTGCATGCAAATTGCCTTGATGTCAGGATAAAAGCATTAAAGTATTAAATTACGGACGTAAACTGACCTCTAACAATTTCTTTACCCGCTGATCAGAGTTAATTCGAGCCTTGTGAGTTCGCTTTTCCGCGAGGAATTCTTTGGTAACTGAATCAACGATGCGCTCTCGCTCCTCATGAGCTGAGCGCTGATTCTCCAAAGTCGATTCCATACCTGGAAATGAATATACATGGTGCAAAATAGAAGAGCAAGCAACAATATGGACTTGTAGCAAACCTCAACAGCTGTAATAAAACTGTGCAAACTTTTCGAATTGGTGGTGTATGGTGAAGATATCACGTTAGATACCGTATCTAGATGAATGTGACAAACATATGAACGACAAATAAATTGTAAGCGCTGACGATCTATATGATTACATAGTTAAAATTTCGATTATCTTTTTACGTAACTCTAAGGAAAAAACAGTGAAAACATCAAATCAAATTCAGATTTGAAGTAAAATAACCTTGAAAGTGTGCTGTGTAGTGTATGGGTACACGTGAAGTGGTGTACATTTCTCTTTTTCGAATTTTTTTGATTTTCCCGTCATTCTCGCTCCATTCCCGTGTTAGCAACGCGCGTCGTTCTCTTGTTCCTCAGACGCGATGACAAATAACTTGTCATTCCTCGTTCTCGTTGTTCCTCTGTTCTAACTTGTTCTTATCTCCGGCTTGCTTCATGTGGTTGCCTCTTTCTTTACTTTCCTTTGCAGATATGGGTTTCTTCTTCTCGCGTCTTTTCCGCTACATTATTGTGTTCTTCGCCCTCTACAGCGGAACGCAGTATGTGCTCAAGAACAAGGGCTACAACTTCTCTCCCAAGGAGTTCAAGTCTCTCGCTGAGAAGGCCAAGGGAGAGGGAATCTCGACTGTTGCTAAGCTCGCCACTGACCTGCAGAAAGTATATGGACCTCTGATCTCTAAGGATCTTGTCTGGACTGGATTCCAAGCCGGTGGAATGCAACTGAAGGCTCTTGTTCTCCACGGAGGTCTCACTGAGTTCATCGTTGCCTTCCAAGCTCCCTTCGCCACAACCGGAAGAAGCGGTTCGTAAACATTATTCCCGATGCTATTATGGGTGATTTTTCTTTCAGGCATCCACTTCGCCAATTCGACCTGCACCGTTCTCAGTGGTTCTGTTCAGCGTGTTTCCGATATCGCTTCCTCTGATAACATCGAGACCTTCGCCGCTGGTGAGATTTATATTCTGTTGTCTCGTGGGACTTATTGATTTCAGGTGGTAACTTCCGTCAGACCGAGTTCGAGTCCTCTCTCTTCTCCATCAAGGAGAAGTCTGTGGTTGTCTGCTATGGTCGTGGATTCGTTCCCTTCTCATCCCTCTGGGCTCTTCCTCAGAACATCCTTGGAGGCGATCTTGCCTCTACTGCTCGATTCCAGTTCTTCTACCTCCGTAACATGTACGAGTCTCTTGCACACACTGCCATGAATACCTACAATCACGTCAAGAAGACCTACCTCAAGACCGAGCTGTAAACTCATACCTATGTCTATGCAATCTTTCGAATAATTTGGATAATCCAACCGAAGTAATCTCGTTGTCAATGCTGTTTTTGATCTGTTGAATGCATAATTGTGCGTGATGCATAAACATTCCACCTCATTCATTCCCCGTCATTTCTCATACGTTTGTGTTAATTTATTATAGCGTAAGATAAATATTTTTTATCACGCCATTGGTATCGATGGTATGAATAAATCATCAACGGTTGTTTCACCTAATAAGTACCCGGTTATGACATAATTGAGGATGAAAGAATGGGAGTTTGCAGATATTGCTTTGATCGGGGAGAGGCTGGATGGGATAATCAACGGAATTTGTACATTCGAAGTGAGTTAGTGGGATGATCTACACAGAAAACATGTCCCTCGGGGGAGAGGGCGAGACCAGAGGGACGACGGAGACGACCTCCTTTACTGTCTATACGAAAGAGAAATTCTCCCTTGTACGATGATACTGACAATTCAGCACGATTTGTACGAGAATCAACCACTGAAAATGAAGAAATCAATTATTGTGAGGATGAAAAGTCGTAGATAAAAGATGTACCTCCACAGACGACTCGACTGGAAAGAGGACAAGTGGCCACACAAGTGACGGTTGATTTAGTCGTTGTCTCTGGGGGAGATATGGCGATCTTCCTTTGTAATCGACCACCTCCATCGAAGAGGAGAAGAGACGAAGTTGTACCTGAAGAGAGAAGAGTAAGGAAAGGAAGGGAGAAGGATGACTTACCAACGAGGATATCATCGTCTATTCCTACTGCTAGGAAAGGAAGGGTGAAGGATGACTTACCAACGAGGATATCATCGTCTATTCCTACTGCTAGGAAAGGAAGGGAGAAGGATGACTTACCAACGAGGATATCATCGTCTATTCCTACTGCTAGGAAAGGAAGGGAGAAGGATGACTTACCAACGAGGATATCATCGTCTATTCCTACTGCTACACATGTGATGGTCTGATGCTGATTGGCATCGTTTGCAGGGAAAGAGAAAACGGGACGAAGAGATGAATCAAGAACGAAGATCTGATTGGGATTGAATGAAGAGAGAGGGAGAGAATGGATAGTACCTTGAGAGTATCTGCAACCAGGAATCTTCCTCTTTCATCGACAGCTAGATCGATAGGATATTGAAACTCTGAGAAGACTATACTCTTCACGGGTTGAGCCTGTGAAATAGAAGATAGTGAGGAGGATGTATGGGATGGAGTACCTGTGCATTGATGATAGATAGAGATCGTGTCTTCCAATTGAGAAGGGCAATAGATGATTCAGGAAGAAGTGCCATTCCTACTGCAGATCCTCCTTCTAAACATGGGGCTGAGATATCTCGTTGAACTTCTCCTGATGACTTGAGAACACGAACTGCAAATGGAAATATTCATTCTATCGTGCAGTATGAATAGGGCAATATTCTGGATTAGACTAAAGATACCTCTATTATTGCCAGTATCAAGTACGTAGAATGTGTTATTAGGTTGTGCAACGGCAACTCTAACTGGTTGATTGAAGTCAGCCTTAGCCTCCCATAACATGGTCTGATGGGAAGATACTCGAATTTTGAGGGGAGAATTACGAACGGGACGACCAAATATGGACACATCAAGAGTGTATTCTCCTGCTGAATTCACTCTGAAATAGAAGATATTTACTGGACTGCTATGATTGAGAAAGTATACCTGAATACAATATGATATGTTCCATCTCCCATATCAGATACACTAACAGGAGGAGAAAGTTGATCATCATGTTCATCTCCTTCTCTTCTATCTCTTCCATTATAAGTGAGAGTAGCAGTGACAGGATCTCCTCCACTATTCCTTCTCTTTCCTTCTACATCAGCAGTTCGTAGTACGATGAGAGTATTAGTGTGTACACATGCTCGAGTTGTCTCTTCCACCTTATCATCACTCATCAGATCTAATATCCTTCGAGATGGGATAGCGCAAGTCCGTTAATATGAAGTGATACGTACCGTACACTCGGGAGGGAAAGTGGTCGATGCAGATATAGTACCGTATCCATTGAGTGCTTGTTCCACTTGTTCTATCAATTGACTAGAATCAGTATTCAATCGAAGGAATGCGTTCTCCTTTGGTTCAAGTAATCTTCCATCTGAACTAATCTTCTTTGCACGACGAGCAACATCTCGGACTGGGACTGAACACGACTCCAGTTCCTGAATGGAAGATTGAGAGTAGAAGATGGGATACGGTAGAAGATAAAGAAAAAAAGGAAGTTACCTTCTCCAGTGATTTCTTCTCATCTTGAATGGCCTCTAGTTGATCTCTCAATACTTTTCTCTTCTCGTCTCTTCTCACTCTAACCATCTCAATCAATTGACGACGACGAGATTCAATGACATGAGAGACTTCCTGAGAATTAGAATGAGAAGGGGGAAGGAGGAGGAGGAGGAGGAGGGCTTACTTGGAAAGTAGCATTGATTTGATCGACAATCTTATCCACATTTTGATCAAGTAGAGATATCTCAGTGTTCACATTGGTAGTTGCATTCTTGAGTGCAACTATTCTTGATTGGGTTCGATATTGAGCTATTTCACTCATTCTCTTGAGAGCAAGAGAGAATGCAATCACTGTATGCTGCTCACCACTGCATTTCTTACTGAAAGACAATCATGTCAGTCGATTCATGGGATATATTGTGTTATCATGGTATCTACAGAATTGTAGATTTCCTTATGATAGCAATAGTGAATAACTGACTTGACTTTGTCACAATTGGGGCAGAATACATGGTCACAACTCTCACAATAGAGTAAACCATCTTGAGGATGAAGAGAACAAGAAGGGACGACATCACGACGTTGACGAAGGAGAACATCACGAAGTTGATTAATAAGGAATGAAGCAGGAAGATATGATACTCCTCCAGATGGAATTATACACTCTTCACGACACATTGGACATCGAACCAGTGAACGACCAATATTCTGATTGATGAGATGCGAAGGAGAGGAGGGAAGAGAGGGAATACCTGAGGAAGAGCAGCTAGCTGTTCGAGACATGAGAGACAGACGGAATGAGAACATGAGAGCAATTTGGCACGTCGTTCATTCTGAAAGGTAAGGAGGAATGATGAGAGGGAGAGAGAGAGGACACTCCTTGCTTTGGACTTCCCTCCTTTGTTTGAATGAGGAAATGGACTAGTCCTACCCATCACTCAATGAGAAAGAGACCCACCTCATCGAATATATGGAGACAGGTAGAACAAGTGAGGAAAGTATCAGAGAAATCATCCAGATTGATGTTAACTGTCTCGATGAGAGTAGATGAAGACATTGTCAATGGAGAAACCATCGATACATTAGGAGATTGAGGATGAACTGAAGAAGGATTATTCAAGTGGAGGAAAGGATGGAAGAGTGTAATTGAATAGTACACGGAATGGCAGAATGAATGGTCAACCTATGGAAGGACAAGTATCGATTATGGTTAGAGAGAAGAGAAGAAGAGAGAGGGGAAAAGAAGATGGAGAAATCGTGTACTCAAGAATAGACAAGGAGATTCAATATGATGAAAGACATATAGGAAGAAGAAAGAATAGAAGTGATAACTATGAAGAGACGGAAGAAATGTGACAGAAGTAAAATAAGAGAAGAGATGAAGAAGAAGGGTTAGATGGATGAGTTAAGTGGATATAGTTGTTGATTGAAGAAACTGATTGATGGAGTGAAGAATCATAGATGAAAACGAGTGATAGCGAAGAAAATATAATATAAGGATTATTAAATAAGATTGAATAATATTAAGAATGAAATGACTTGGTCACACGCAATTCCATCCATTGCACTCGTCTCACATGGAATAGTCAGCTGTGAAAGGAGAGACTTACGATGGTTAGCAGAGAGAGAGGGATGAGGGATAGAGACGGACTATTAGTTTCACTCTCTTAGAGGGAGAGACTAGACCATTCCCATAATTGCTCACTCCTTATTCTACTCTTGGGACGAAACATTTATTTCGTTACGAGTGACAGCCATGTGCATTAGTTTTTGATTAAATATGTTCCCGTTATATTGTAGCCTCCTTTTCCCACGCTATTAACTCCTATTAAGTCCACGTGGAAGCTTTTGGTGATATTTGATGAAGAGTTTTCAGGTTGTTCAACGACAGTAATTAATCGATCGATAATTTGATCTCCTACCGTATTCCCATTTGGGATGGAATCATCTTCTAATGGACGAGTTCCTCTTGCTGGAGGAGGAAGTTCATATGGTGGAATTGTCAATGAACTATTCGTCGATGGTCCGACCGGTCAGTTGTTCTTTGATCTTTCCTTCGTTTCTACCTTTCCCCATGTTATATTTCACTTGTCCTCACTCATCTATCCCTCATATCCATTCCTCCTTCTCCATCCATATATTCTCACAATAACCCTCTCTCATCACATCTCACTGGAATGGCATGCGTAGTCACTCACTCCTCACATCTCACTCCTCCTCAGTCTTCTTCCCTCTTCTACCTTCTTCTTCCCTCTTCATACGCTTGATCTTTCCTCTGTTTGGATGGACGGAAGGATGTCTCACTCAGACTCATCTCCATCAACTTCATCAATAACAGTCTCATCATCATCAGCCACAGATGGATCTCCTTCTTCATCTTCTCAATCTCCTCCTTCTCATTCTATTCCAGTCGTTGAAGATTTCGTCATACGAGGTCATTTTCTAACATTTGTTTTGTTTTGCTTGGTAAGAATAATTGCAGCTCATTCTACTTTGCTCATACATCACTTTCTTTTCTCTATGTTCATTCTAGTGTGTCTTCGGGGGAATTGACTAACTGTCTGAATGGGAATGGTGGATTGAGTCTCTATCACTTCTCCTCTGTTTGATCTTTCATTGTCTCTCTTAGTCATTCACTCCCATCATTCACTGCTTGCAACTTTCTCTCTATCTATATCTACTTCTCTTTCATCCTCCTTATCTCTTCAATTTCCTTTTTCTCTCTCCATTCTCTTCATTTCACTCTTCAGCCTCTCTTCCATCCTTTCTACTGTCAATCTAAACAATACTTGGATGTATTCTGTCCATTCTAATCTAAACACTGGCTGGGGTTCATTCACAGTTGATGAGTAGTCCTCCGTCTAGTGAATATTTCTCCCTTTTAAACATCGAGAATGGTAGGTTATCTAATTAGTGCTTGATTGTCAGATGAGGAGAGGTTAGTCTTCCATTGCATAGAATGAATCTGTAATAGGGAATATGTCTCGAGGGAGGGAAAATAAGAGAATAACTGACGTCCCTTTCAGATGAGGATAACAATTCATCATTCCAAGGAGGAGAAGGAATCACCTCCCCCATAGGAAGTAATGCTCCAAGTATGTTGTTATATTCTTATCTATCCACGGATAATCACGAAATGAGAGCCACTACTGTGGGAATATTGAGGGAATATATAGAATATATTGAATTGTAGATGTAAGTATGTCGATGTCTCGTCCCAATGGTCTCACTACAATCTCTGGAGTATTCGCTCCCGTCGCTCTATCCATGTTCAGTGTATTACTCTTCATGCGAATGGGTATGTCTCTCTCTTCCTAAATCACTGTAATCTCTACTATCTTCTCAGGATTCGTCGTTGGTCAGCTTGGATTCCTCATGACTGTAGTTCAATTACTCATGGCATATGCAATTGTGATGCTTACGGTAAGAGATGCGAAGGGATCAATAATAGAATATTATATTGAAGGTTCTTTCTCTTTGTGCCATTTCATCCAATGGAGCCATTGAAGGAGGAGGAGTTTACTGTCAGTTATTTAATTACTTATATTCTCACCTCTGCTTTTTTCTATATTTATGATTGTGTTCTTACACAATTGATTTTATAATAAGCATGAGTTATTGATAATTGTAGATATGATCTCTCGTTCTCTTGGTCCTGAATTCGGAGGAGCAATTGGTGTTCTATTCTTTATTGCCAATGTATTCTCATGCGCACTCTACGTATCGGGATTCACTGAGGCGCTCATTCAAAATCTAGGAAATGGACGTAAGTCAAGTTTCTGTAGACGATAATTGATTAATATATGTTATTGATTTCAATTATTATAATATACCGTTCATCCACAATCAATGATATTAATTGCAGAGATTCCTGATTCTCCCCTCTATCGATTCTTCTATTGTGTAGTAGTCTGTGTCGTCCTCCTCATTATTATTCTTCTTGGATCCGGAATATTCGCTAAGACAGCTTTGGCCACTTTCATTGGTTCGTTTTTTATAGGAGATCTCATAATTAATTGGATAATCTTGAGTGATCTCTGTATGTTATTCTACTTTCATCCTTTCTGTACTATTCGTCGGCCCTCAAGATATTCCTATTCCTAAGGTATGCATCGCTACGTCCTCATATTTTCATACTTTCCAACTCCTTAATTTCTAGGCAAATACTCATGCATATCTAACTCCATCTAATGCATCGGATCCCGATTCTCCCCTCGTCCCCAATTTCGATCAAGTTATTACTGCGAAATACACTTCATTCAGGTATGGTTTGATCTAATGGATGTTCAAATATGATTCCATCTCAGTTTTTCTTCTCTGGGTGAGAATCTGATGGCTGACTACACAATGGATTACACTACTGAGAAACCAACTGATTTCGCACTTATGTTCGCTATTATCTTCTCAGGAGTTACTGGTAAGACCGATTAAGAAATGTTTGTACAATTCTAATATTTGAGGTCTTATGGCGGGAGCAAATATGTCGGGAGAATTAGCCAGACCCTCGGTATCCATTCCTCGTGGAACTGTTCAGGTATCGTATTTCATATTGTCATGGTCTTCATCTACCGTAATCTCTCCCTCTCTCAGGCAGTATTCACTACTCTATGTGTATACATTCTCACTGCTTTCCTTATGGCATGTACGTCAAGTAGAAATCTTCTCCAGAATGACTACACCGTGAGCATTTGAAGTTAAATACTGTAGTATGTTTAAATGCATCAATGGGATACGGTAGTCTGACGATATACACTTTATCGATTCGTTTGCTAATGGATTAGTATAATGATAGTGTATCAGGTGATGATGGATACGAATTTCTCTCGTTGGCCAATCCTCATTGGAATCTTCTCGACGACTCTTTTCTCTTCAATGTCCAATTTGATTGGATCATCTCGTGTTCTCTCTCGTCTCGCACAAGATAAACTATTCGGATGTCTACTCAAACCTGCATCTATCCAGGTATCTCCCCCCCCCCCCCTCTATCTCTTCCTTCTGATCTCCTTTTCTTCTTCTAGCTCGGGAAGGACAATCCTGTCGTCTCAGTCTTCATTACATGGTGTGCTGTCATTGTAAGTTCCTTTCTCCATTCTCTCATCCATCCTCATTCTTCTCAGGGAGTTCTCATGATTGGTGCAATGAATAAGATAGCTAAGCTAACTTCCATCTTCTTCCTTCTTTCGTACATGGGAGTGAATATCGCCTGTCTTGCACTCGAGCTGACGTCCGCTCCCAATTTCCGGTTTGTCAATATTATTCTTGAATATGCTTAAAAAGTACATTGAGAACTCTATTGAAGTATTCCATTAATATCTCTCTTTTATCTTCTCTATAATCATCTCTCTTTCAGTCCTACCTTCAAGTTCTTCTCATGGCAGACTTGTGCAGGAGGAGTAATCTGCACAGCAACAATGATGCTCGTGATAGATGCATCCATGAGTGCCATCTCTGTACTCACTCTACTCATTCTCATTATCATCCTTCACTATCAGGTAAGAAGGCACCATTTGTAACTATCGGAAGCTATGGGAAATGGTTATAATCTATACAATTAATTATTAGGCTCCTGCTGGCTCGTGGGGATCTATCTCCCAGGCATTGATTTACCATCAAGTGAGAAAGTATCTTCTGCTACTTGATTCGAGAAAGGAACACGTCAAATATTGGAGACCACAGGTGAGATCCACAGTTCCATCTCTCCTTCGTAACGGATGTTAGCCTAATAGTTGGTGAATCGAGAAGAGATGAAATGTCTCATCTCAGATTCTTCTTCTCGTTTCTCGTCCTGCTTCTGCATGCAATCTGATGGATTTCGTGAATGATCTTAAGAAGAGTGGATTGTATGTGATTGGACATGTGAAGAAGGGAAGAATGGATGCTGATGGAAGAGCTGAAGATCCATTGCAACAGGTGGGAGAGGGGGGGGGGGGGGAGAGAGAGACGAGAGGGGAGAGGGAAGAAGAGTATCCATTCAGGTGTCTGCATACTGGCTCACTCTAGTCGACTATCTCAAACTGAAGGCATTCGTAGAAGTGACTATGACTGAGAATATACGGACAGGAATACAACAGGTAAGAAGGATTAATTTGTTTTCTCTATCATAATGTGTTAATCTTGAGTTGATTCGTCTTTCTGGTCTCGGAGCGATGAAACCGAATACGGTAGTAATGGGAATGTATGAAGAGAGACCAGGAGAGACTACTCTCGATGCCAGTAAACTACTCAAAGATCTAAGGAAATGCAAGATTGAAAGGGCTGAAGTTGTGGAGTATTTCACTACTTCTGATTATATGCCAAGAGTGAGTGATTTACACAGATTGAATACAATAAAGGAAATGATTGTAGGAACTGAATGGAGTACTGGAGAGACTTCCTCCTATGGAATATGTGGCATGTATGAGGGATATACTGCATATGAACAAGAATCTATGCATTGCAAGGCATATGCACAAGTTGGATAAGGTGAGGAAGAAGAAGGGGAAGAGAGTATGATCTCCCTTCTCAGGATGCAATCTCTCGTGGATGGAATGGACAACGTCGTTGTATTGATGTATGGCCAGTTGATCTCGCTAAACCAGGAGAAACTGGATTGGGATGGGATAATTCATCTCTTTTCCTTCTTCAATTAGCATGTATTCTCTCAATGTCTGCAAGATGGAGAAGCAGTTGTAGATTGAGAGTATTCATATGTGTCAATTCACTCCAGGTCAGAGATCCTTCTCTTCCCCTTGATCATCTCTTCCTTCAGGATATGCATCGTCGTGAGAAACAATTGAAGGATCTCTTGGATACTCTTCGTATTCAGGCTGAATCAGTGGTTGTCCCATGGGATCATGTTGTGTGTCATGCACCTCAAGATCCGAGGTACTGTGTCTCTCCCCCTTCCTCCCATTGATTGAATGATATCAGGGCTGAATTATCATCAACATACGTGCGTGCCTTCAATGACATGGTTCGTCAGTATTCATCAGATGCAGCTCTTTGTTTCCTCTCTCTTCCTGCTCCTCCTGATGATGAAACAGAAAGATATCTAGAGAGACTTAGATTACTCTCCAATAGTCTCCCTCCCACTTTACTCGTCCATGGATTAACATCTGTTATCTCCACTGCTCTTTAACTGGTATCTCCTCCCCTTTTCCAGTCCCAGTTCACACAACAAGGCATAATATCGCATAATCTACGGTTCTATTGCAATACACACTAAATATTTATGTACTTACCAAATTGAATTTACAGATGTACCTACATTCGGTTGTAATAAATAGTATTTAATGTAAATACCTAATTGTAAGGCTAGTGTGATTGTATAGAAACGATGGTATTTGATGTTTCTCACTTATCCCAATTACGGATTGAAGGATAAACATTGTGAATGCAAAACATTTATCAAAAAGATGAACAAATCAACGAGGTAGTATTTAACTCAGTGACCGAATTTGAGTGTGAATCCTTTAATTGCAGTAGCTGCTTGGTCCATTCCAACATTTAGGTCCTTCAACAATCGAGAATGTTCCGCAGAAACCTATAATTGATTATTGTAATCCATGAAATCAGGATAAAAGTAAAAGTAAAAATCCATGAAATAACAATAGCATAATCTGAACTGCTTACCTCGGGTAAATTTACAGGTTTTGGTGCAGGGGCGGCAGGAGGTCTCTTCCCTTGTTCAGATTTGGCAGGGAATGTAGGGAACATTTCACGGGCAATTGGCTCCGGATTCTCCTGAATAATCATTAATCATACATTAATATAAAGAGTAATTGTCTACCTTGAACCAATCACTGAGAAGGGCATCTTCTGCTGTTATTCTCTCTGCTGGATCGTATCGGAGGAGTCTGCAACTCATGATTACGGTACATCTTCAGAATTAGAAAGAAGACTCACTCATTCAAAAGCCTGAATCCATTCTCTGAAAGTACTTTAGCAGGGAAACTCTTCCTCAATTGATTGAAATTGTGCTGAGGTGGAGTGAAATGTTGTAGTCCCTTCAGACTATCGTAGCCTTTCCAAACTTTCTCTGAAGGAGTCCCAAGCTCCTGAAGAAATTTTTTTAAGTATAAATATGTGAGATCTACAGATAAAAATGGCAAATGATATTTCGATAATACTCACATAGAAGATCTTCTTGATCTGTTCAATCTCTGATCTTCCAGTGAAAAGAGGCTTGAGATTAATGAATTCAGCCATCAAACATCCCACTGACCACATATCCACTTCTGTTGAATATTTCTAAACATCCATCAATAGCAATGATTTCAATGAATTAAGTATACCTCGATTCCCAATAGTAATTCGGGACTTCGATACCATAGAGTGACTACGACAGAAGTGTATGCCTTCAGTGGTTCACCGTACTCACGAGCCAATCCGAAATCAGCTATCTGAAGGATAAATACGCTTAATTAATCACTCTCTCATTGCGTTGGATACCTTAAGCACAGCTTTGTGATTGAGAAGGAGATTGGAAGATTTAAGATCTCTATGGAGAATCCATAGATTGTGGAGATGGTCCATTCCTCTCAACAGCTGCATCATAAGAGTCTTCACTTCACCTGAATATTTAACGTATACTCTAGATGAAGACAACTTTTAACTTAAAAATATATTAAAAAATATAATTTACTCACCCATTTTAAATGATTTGTTGTTTCTATTCATAGTCTCCATCAGACTCTTCATATCGTGTTCAACGAATTCCATAACGAGGAAAGTCTTGTCCGTGTTTGCTCCCACAACGATTTCCAGTACCTGACACAATACCGTCTCAATTTATACCTAATTGTTCGAACGAACTTATTTTCAAGGTATATACTCCGTAAAAAAATAGAACAGTGAAATAGTACGAATGAGGAAAATCTTACATTGACAATATTTTCGTGTCCAGCAGCTTTGAGTAGCATATTGACTTCCCTAAGTGAAGTAATCGGGAATCCATCCTTCTCCTTGTCCATCTTCAGTCGTTTGAGTGCAACCACTTCATCTAGAACATCACTTACTCATTGTATTTCTAATAATAATCATCTATACGGATATGAAATAGAAGTACCAGTTCTCCTATTTCTTGCTCTATAGACAACTCCGAATGTTCCTTCCTCAATTCTATTCATGCATTCGTACTCAGCAATGTTTCGACATCCATTGATTCCTACAAAGGTTACAGATTCGAATAACCTTCCAATAATGGAAATCATACCAGGATAGTAGACGGGTAATTGTGAGATGAGTCTCTTCTGCCATTCTTTCTCTTTCACATTTCGAGAATCAGGAGAAAGCTGCAAGAATTGCAGTGTCATTTTCGTATTAACCTCCAATTTTTTTTAAAAGAATAACTAAAATAGGCAATTAATCGCACCTGTAATTTTTGTTCTTCAGTGAGTTGCTCGAATGGAATGGACGATAGATCGATAATTTCCTCTTCTTCTACTTCTTCTTCACTATGTTGACTACCAGGCACATCAGAATCTACAATAGCAGATCAGTTACTGTATTCCATAACATGATATCTCATACTCACCATAGTCGACCTCCGATTGATAGGGTGAATCAGGTACTTCATTTGATTCAGGACTACTGTCGAATTTAGAATACTTCTTTGATTTATTCTCATTAAGAGGAGTGGGAGTTAATGATCCTTCCTTTAATTCATCTTCAGTCTTCATCTCTTTATCTTCTTCTTCTTCCTTTATCTCGTCTACTTCCATTTTCTCTTCTTCCTTTTCTTCCTCTTTCACTTCCATCTTCTCCATTTCGGTTGCCACTGAATGGAATTCCTCTTCACTAAGATCAATGTTGCCCTTCTCCTTCCAAAATCGATCAATTCAATACCTGAATCTTCTTACCTTTACTCTTCTCCTTATCCTTCTCCTTCTCCTTGTCATCCTTCTTCCTATCGCTTTCCTTCCGTTCTCTCTTTCCATCTCTACTCCTGTCGTCTCTTCCTCTCTTTTCTTCTCTCCTCTTCCTATCCACTGACCGACTCCGACTAAAAATTATACTATGTATGATTACATTTGAGTATTTAAAAAAACTCAATTGACGTAGTAATTCCAGCTCTCATTTCAGACGCATTTGTAGTGATTAGATACAAAAAAAAATACATGAATCGTCTAGTTCTAACTAAAAATGTATCCCAATTCGATGAGTACTAGAACAAAGCTAATATTAATGAAGTAAATGTCTCACCTTCGTCGATGACTTCTTTCTCTATCTCCTCCCATTCCTCTTGGATGGCCTCTATGAATAGGAGGAGGACGATGGTCTCTCCTTCTATCTTCCTTCCAATCTCTCCCTTCTCTTCCTTCTCTCCTTTCCATCTCACGACGTCGATCATCTCGATGATCTACAATCTTATCACTTATTTCATCCAACTAACATCTATCTCTCAAGATAAAACATTCGTCCAATTCATTTTTGATAGAGCCCATAGCCAAAAATGATTGAGAGCTTACATGTTTTCTTAAGCAAACCTTAACCTGAACTAATCAAAAGAAAGGTACTAACCATGGAATGACTTGACATCTCTTCTATCACCTCCTCTTGGTCGATCTCTATCATCTCTATCATCCTTCCTTTCTCTTGCTTTCTCTCTTTCTTTCCTCTTCTGATCTCCTCCTGGTTGAATAGTGAACATTTCACTCTCATCATCTCCACTTTCTTCCTTCTTTTCTCCTTTTTCCTTCTTCTCAATAAGACGACGACGAAGACGTTCTTCTTCGTCCCCTCAACACAATACATCAATACATACTATTTCAATTACGATTGCTTATGGAATGGAAAGACTCACCATCAGATTCTTTCCTTTCCTTGTCGTGCTTGTGTTTGTGATGTTTCTTCTTCTTGTCTTTCCTTCTCTCCTCCTTTTCTACGGCAATAATAGGCTGTCTTTCATTGGCAGAGTCCGATGCCTCTCCGTCTTCAGAGCCGATCCCACCAATCGGAGAAGAGCTCATATCTAAATGATGAACGCGTAAATACAAAAGTGAAAAAAGCAGTGCGAGAAGGAACGATGAAAAAAAGGAATACCGTTATATCACACTCGCGGTTGGAAAATTAGCATGTAACAAGGCCAACTAATTTATATATCACACGGCATGAAAGTCCGTGCTATGCAAGAATAAGGTATAAAAACCACTGAATTCAACCGAAGTCAATTAGTAACCTATAGGCGGATCCTATTATAATAATACCAATTGTGCAAAAAATGAAGGCTTGTTTAGATAGTTTTGTACGATGCCGATCGTACAATACTGAATTTAACTTTTTAACATACTGAAACATGGAAAGTAGGGCGTATGTGCGAAAAAATCAATAAAGCAAGGCTGCATGATATTGAAAGCCACCAAATTCGTTGAATGAAAATATTTTTCGAAATTATTAGCTTTGTAGTTTGTAGTTCGGCGTGTCAACACTATTATCTGTGGTGGGTCTGCAAACTATTATTTCTGTATTTGTTTTATACACCCTCACCTCTAGAAAACGATCTGTTGAATATACAAAAAATATTTAAAAATAATGTGTAAGAAATCGCACAAAATATTTTTAAAAATCTTATTGCAAGTGCAAAGTACGGTACAAATTTGGTATACTGTATCTGAAAATGCATTTATCGACGGACTTCCTGCTCTCTCGTTTCACCACAAGTCTGCTATTGTTTCTACGTATTAAACAAATATGATGCTAAATGGTGACTCGAGTGATGAAGAAGGCGTTCTCTACTTCTCGCGCAGCGATTCTATCACGACCACTCGCAATTCTATGTAAGTATTTTGCACTTCAGTCGCGACCAACGTCGGACACAGTTTCTAGTCTATTAATTCAGGTTCTCAACTACCGAAGTGGAAGAGCCTCTTCCTCTGACTCCGGACTCTCAATTAGAACCTCAGCCTGCTAAAGCGAATGCGGACGATCAAGTATGTTTAAGGTTTCGTCATGTCTGGTGATTATTTTAATTTAAAAATTAAATTATCAGGTGTTCGAAAGTGCTGTTAACTACGAGCAAGATATGATCACTCTTCCATTTGGAAGTGGCAGGACCTTCACTGTTCAGAGTTCGGTGGACACGGAAAATCTTCCTGAGGTAAAAAGGTCCGTTTTGCATTGTAATTGTATACATTGTAGGTGAATACTTTCATTCCTTGGGAAGCAGCTTCTCTTATGGACGGACTCGGATGGGATATCAAGGATGGAAAGATGACGCATGTTTCCCTTATTAGGTACTATCTAGATTACTGTATCCATTCTTGAAACGGCTATACTTTAGATATCTTGATATTTATCTAGATATACTGCACAATTTTTATCTTTAAGAGTTTCATCGCTGCTCCAGAATCTGAATCTGCAGTTGATTGTGATGAACAAGGAGATAATTCAAGTGGAGTAAGAATCTATCTCCTTGCCGTTCTATATCTGTCCTTTTTCAGAAAGGCAGTTCTCGATGCATACAATCAGAAACGAGCAGATCAGATTGGATTCGAGGTATGATTCTATCTCTCCTTTTCTTCCAATATTCAAATGAAGGATGTCTCGAATCGTGTTCACGTGTCTTCTCTCATCTCTTCACTCTCATTACACTTGTCATCTCTCGATTCTTCCCTTTCCCGTCTCAACCTCTCTATTTCCAATTCAACTCATTCAATTGCCCCTCATCGTTCCTCCTCCCTTCTTCCTTTTACTCTCCTCTCTCTTCCCATTCTCTTCTTTCTTGCATACAAAACCTACCGTTTCTACGCTTGATTCGCTCCATTCAATTTCTCTTCTCTTCCGTCCTCAAGTTGTTCTCTCATTCAGTCATCTTCACAATATAACTCATCTCACATTTTCATGACGTATGGTTCGAAATTGATCTGTTTGTTGATGTTGACCCTTTCCTCACCTGACCAAGATAGTTCGTAATCAAGTTCTTTTCATTTCGTGTCTCTGATAAATGCTTGTTTTGTGGTCGAGTTCGTATGTCTATCTCCTTTCTCCCATCGATTGATTGAGTGCAGTATGCTCTCCTTCTCAATGTTTTCCATTCTCAGTCAATGTGATCTAATATGTCTCTATCAATCCATCCACTCAAAATTCTCTGTTATGCTCTCATCATCGGAATTTCGATCGTTCTCTTCTCTATTTATACCTTCTACATCATCCACAGGTAGGATTCGTCGAATACATAGTAAACAGGAATATTGGGGTAATCGGGAAAGATGTTTATCGTATAAAGAGAGAATAGTAAGAACTTATCGATTGAGCATGCAAATATTCGTTCCCATCGCTCCTTCCCATCCTGGACTCGATTGTGATAGATTACAAGGAAGTGATAAGAGTATGCTAAGGGAATACACAAAGGTGCGATTTATTGGGAAGATTCTGTACATCGTGAAAATTACGGTAGATCTTTAAGAATCGAGCTGTGACTATTGTTGAAGAAAAGGATAAAAACTGCTGGATTGTGAAGAAACGTCGTTATCTTCCGGTTTGTGATCTTTGATCTCTCAATTGATCAAATTATTTTAATTGTGATTACTATCGCAACGATGATGTTAAGGCTGAACTACCTCGTTATATGGTCGTTCCTCATAATGTTCTCTTCATCCGTCATATCAGCAGAGTACGGTAGATAAGGAAATAATCAATAACTCTTCTTATTCAGGACTATAACTTCACAGAAACAGCGCTCACTATGTTGCACTCACCTCTTAATTTTTACTGTTATGTTATTGATCGGAACGCAACAGATACGTTTAAAGAAAAGGTGAACATCAACTGTATCAGCATAAAGTTATTAAGAAAATTTTTTCTTTACCCTTCATTCAGATGAGATTTCTCTCACTTTGTGTACATAATGTAATTGTTCCTGATATAGAAACGGATGGATCAGATCCTGAAGATTTCTTTCGAGGTTGCATTTCATTTGTTCAATAAACCCTTTTCTATTCTATTCAGGTACTCAAGCGTGTGTTCACATGTTGGAAAGATATCCATGGGAGCATGTAGTCATACTTGAGGTACTGTAGATCACTAGTAGATTCATTTATGAATATTTAGGAACAATTAGTGCCCGTTCGATCAGTTCAATCATTAATCCTTCTTCTCACTCGATTAAATCATTCATCTCTCATTGGAAGGGATAAATTCACTTACCATCGCAATATTCCACTCAATAGTTAGTCACTAAGAAGATTTCATTCACTCTCATGGTTAAATTGAAGCCTCTTCAATTGATTATTCGATGGAAAGATGGCTGAAGAGAAGATCTGATCCCATTTATCTATCCAGAGATTTCCTTCCCATCTTCTATGATTACATCATGCAGAATGGTATACCTTCCATACATAAAAAAAAGAAGTTTTCATATCTAGGAACTATCAATCGATTGGAAAATGCAACAACCCCCGTTATACAGAAGAAATGTACAAATGGGAAGAAGGATCAATGGGGGAATTGTGTGAAGGGAATGGAAGATTTTGACGAAATAATGTAAGCAATTTCGCTCAATTTCATATCTTACAATTATAATCTCAGTCGATCTCACGATTTCTTCGTTCGAGTCGATCCTTCTTTCGATTTCGGATTCGTTCAATGTATGCATGAAAGAGTATTCAGAAAGACGTACGAAGAACACATTCCATTGTGAATACCAAGTGTCTTATCCCCTTTTCCCTCATTCCTCTCTCATTACTTTTCGAGTGCTTTCGTCATATACGTGTATCAATTTCCTCAATTTATGACACGGGAAATTCATCCTATTCAATTAAATCAATCAAGTTTGATGTTCACGAAAAAAATTGTTGAGAATTTCTCAATGAGAAAAAAACAATTTGGAATATATACTCTATACAAACTATATCTAACAAAAAAATTTGTCACAAAGAAAAGAGCGAATGCCTATTTTTGAATAGGATAAAATGAGCATTACATAAAATTATCACAAGGGAAAGTGTTGGAATTCCGGGATTGGTGCAGATCAATAAATGGAATATGGAAGTAACAATATCATTCCTGAGACTCACGTTGAAATGGTAGGGGGTTGAATAAGCTCACATTGATCACCCGATGAATCCTGGAAGAAGAATGAAACGATTAGAGTATGTGGATTTGACAATCTACCTTTATCTCTTCTTGAATAGATTGAAATTGTGGCGTATTAGGAGTAGTAGTTCGATCTCTCTCAGGGGAACAATTTCTTTGAGGGGAACAATTCCTTTGAGGGGTCGAATCACCCGATGTAACCAAATTGAGAGCTTTCTTTGCTTCTCTCTCTACTACGAATACATTCTGACGACGTTCCTCCTGCAATCAATCCATTTTCATTCTTGCTCTAGGGGTATGCAGAATAAATCAGAAACGTATCAAATGATCACAGCAAATGAAAATGACCTCTCCAATACGATCGTATATAATTCCATCAACTCCAACATCTCTCTTGAAGTAATTAATATGTTCCTTTTTATCGAGATCTTCTCCCCATACGAAGGAAACTAATCCCAATTCACTCGCTCTTCTCACTGGACGAGGATCAACAAGAAGATCTTCACTATTGAAATTTACTCCCTGCAACCATTTTACATCTATACATTGCAACGCCACATTTTCAGTTTAACCTAAAGATCTTATAACTTTTAACTCACCAATAGATCGGCTCCACATGCGAAATTAACACTGGCGAGACTCGTAGAACATCTTTGATCTTTGAATCGAGCGTATCTTTGAGTCTCTCCCACACACAAAAAGAAGACCGGATATCGATTCTGCTTCATTGCGATCCTGTAGTATAACCAATTTTATAGAGTCGAGCAGAGGTCAAATACCACCGGGAAAACCACCTATGCATGCCACATTTTTGGGCCAATTTGAACAAAAATTAGAGAAAAGCATGCCACCATTCCACGTAATCAGGGTAGATTTCCCAAAACCTAGCCTCCTTACGCTCAAAATTCTGAAAAATTTGGAAAAGCACGCCACATTTTGAGTTTCATGACCTGTGTATTTGACCTCTGGAGTCGAGAGGAAAAATGAGAGATGGATGGGCAAACTGATATAACTGACATTGCACAAATATCGGGATCGAAAGATGAGAACATTATCCTTCTATGAGGAGCACTCTTCAATACATCAGCTAGGATAATGTCAACGAAATTATTTCTTTCGAAGTAATTGGCACATTCATGAAGGCCATCCTGAAGGGAAGAAATACAATTAGATTACGGTATGTAATAGAGAGATTTTGAGTAAATGATGAAATGAATGAAGAACGATGACTAACCTCTTGCATCATAGGATATTTCACTTCAATATTGAATCCCACATCTGGGTCCACTTTGTGGAGTGCATCGATTAGAGTTGGAAAGGGACAAAGATCTACTTCCTCTTCCATTTCACTCGTCAATTTAGCCACATTTGCATGTTGTTCAGGATATGCAAGATGATCCATCTACAATAGAGATCAGTGAACCTCCCCATTACAGTACTTCGTATATCTACCACACCTTGAGTAATTCCAATTGAGATAGAGTAAGATCCTTGAGGGCCATTTCATGGTAGTCAGTGCTTTGTGGCTGCAACTCCTTCTTAATCTCTATTCTCTTCCTTTCTTTCATCTACCTCCACATTCACTCCTTCTTTGTTCCTTCGAGCAACCGAAAGAAGAACATGGAAGTCATGGTAGATAACTGCGATCTGAAAGTCTTCCTTTAATTCAGCCCCCCCCCCCGTCGCTACTCCGTGAGATTACTCGGTCCCTTCCACTTCTCATCTCTTCCCACTCATAATCACTCTCTCAAACAGTCTTATCTCTCGATGACGAAAGGCACAAAGAGAGAAAAGAAACAGAGAAAAAGAACGAAAGCGGCATGGTAAGAAGAGAGAAAAAAAGGAAGTTATCACTTTGGTTATCAGTCCTTTCCATCCTTAGAACTAGCTAATCGTTCGATTGAAAGATTGAGGAATGGATGATAAGAGTGACAAGCTACTAGATCAAAGAGATCCATCCACAGTAGGGATGGTTACATATTCCTCCACTCACTTTGTCTTTTGTCAGTTGCACATCGAATTCTACATAATCTGCTCCATTCTTAGCAGCGATATTCAGAGAATGAATTGTATTCTCGCGAGCCATTGCGAATTTAGTGTATGAATTTCCTGTGAATACGACGATTGAATAAAGGCTGAGCAAGTCTAACAAATACCTGCTCCTCGATGTCCAACTTCAATTGTCGATCGTTTCTTCCAATGTTTAGCATAAGTTGTATCCATTAATTGACGAGGATGGGGAATACGAAGATTACGAATGAATAAATAATCAACTGAATAATTATATATGGGTCTGAGATATAAAACATATAGTTACCAGTAATCTGACCAATTGGACGACCCGAACTATTGATGAATGGAATACTCGTTTGACCAGATGAATCCTGAGATTATTAAAAATATATAAAATGAAGGATAAATTAAATAGAATACCTGAAGGGTACTAGGAAGAGCATAACACGATCCTATTCGTTTGCCTTCCTCAGAAAATATTTCTATGAAAAATGCCTGCAAATCAACCATAATAATACTGTTTTGAATATTTAAGAGATGACAACTAACGAGGAAATCAACAGCAACACTTCGAGTTCTGAATACGAGATAGTCTCGAAGATTATTGAAGGTTACTCCTTTCTCTGATTGAGGAGAGTACTTACAATTGGATGAAGTTGATGACAACACCTACAAATAGCATATACTTTCTCGGTATCTTAACCATATTTGAATACTTACAGATACGAGAGCAACAGAATGGGAAGGAAGAGGAAGGGAGAAATCCTCTTCATCATCATCTAATTCTTCTTCTACATCTGGAGAAGGAGGAACATATCCATTTAAACCCTGTGAATAGTCAGAGTTACTCATTTTTTAGTAAACATATCAATATAGAAAAAACAAGTATTCGTACTAACCTCTCTTCTTCTCACATCGAGAGAATTCACTTTAATCTTGCAATTAAGACGGTCACTTTTGTAAAACTTGAGTGCTTTCCCATGAATGGAGAGAAGAATTTCATTCTCTTCATCGTATTGTAACCATCCTTCCGAACAAGAATGACGACCAGCTGGAATATTGAAGATTAATCCATCCATATTATTGACATTACCATAATAATCAAACAAGTCAATGTGACTCTTTCTGCATTCTCCATTTCGAGCTTCAGCTTTGATAAGAACATGACGTGGAATAAGATGAGCTTCCCATGCAGAAACAATTAATCTTTCTACCTATAACAACTTGATGATCAAAAGCGTATATTAATACTAAACCTCTCCGAATAATTTGTACCCGATGAAATAACGAAATTTGAGTGCATCATCGTCTGTATCGATAAATCCTACCCATCGATTACTGTAAATTAGATTATGAGTTGAGGGAACTAGAATGAAGGAAGTGTCAATCAACTAACGGATTTGAGTCGAGAGACTGCAAAGGGAGAGACTCCGTAGGTCTCCATTCTCCCAGGGATGAACTTGATCCTGTTACGAATACTGATTCGTTTGAACTGAGTTGACGATGGACATCCACTGTGAAATGGACCCTCGAAAGGGCCATCCCTGAATGGAAAGGGGATTGGCACATTGATAAGCACTGATTATAATGAGAGAAAGCGATGACTAGGCGTGAAACTGCTGATATGTGATAACGATTGGGATCGATTCAATAAAGTGACAATGTCATAAAAGATAGGAAGAGGCCAGCTAGGAATGAAAGAACTCACAATGACAAGCAAAAATGAAGGATATGTGAGAGCACGTGAGGGTTCCACTTATTGAGAAAGAATGAACTCGTTCTGCGATTCAATGTGAAATTAATGGATTAATTGATAAGCAGGCGATTAAATACACTCGAGGAGATGGAGGAGAACGGATAAAAATAAGAGAAAATGACGTAGCAACAAGGAAATAAGAATGGAAGCGTGGAAAAAAGGACAATAGAATTGGAATTGAGAAGCGAGATAAAGCTGTCCCAAGATTCTGTCCCACCGAAATTTCAAGGGTACTGTATTCGTCAATCAATCTTTCGCAGTACCGTACTCTGCGACATGAAACTTTTTTTATGTGTATTTTTAGCAATTATTTTACAATAAAAATCGTTTATTGTATTGTATACATGGAAAAGTGAACATGAAGCACGTAGGGATCGGAATATATCTCTTAACTACGTATTTGCATCTATCTGATTGATAGATGTGTCTGAGGCTGGATACATACTCTTTGAACGTCATTAATCTGATTAAGGCAGTATAGAGATTGGAAGGAGCAATCAAAAATTGGCAGTGATGAAGGTAAGGAGATGGGAAGGAAAGAGAGAATTCGTCGACTTCGACTATCTGAAAAATACTTTCTGTTATCTCGGAAATGAGAAAGAAAATTCTTCAAAAATGTAAAATATAATGAAATGTAACTTACATTGGATGGACTTACTGTCCAACCTGCACAGTTCGCTGATTATGCGTTGCTCTTTCCTCTCCGTCCTTATTGACAAGAGAAGTAACGACATTAGCTCCAATTCCCCAAGTATTCTCTCCATCGAATACAAGTGAATCGGGAGGCATATGAATTCCTCCTTGATCACGAGCATAAACCTTCATCGATCGTCCAGCCTTGAGAACGATTCCAGCAGGAATTGTGTAGACAATCTCACGACGATTATCAAGCTTTCTCTTCAACTTGTGCTCTCCTACATTCTCGTCCTGAATTAATTATTGATTGATGAAAGTGGGCGGAGTCTGATCTACCTTAGATCTGTGAGTGTTCTCGAGAGTGATGTACTTTCCATTGGGATCACACTCAGCAATGGTGACATTTCCCTTGGCAGATCTTTGGAAGGTCGTCTTAGTCGACACCTACAATACAACTCATTAATCTCTCTTCAACCGTAATCTGATACCGTACCTCTCCTCTGACATTTCTGGTGGAATCAGTATCCTCCTGTTGTTGAAGAGAATGAGTCTTGACGACTTGTTCGACCATCTGACGAAGTCCAACTCTGTAATCAAAGTATCATCTCCTTCCATGATCTCTTCTCTCTTACCTGCTCTCTTCTCCCTCAAGCATCGTTCTATAGATGGCAATTTCAGCATCGAGCATCTGTTTCGTATCGAGAAGAGCTTGGAGTTCAGCAACGAGAGTCTGGCACTCCTCCCTCATTCTAAATCAAGTCTATCTTTCATTTCCTTCCTTCTCTTTCCTCTCTTTACCTTCTGAGGGTGGCATCTCTATCATTAAGAGCAGCCTCATACTGTCTCTGATCATCATTCAATTGGTAGTTCAACTGTTGAACTTCCTTCTCAAGAAGAGCATTCTTGTTCTCCAATTCTCCCAATTTGCCTGGAATCCATCAGATAATCTCCCATTATCAATTGATATACCGTACCTCTGAGATCTCCAATATTATCTCTCATTCTCTTGACTTCATCTCTCTGGTAGGTGGACTCCATGGCAGCACGATTGGCAGATCCTTGTACCTCGGAGACCTGAAGAGGAGATGGATGAGGGGGAGGGGAGGGACAACAACTTTCTCGTGTTTGTGGTAGTGTGGAGGGAGGGAGGGAGGGAGGGAGGGAGGGAGGGAGAGGGGGGGACGAACCTTGAGCTTGTACCAGCTCTCCATGTCTTGCTTGCCCTGTTTGGCAATGTAATCGTACTCATCCTTGATATCTCTGATAGCAAGAGCCAACTGAAATCAATGAATGAAGAGAGGAGGGGATCTTCAATCATACCTCATTCTTGAAGAATTCTCTGGTATCAGCAGGAGCTTGAGCAAGAAGAGCATTGAGTTCCTTTACCTCCTGATCGTGAACTCTGCAATTTATCCCATTATTCTCTCTTCTTCCTTCATTCCTCTCTTACCTTCTAAGGAACTCCAATTCCTCCATAAGAGTCTGAACTTGATTCTGGAAGTCAATTCTTCCAATGGTTTCTTCATCCAAATCAGTGCGAGCCTTCTGCAGTTCTTCCCAGATTCGGGCATTATCAGAATTGAGTCTCTTTTCTTCTTCAGTCAATTGCTTCCATCTAAATATCTCTTCATTCTCTTCAATCTCTATCTCTCTTCATCATACCTTGCTCTAAGCATCTCCAATTCATTCTGAGCATCAGCGATAGCATTCGTCCATTGGGCGATCTTCTCTCTATCACTTTCTCTTCTGTGTTGCACATCCTCGTATCTATAATTTAATTGCGATATTTCAATATTTAATCGAAGGTTCGTGTAATGCGTCTAATCTCATTACTTCTTCTTCTCTCATTCTCTTCTCTAATCAACCGGTTTCCTTTTTTCAATCTTCCAGCTTCTCATCAGTAAACCCCCTCTTTTCTCTTCTCCTCCCCTTCACTTTTTCACTCTTTTTTCGTCGACTCGCAACTTGAATCCGAAAGCAAAACATTGCAATTGTGAGAGTAGGAAAGGGACGAGAGTGAGAGTGGAATGGAAAGGGAAGAGAAGGGTAATCATTGGTTGATCGATCAATAGATTCACCCTGTCAAGGATACCCTCTTCTATACACTGAAAACAGTACACAAACAGAGTTCTTCCATCTGGGGATTACTGCCCCCCCCCTCCCCCTCCCCCTCTTCCCTCTTCCCTCTTCCCTCTCTCTCTCACCTGCTTCTATACTCAGCCAGATCATCTCTCAATCTCTGTGCTTTCACTTCGATCTCAGCCTTCTTTCTAGCAGCATCATCAATATCCTTCCTTGCTGTCGAAAGAGAATCAGCATACTTGATCTACAATGAATACTCTTTTGTTGTGTGATTGAATAGAGTATTCTCTATTCTTGAATGGACCACACCCTTCCATTAGTCTCTCCCTTCCATACCTTTATCTCTGTAGTGTCCTTTCCCCATTTTCCTCTGAGTTCATCCAAATCAGCAACAAGTTTTCTATTCTGTTCTTCTAGTTTCTTCACTCTATCGATGTAGTTACCAAGACGGTCGTTGAGTCCCTTAATAAACAATCAATAATGAGAATGAAATTAATCGATTGATCGTATCATTCTCTCAATTGTTTACCTGGAGTGTCTTCTTTTCCTTATCAGTAGCTTCGATGAAACTCTTGGCAGCATTAGCAGAGAGAGCAGGGGAAATTCCTCCAATGGTAGCTGATCCCATCTCAGTTACCATCTTGAGTACACGACCACCTTAATACAACACCATTAGATAGTATTATTAATCAATTATTTCCCCCCTTTTCATTTATGATCTACCCTAATAAAGTAAGTGAAATAAACTGACCATCACTAAAATTGGAAGTCATCTCGTATAGATGGAATGGAATGGGATAAAGGAGAGGGGTTCAAATGGGAACACTCACTCACTCTCTCTCTCTCTATCTGACTACTCCCGATTGAGAAAGGGATGGATAGGGGGAGGAGAGATAGAATGAGTAGAGGAGACAGATAATTCTATCTCATCTAATCGATTTGCATGGGTGTGGCCTATGTGATCACACTACTGTTTGCAATCATCTTCAACCTCTTTCCCTCCCCTCTCACTCCCTTTTCCCTCACCTCCCTCTTCCCTCACCTCCCTCAACCTCCCTCATCTCTCTACATGACTCAACCTACTCCACCCATACTAGTCACCTTTTCAATCGTCTCTTCAAACTTTCGATGATATCTCTCGCACTTTCCCTCATCCGCCCTAATTTGTGACTCATTTCCGAAGAAATAACAGAAGAATCAATTCTCACATCGTAAAAAGGGCCGAATATAACAAAGAATGAGTCAATCTTTCGATCGGCTTATGAACTAAAGAGGAATTCCCAGCAGATTAATGTCTAGCTTTATCTCCTATTCTTCATTGTTTCGAGAGAATCTTGCAATGATACTTCAACATCACCACCAATGGCATCAAATACTTGGTGGGCATGTTCAAACGAGATACAATCATTTCCGAATAGAATAATAACGCTGCATAACCTATTATAAGGGTAAGTGGATTGGAAGAGAAAGAGCTAGCGAAGGAATAGATCGAAGTATTGATAGTGCATCCCCTCCAAATGAAGTTCTGTAAGAGTAACAACCGTACCTCCTCCAGTATTGGTTCCTCCGGAGACATAATTGCCCGATTGTCTCGATTGAGTTCTCACTGCAGTTCTTGGTTGAATCGTCGATCGATATGACATCGAAGATTCGAATTCAGATGATTCCTTCGACATCTCTGAATGGAAGAATGAGATTGAATGGAAATGAATGGGAAGGGAATAGGGAGGATCGAGACAAAAAGGACAGAAAAAAGAGGGCTAAAGCGGCCTTGAAACGAGAATTGAATGATGGTATCTGAGTGATGGGAAGAAGTCTCATTATAGGAGGTGAATTGAGGTGTTTAGAGAGGAGGGGAGGAAGGAGGGAGGGAAGGAAGGGAGGTGGGAGGTGAGGGAAAAGAGACGGATAGAATGGAGACAGACGGGTGGAAATACAAAGCCTCCTATAGGGGAAGAGAGACAGGCCGGTTTAGAGTGAGTGAGTCTCCTCTCTTCTCTCTCTTTTGATGCGGTAATCGATCGATATTCGATGATGGTATGCATGGAAACTGTAGTGAGAAGTAAAGGGGATGGGTAGGGTGGAAGGGGAGGGGAGGGAGGGAAGGAGGGAAGGAATGGTGGAATGGTTGGGTGAAGGGAATACAGACAACTCCGCCCTTTGAAGACTTGAAGTGAATAAGTCTCCACCCTTCATTTGTAGCCTCTCCTTCCATCTCCCTTCTTCTCTCCTCCCCCTTCCATCCCACTCCTCCCACTCTACAGTCTCCACCTCCCTAACAAACTGAATCAGCAGAACTAATACCCGGAAACTTGTATAGAAATGAGGGAAGAATCATCAATGAATGGGGGAAGGATGTAGGCGAGGAATAAGTGAAAGAGGGAGAAGGTGATATGTTATCTGAAAGGAAGGAAGAGAGTCAACCATTTATGAGTGATGAAGAAGAAGGGAGGGGACTGAATGAGACTGTGGAATGTATTCTCTGATAAGGAATGAGTGGGTTGGAATCACTCATCGATTCATGATCTGCATCAATAATACTGTAGTGAATACGGTAGAGATGGAATAATCGATTGATTGGAATGAAGAGTAGAGAGGAGGTATTTGCACGGTAGTGCATTCGAAAGAAGGGAGGGGATTATTCTCTTCTCCCATCGTAGACACAACCAACTTGTGTGTCTCCTGGATTGAGACTCCATGACTATTTGAGATTCCCTTCCTGCTTTTCATTGAATGGATCGAAACATATTCAGAATGGGAATGGGATGCAAACATGAATACACAGAAGAAAGGAAAGAGATCATACTTTATTCCTTTGTGAGTCGAAGTGAAGACGTGTGATAAAATGGTGTGAATAAAAGAAGAGACAGAAGAGATAAGATAGTGATTCATTCTTGAGAGGCTCGAGATGGTTGACAGAAATCAAGAGGAAAGGATTGAAGAGGAGAGAATGATGATAGGAAGGGAAATGGAGGAGGATACATCATATATGGAAATGGGAATGGTGATGAGAGTGATGGGAGAGTTGGCAATTGAGGAGATTCCTCTTGTGATGACTGAATATCAAATTAATCATTCATTTATCATCTTTTTTAACTTACTTTAGGGGATGAAATCTCAGTTTTGATTGAATCATTATCGTCTGGTGACTCTCTTCTCGACTCTATAATTGACTGAGATTAACCTCTTGATTGCTCATCAATATTTCTCCTCATCTACCGTAATCCCCTTCTATTCCACCTGCAATCTCTTAATCCTTACGCAATCTCATTAATACTCACTCATTGGCTGTTCCATTGAATAGAATCAAGTCTCTTTTCTATTCTCTCATCATTCTTTCCCTTCCCCATCATAAAGCCTTTCACCTCCCGGTTAGTCCCTTTAACTTCACTCAATTTACTCATAACGAGTCCTCGTAATGACACACTCTTCTCTTTTCCCTTCTCTCTCTCTCTCTCTAAACTGGGGATAATACCATCTACTTATTCTCTTGCACGCATAGATTGTTATCGAAGAGACAATATCTTTTCTCCCTGCTTCTTTTTCTCAAAAGGATTCTATTGGGAGAGAAGGGTGTGTCAACTGGGGCAAGTCTGTCTCTTCTTCCTCTCTCTTCTCTTCTCTATCTAAGCTGCTTTCACAACAACGCCCCCGTTCACGTTGACACTGAAACTAGACCCATCCCGACGTACTTATTCCACCTTCATACACGGTAAACTATCAAAGGAGATCAAACAAAAAAATAAATGTGAATCAGAGCGAAAAGATAAATAGCCATTTGTAGAGGATAGAAACAATTTAAAAAATGCCTGGAATTTGTATGGGGAGACCCCGAGATCAATTACAAAACGAGAATAATGATTCTAAAAATCCAGCAAAAGATGTAGCACGAGTGGGGTTCGAACCCACGAAGGCTTACGCCCATTGGAACTTAAGTCCAACGCCTTAACCACTCGGCCATCGTGCTAGGCGCTCTCTCTTTCCCAACCACACGCTATGGAGCGACTCACTCTCGCTCCTACTTCAATACTGCCTCCCTTTCCGGATTTAGACCGATTCATGAATTCGTTGAAAACCAATTAAAGAGCCATGAATCGGTCATTTCAAGTTTCCAGGACCGTTAAAAATGAGAAGTGTTTTTTTAGAAATTATAAAAAATATGAAGAGAACGAAAAAAGGGGAACAAACCAGACTGGGAACTCTTCGATTCGCCGTGTTCAGACTGGGAATTGGAGTTGTTGAGAAGGTTAAGAATCTCGTGAGCTGAGAAATAATTCGATTACGCAATGTATTTGATGGTTATTGTTGAGTCAATGAGTGTCAAGGGGGCTGGTAATACAAACACGAAGTGAAACAATGGCTGTCCTTCAGTAGTCACGAAATGCAATCCCTACATTCACTAGCGAGACTGAGTAGCCTTAGAATGCCATAAATTATGTTGGGTTAATTTTGTCTATAATTTCGATGCTATCTCATATCTGAGAATCTAAAATCAATTCAGTCTGCATTCACAGTAAATTGAAGGATTGTTTTTCGGGCTATAGTTCAGACGAGATCATTCGGATGACAACCTATTTTTTTACAGCTTGTTCACACACATGACTTTTTTTGGTTCTCATCTAGTAAATCGTCATCCGAATGTTCTCATCCGACCTATTTTCTTTTTGTGATTGAGTAACTGACCATTTTCAATTCCAAGTGCCATTTCGATATCCCTTGCATCTCTTTCCTCTTGACTCTGTTGACGACGAAGTGCAACCTATAAAGAGATGAATAGAGAGATTCATCAATGGAAGGGAATGATCTACCTGTGCTGCCATTACTCGTTGTCTCTCTGCTATTAGAGTACACTTCTCACATACACAATCTTTCCATTTACAGAATCTCTTGTGACCTAAATGATAGTGAATAATTAGATAGGAATAAAAAGAGTGAGATGAAGGAAGAGATGATGTGACCTTTGAGTGCCGATGTCAATCCATGATCTCACCTTTGAGTGCCGATGTCAATCCATGATCTCACCTTTGAGTGCCGATGTCAATCCATGATCTCACCTTTGAGTGCCGATGTCAATCCATGATCTCACCTTTGAGTGCCGATGTCAATCCATGATCTCACCTTTGAGTGCCGATGTCAATCCATGATTTCTACATCTTGCACATTTGGGAGTTCTTTGCATTCGATCATTCTTCAGTTTCATTATCTCTCTTATTTGATCCTCTGATATTCCGAGTGTTCCGAGTGAAGAATTCGATGACATTCCTTCATAAAATACAATTTGAGAATATGAAATAATAAATCAATGATTGAACAATGAGAAGTAAATGTTAATATTGAACCGTAAGAGACTCATATGAGGACAGAGAATGAGTCTATATGGGCGTGGCTAAAGAGGGATAGATGGATGGGATAAGCTACGGTATCTCGATGGGGGATTCAGTCTCAAGAGGGAACTCCGCCTACTGAATATAGATTGAGTCTTCCTCTTCTCTCAATTGAATATCAACTTCACTTCAAACTCTATTTTCACATTGCTTACTCCCTTTGACACTTCACATTTTCTCTACAATCATCACGAATCTAATTTGATGCAATCATAAAAACAATTATCTGTACCGACTCAAACGGAAAATTCAGAAGGTTTAAGAGAAAATGAGCAGAGGTGTCAATCTATACAGAACATTATATGTAGATTAAGTTTGAGAGTGAGTATGAAGAGAAGAAGCTAATAGTTGGTGAGTAGTATGTAGTGTCTCCATTGTGTATTCATATTTGATCAAGACTTCTCTAATGACAATGCCCCATTACAGTGTTTATCCCCAGGTGTGTTCCTCCCATTCACTCCATCCCCCCCCCCTCCCCTCCCCTCCCCTCTCTCTGCTTCTCCTTCGTGTCATCCAATGGAGGGATTACTTCTCAAGTGTGATATCCTCATTTCCTTCTGTCATCATCATCCCATATCTCTCATCCTCACACCCTCTCAACGTCTCCTTTGATGCCTCTCATTCGAATAACACAAACAGATTGTGTCATAATCCATCTCATGGAAGGGAAGGAGGGAATAGACTTGTTCCTCAACCGGTATCAGTGCCTATCACACAATGAGTATCTAGAGAGTAGTATCAGTCGATCCGGTCGGGATGAATCAATCTCTTTCTCTTCCTTCACGGATGTTGCCATAGAATTGTGATTGAGATGACTCCATGAATGGATTTATTCCCTTTCCAATGGAGAGACTTCCTTATAACGATAGACTCATCGAACAGGTAAATCCCCTTTCCTTCTATTATCATTCCCATTCTCCCTTCCCTCTCTCATTCCCACTGACTGGTAGTAACGCAGATTTTTTCACATTGTTTACAAACATTTTCGAAACGTTTACAAACAGAAAATATATAGCTGTGTTTTGTGAGATACCTCTTATTTTTTTAGGTTCGCAATTTCCCTTGTCTGTACAATCAAGATAAACGAGTATTCGTGGATTCGAAAGAACGGAATATTCTATGGCAACGAATTGCAATGAGTATTGACCCAACTTCTTCCGGTTCAATTCCTATTCTCATCCTCTTTATCAATTGATCTAAGGTGAATTCGCAAAACGTCGATGGCTTCAAATTCGAGATCGATATAGGAAGGAATTGAGGGCGACACTGAAGGGAGAATTGATTATGGGAGCAAGATGGAAACATTTCAATCGATTATCGTGGTTAGATCCCCATTTGAAGAATCTCGACCTACAGAGGTACATCAAGATATACTTTGAATCTAAGAATGGAATTTAGAAGTGAAGACGATACAAGTGGAGATCAATCAATGGAATCATCATCCAATCAATCAACTTCTTCCCCTCAACAATTCATTCGTCAGATTATTTCATCTGCTAAACATATTTAGATATATTTCAGTGAATGGAGACGTTAAGCTCGAATCTCTACTTCAGAATAATGAATGTGAAGAGAGTGAGTTCAAAAGAATGAAGAATTCATTTGATGAATCTGTACAGGTTTCGATCCTCTCGGATATCTCAATTTATCCCTCTTCAATTCTCTTCTATCTGATTCTTCTTCCCATTTGGTCAATGATGAATATTTTCTCTTTGCTCGAATAATCGGACTTCGTCTAAAGAGAATGGATCCGATTGAATGTAGAAGGGTACGTATCTCATTCTCTCTCTCATCCATCTTCCATTTACAGATCCAATCTAATATTATGACCATGTTAGATGAAGAAGAGAAGAAATTAAACTGAAAAACTATTCCTCCCCTCGAGATTTTAATTATTATTAAAAACTACTTCAGTTTGTCGTAGATGTGTCTTTGTTGAATTTCAACACATTTCACTGTCAAATATTACATTTATCGTGTAACATCGGGATAAAACAAGAAGGCATTAAAAATAGTCCCGTAACGAAATGGGAAGAACAATAAGATACAGTAAATACAAATGTAGTTCTAATTCTTTTACAATTTGGCGATTCCCTTTTCATTCTGAATCATTCCAACAACTTTCTGTGCACATCCCCATCCCAGAGTGAATCCATTACTCGCATGACCATAATTATGAACGACCTGAAACAATATCAATTTACTCCTTATATAAATACTAGAGAAACAAACCATGAAATCCTTTCCATTGTTACTCTTTCTATTCTGTGATTCCAATCGTATTTCGTCCCTTCCAGGTCGAAGTGCAATCCATTCATAAAGAACCTTCGATCCCTTAATAATCATTTCTCGATAGATGATAAACCCTCTTCTATCGTACCTTAATAGCAGGATGAATCTTCTCATATCTCTCCCATATATCTCTTCTATCTTCATCAGTGATCGTCATATCCGATCTTCCCTTTTGTTTCAATGATCCAAGAGTAACTGCGTCATTCCTTAATGGTTATCACTCGATTCAATCCTTCACTTCGGATATCATAATCATTCTCCCTTCCCTCTCTCATACTCACATAGGAATAGTTCACTCGATTCAATCCTTCACTTCGGATATCATAATCATTCTCCCTTCCCTCTCTCATACTCACATAGGAATAGTTCACTCGATTCAATCCTTCACTTCGGATATCATAATCATTCTCCCTTCCCTCTCTCATACTCACATAGGAATAGTTCACTCGATTCAATCCTTCACTTCGGATATCATAATCATTCTCCCTTCCCTCTCTCATACTCACATAGGAATAGTTCACTCGATTCAATCCTTCACTTCGGATATCATAATCATTCTCCCTTCCCTCTCTCATACTCACATAGGAATAGTTCACTCGATTCAATCCTTCACTTCGGATATCATAATCATTCTCCCTTCCCTCTCTCATACTCACATAGGAATAGTTCACTCGATTCAATCCTTCACTTCGGATATCATAATCATTCTCCCTTCCCTCTCTCATACTCACATAGGAATAGTTCACTCGATTCAATCCTTCACTTCGGATATCATAATCATTCTCCCTTCCCTCTCTCATACTCACATAGGAATAGTTCACTCGATTCAATCCTTCACTTCGGATATCATAATCATTCTCCCTTCCCTCTCTCATACTCACATAGGAATAGTTCACTCGATTCAATCCTTCACTTCGGATATCATAATCATTCTCCCTTCCCTCTCTCATACTCACATAGGAATAGTTCACTCGATTCAATCCTTCACTTCGGATATCATAATCATTCTCCCTTCCCTCTCTCATACTCACATAGGAATAGTTCACTCGATTCAATCCTTCACTTCGGATATCATAATCATTCTCCCTTCCCTCTCTCATACTCACATAGGAATAGTTCACTCGATTCAATCCTTCACTTCGGATATCATAATCATTCTCCCTTCCCTCTCTCATACTCACATAGGAATAGTTCACTCGATTCAATCCTTCACTTCGGATATCATAATCATTCTCCCTTCCCTCTCTCATACTCACATAGGAATAGTTCACTCGATTCAATCCTTCACTTCGGATATCATAATCATTCTCCCTTCCCTCTCTCATACTCACATAGGAATAGTTCACTCGATTCAATCCTTCACTTCGGATATCATAATCATTCTCCCTTCCCTCTCTCATACTCACATAGGAATAGTTCACTCGATTCAATCCTTCACTTCGGATATCATAATCATTCTCCCTTCCCTCTCTCATACTCACATAGGAATAGTGAATGTATCGAGGTCTTTGTAGTAGAAGTGCTTGTGCCACGGAGCTTCGATCTGAAACGAGTCAATACCCAAGCTGACTACCGTACTCCATCTCTTCCCTTCAAGATCTCTCCTTCTCATTCTTACCCTGAGGGCGACTCCTCTAATAGGGTACATTGTATCATCATCTCCAGCCAGTTTTCCTGCATCCAATCCACCACAATTGACGACTACATCGAATTTATCTCCCAACTGAATCAGAACATCTTCTCAATGGGAATTAATAGAGGAAATACCTGCTCAAGCTTCTCAATCTTCTCACTTTTCCATTCAACTTGATCATATTTTCCAATTTCTTTCCTCAGGAATGGCATATATCGATTGGCTTCCGATGCAAAAGTTGTGAAGAATATCGCGTGTCTGCAAGAAACCTCATAAATAAATAATTAAACATTAAAGTCTGTTTAGTCCACCTCCATGCATTATCTCTTCCCTATGTCTTACAATTTGAAAATAGATGACTAACTTAGCAGGATTAGGGAATAGATCTTTCTTCTCTCTTTCTCCCAACCATCGGAAATTGTAGACTGTATCTCCGTATGCTTCTTCCTGATATTCAATACATTTCACTACATTATCCATCCCATTCTTCAATAGATTCGATGTCTCACTTGTTCTTCCAATTTGCTCTTATCATCACTCATAATGGTTCCGGATAGGAGTTTGATGCCCGTTTCATCACCCGATCGAGTACGGTAGAGATGAGAGAATCGATCGAATGAGATACGACCAATGTCCCTAAAATCAATTGTCCCTCTTTAAGAAAAAAATGCAGAAAACTGACACCCAAAATAATAGTTATACTCATCACCTATTCTTACCATGAATTTTAGAATCGTAGATTCAATGGCCTCACCTATACTTGGGATTATCAATTCTGAATAGACCAGCAGGTCCAAATGAGCATATCTTCTCAACGGGACGATCAGAGAATATTGTGATCTGATGAAGATGAAAGGATATAATACATCCATAATAATTTCACACTTTTTAATATATCGGGCACAATTATTATAAGGAAAGAAAAGAGTACCTTCACTCTGGGTACAGCTTCGAATAGAGCAAGTGCAGTGGATAGACCAATGACTCCCTCTCCAACGATTGCAACGGGAAGAGACATATTGAATCTGGAAGGAATATCGATTGAGCGATAGAAGCAAAAAACGAAAAGAAGTGTAGGACACGGAAAAGAAAACAGCGATAACATAGTTCCTGTCTTATAATGAACTAAAGACGAGTGGATGTTGCGATAGACATTGACCGAGTGACTTCTAAAGAAAGAGTAAAGATGAACTGAGTATTCTTTCGAAGGGACAGCTTATATATGAAGGGGAAGGGCACAACAAATGAACAATGCCTGGTGAGGGTAACAGCTGAGAAGAGAATATGAAAGATCTACTCTCTTTTCATCACAAAGAACAACCACAGATGAGAAAACCAATGGAATCAATTTCAAAGACCTTCTTTCTATCTTTCCCTCTCCTCTCCTCACTTTATCTTTTGCTCTCCCATGTAAAACGCTACTTTGCTCCCTACAACTAGGCACGATTTCTCGCTCTCTCTTTACTCCTCATTTTTCTCTGCACTAGAGCCAACCCTGAGCCCTCTCTCACAACCGCGTTCGTGGTGTAATGGTCAGCATGGATGCCTTCCAAGCATTCGACGGGGGTTCGATTCCCCCCGAACGCAGAAAGTTTTGCTACATTTTTAGAAATGTGTAACTGTAATTTTTATATATATATACTAATTTCAGAGATACTCCGATTAAAACACCGTTGAAAAATCAAGGTATCCATTGTGCTTGACATAACACATTATCAGGCATGTAAATAAATTTGATTCCATATTAGCAAGTTTATCAAAATGTGGCAGAATACATCAAGAGCTTCGGTAAAATATAGTGTAGAGCAAATGTGATGTTAGTATAAGTGAAAGGATTACGGTAGAACAAGAGACGATTGATATAGTAATCCAATGTGAGGTATTGTGTGTGATTAGATATGAGTTATCCGTATATGAAACTAATAACCTTAAAACTGCTAATTGCACAGAATAAGTCTGTATCTCAAAATGGTAAAAGAATGAATGTCTAATCTACAATGAAAATGAATACTTATATGGAACTCTTCCTTTTAGAATCGTGCCTCCTTCTTCACTTTGTCATATACATCAGGGAAGGCATCTTTTGCATTCAGTTTCACTCTATAATCGGAATGGATTGAATTCATCTATCAGATCCCACCAAATTTTCCTCATTCTCACCTCAACCACTCATAGAGAGACGAATCGAACATTTGGTAGAACTCTTCTCTAGTCATATAAGTATCAGCATACAGCATCTAAAATGATCTACTTCTCCCTTTCATTCTTCCTTTCTTATACCTGAACTCCTTCCACTGATCTCACATATTCTTCCAATTCTCTAGTTGTCTTCTTGGGGTCATAATCTGTAATGATCTATCTTCCTCTTCTATCTCCTTCCTCTTTCATACCATCTTTCTTGCATACTCCATACACTCCCACATCGACATAGAGTACATTTCTTCCACTCTTCTGCTTCACAAATCCAGGACAAGTAGGAAGATTGAAGGGACAGAGCCACACCGGATAGATGTTCGTCTGAAAATGAGAGAAATATATTACGGTAGGACTATCGACTATTTACCTTATCATGGAATACTTGCAATCCCTTCTCTAGATCAGTAAGGGGAATGAGCATATCCTGTAGAACGTGTCTTCTCTCGTAGATTCGACTAGAATCAACCATTAGTAAGACGTGAGGGAAGTGAATCACTCACCGAACAGCTCCAAATGTAGTGTACTTGAGGAAAGAGATCTTAGGAGGGCACAACCATCCATAGAACCAACGGAAGAGAACGTTATTTCCGAAGGGAATGATCTCCTAGATATCAATTAATAAGATTATTCTATAGTTATATATTGTACCTCTAGCTCCCAGAAGATAGACTTGGAATGGCGATGATAGTAATCACGAAGAGGAATATATTCAGTTACCTCCTTAATATCTTCAATGTTCTCCTCTGACTTAATTCTCCAGAATACCTCATTCTTCTTTCCAATTCCTTCTACATGTGTGTAGAACCAAGGTTTGTGCCATTTTCCAATTGCGTTAATTTCTCCATTCTTGGGTGGACCGTCGCTGAATCTGAGAAGAATTCAATAGAGAAAGTACCAATTTCTTGATTACGGTACCTTCCCTTCATCACCACTCCCATCTCTTGACTGAATTGAATTCCCTCCACGAATTCATTCTCCGATACAGTACTCTCCGATTGAAGCTTAGCACTCATATCCTACAGTATTCAATTTGCGATTGAGATCGAGCATCACTCTCATATAGTGTACCTTGAAATCTCCAACAGGCATATATGTCATCTTGACGAATGGTTTGCATGGGATGATTCTGATAGTCGCAGCAACGAGAAAACCGAGTGTTCCATGACTCCATGGAATACCATAGAAGAGACCTTGACTCTCTGCATCTTCTGTCCCCTACGCATATATTCATCATTATTCAATTTAGACTAAGCGAATCACAAATTTGAACCTAGCAATATCTTTCGCATCACAAATGCACTAGATAAAATCATATGCCGCTTATCAGTTGTCATTACTCATCAAATCGGCAAAAAATGTAGACTCATAGGGTTCACTATGCTGGAATAGTCTTTTTGATCCAATATCGATACCTAGCTGTTACCATTCAAATTTTAACGAGGTGAATGAAAGTGATAAATCCTTGGTATTTTTCTCACCTTCTTTGCCACAACGAGACTTCCATCCGCAGTCACGATCTCGTATGATACACAAATGTGTTGGAAGAGACCATACTTCCTTCCACTCGATTCAACTCCGCATCTCAAAGATCAAAGATCAATCATTCATTTCTCAAATAACTGCGTAAGAACATGAGAATAATTGATAAATTAATTGCAGAGTTACACAGTAGATTCAACCCGTGGAAAAAAACTGAACTGACCCATTGATCATTCCTCCAACAGTGAGATCATCTAATTCAGGTACAATGGGAAGGGAATATCCACGAGGAAGGAGATAATTAGTTATCTCTCCCATTGATACCATTGGTTCTACTCGAATTGTTCGATTCTCTTCATCGACCTGCACAATCATACAATCAATTACTCAATTCATTCACATTCTCTCCTTATCACCTCTAGAATATCAATAAGTGAATTGGTTGATATGAGAGTGGAAGTATTCTTATAGAGTGGATATCTGAATGACATTGTACTCCATCCCGATCGTGCATTGCACATCTTCTTCTTTTTATCTCCACGAGCCCATTCTCGAACCTGATACAAATCAATTATTGTTTTCCATCCTATACTTCTCTCCTTCTTCATTTCTTACCTCTCCCTGAATCTTGGCTACTTTCCTATCGTGAGCTCGAGGGGCAGAATTCACCTAAAATACATTATTTGAACACTATTACAAAAAATATTCTGCAGATTGACTAGCGAAGGAAGGAGGCTAAGATAAAGCATACGTAGTGAACGAGTCGATTTCTTGCTCTTGTCATGAGATCGTAGACGAACGAAAGAGGAAGAAGAATGAAACAGACGGGAATCCATCGAAGATGATGGAGGAGAAATTCAAGAATGATCTCACTTAAGGGAAGACCAGTTGATGATCCCATATCTGCAATGACGAAGGAAGGAATGGATGAATGAATGGATGGATCAAGAGTTAGAGGTGTCAAACGAATGATAACAGAGTATCGAATAACGCGTGATCCACTTTGTTTACATCATTATCTAAGGAATGCGCGAATAGGAACACCTTACCCACAAACATTTCAATGAATCGTTCCCACAAACTCATTGTCGAAACTCAATGTCAGTTAGATATATTTGATTGGAACCTAAAGGGAATCGCGACATTATTTGATGGCCTTTTTATTGCAGGTGAGGAAATCGATAGATAAGAAATATGCCAACCAAGCAGGGTCAAAGATCCAGTGATAAATAACAGAGACTACAAAAGGCAACAGAATGGTGGAGAAAGGAGATGGGAAGAAGACCTCTTGAATGTAGAAGTAGAGCAAAGGTGAACCATCTCGAGGTCGATTATTATCGTGCTTACTCAGTGTTCTCCCGATAGTTGAGACAGATCAAATAGAACTCGCGAGCTAGCGAAACTGTCCATGATACACCCACCCATTCATATATTCATGCCCATCAACCGGGAGAAAAAATTAATTGTAAAAAAAGTAGTTGATATGTATTTCAAATCCCTCTTTACGTCTTCTCGTCAACTGTTGACTCTTGAAGCAACTCTTCCGTCCATTTGGGAAAGGGCAGATCAAAGTGTGTTCAACACAGCATGACATCTCCACAAGTGTTTGTACTAGTCGGAATACCCTCAAAGGGAGTTTCCCCCTCTCGATCGGTCATTCGGCTGTCTCTAACAAGGAGTCCTTCTTCCTTTTATCATCTTTCCTTCCGTCATATATCCCTCTCGTCCTTGATTGGGTAAGGATAGAGAAAAGGGATCAAAGAGCGGTCTCTCATCCCTATCATTACCTGTGTATACTCATGTCTTCCTCATTACATCTCCATCATCTCAATCCTTTTCTTCTATCTTCCTTCCAATCACCGCCATCTAAGCCCCTCTCTCCTACTGTGCTTCTCCTTCCCCCTCTTCATGATAACCATCGACTGTTAATCCCTTCCACCTGTCCATACCCATTCTCTACTCTAACACGCATCTCCTATCTCCTTACACTCATCTCTCACACGTGTTCTCGAGTCCTTTCTCGTACTCCATCTCAATCCGCCAACTCAGTCATTAGAGCATTTCCAACTTCTTTCTCCTTGGCGGCATCAAGTCTCTCAATCAAAGAGAGACCTCCCATTAGAAAGGGCAAAAAGAGGCAAGTTAACCGCAATGAGTACATCTCACTCCTTTTTTAGCCTTGGTCAAAGCGTGCGCCTCTCTTTGGTTCATTGCGTGTTGTGGTAGTTAAGAAGAAGGAAGGAGTACGAGATATTTGAAAGGACTCGTTTCCGATTGGAAGAAGACGAGGAAGAGAGAGAAGGGAATTGATAGATCTCTCGATAGAATCGAATCAAATGCAGCTGCCATACACAAATCTACAGTATACTGACAGTGAATAAGAGAGGGAAAGAAGGAATGGAGGGATTGATGGAGGGACAAAAAGGAGACGAGTCAATTGGCAAATCTTCCCTCACTCTCAATTACATGCCAATCACATGCACCTCCATTCTCCTTCCAATCATCCCCTTTCCATTACAGATCTATTTGCTCTCGTGTTCTCCGTTGGTCTACCTTATGATTAACAAACAAAGAGAAACACGAAACAGCTTCATTATTCATAAGAGCACGGCCCCTCTAATTCTCTCATATTTCGCGCACCGTATCCCTCCTTCCCTACTCGCTCCGCCCCCTTCCCTTTGCTCGGACCTCTCCCATTCATTTCTTCCATCCTACCACCCTCTACGTTTTTCTTTCAATAATGGCTAAGAATACTTGTAATCAGAAGGAACGACGGAATGAACGAGAAAGGAAACGAGTGAATCAGGTATTATCACACTCTGTTCATTTGTTTATTCTTGTTTATTCAATCCCATCATCTTCAGGTGAATCAAGGATTCAATCAATTACGTGCCCGAATTGAACGAGTTTCTCTCAAAAAGAAGTTGAGCAAGGCGGATACTCTGAGGGAAGCAACTCGATATATTGCTCACCTCAAGCAGTTACTCAACAACGAATCTGCTCCTCTCAAAACGGTACTTTCATCAATATTCATATACCATGTGTGAAGCCATGCCATATACAGCGTCAATATTCCATTTTACAGTACACGGTCTCTCATGAGAAGTCATCCGGATATCCCTCAGATGAATCGTATCAATCACATTCTCCCGTCGAGTATAAGGTGGATCCCAATCACTTCCATCAAATGAACTACTATGCATCGCATGGTGAAACAATATTATCTTTACTCGGTATCTTATTGTTCATTCATTATTCGGAATTCTATTCGAAAATTTTCATTACCGTTTCCTCACTAATCGATATTCTTTCAGAGAGTCGGTAATCCTTCTTCATGACCCCACTAGTCGACATCTTCTTCGTCCCTCCTTCATTCATCTCGGGATCAAACGGCACTTATCTCAGTCCTCTAATTCCACTCATCCCTATTCGTCCTCCTTCAATCCATCCTATCTTCCATTCCAAAGTGTTCAATCGAGTATTTCCTCTGTCTATCGTGTTCCATCCACGGGTTCTTTTATCTTTCATGTCTCCGATCACTTCATAAATCATTATTACCAGTCTTGTTAATAGTGCCCGCATGTTGATGACTCTTTCATCTCTTATCTTCCTCTATCTTTCGATAGGACATAGATAATACCGACAGGTAGTCCATTTACTACCTTCCTGTATGGAGTCGGTCAACTATCCAACTCACAACTAATCGACCACCTTTCCTTCCTGTTACAGGTAGACACTAAGGGGAAATATAGACAATTAGACCCATGCTTCCCATATGCCCTCTCCACAGACTCAGTCCTTTTCTGTCTATGAGAATAGAGACAACCCTCAATTTGGTGAGTGTTTGAGAAAGAAAAAGAAATGGAAGTGAAAGAAGAATAAAAAGAAGAGACTGAGATGGAGTAACTGTCTATCTAGTAGTGCCCAACTGCATGGATAAAGAGAGTGAAGACTCCTTTGTCTTCCCTCCAATTTCACTATCCTCCTCTCCTCTATATCCTTCCTATTCCCTCTTCCTCTCTTTATCCTTGACTGTTCACACTCCCAGTCCACTACCCACCCATTATAAGACAACTGAATTATTATCCATCCACTGTCCAATGTTCCCTCGAGCCAGTTAATACAAAAATGAAATGGTATAGTGCAGACAGGGAGACAGTCGAATGGGTACTCTCAGCCAGAGGGGAACGAGTCCTCTCTTATCGTCCCCCGTCATCTCCTTCAACTTCATCCATGCATGCAAGCGCCAAAGAAGGAATGACCACACACAGAGAAGTGCTAATCGACTATCCAAAAGAAGGAATCTCAGTTGCGCAATTCTCTCAATCGCCCCCTTCTACTCTTTCAAGGGATCGAGCCGACAAACGATGAGGGCATGCAACAAACAAGTGGGAGGAATATTGAATGGACTTCTCCTTCCATTAAATCGATCGATCCTTCCCTTCAGTGCATTGCCCCTTCTCCAGCTGACATTGAGCAATCATTCCACAACACTTATCTATCTATTTCACTATTACTCAACTAATGCCCATCCTGAACCCCATACAGTTCATCACATAAGCTCGATGATCCGTTAAAAAGGCCCCAATTTATCGAGTCTCGATTGAGCATAACGGAAGAAAGGTGGATGAATAATGGACTCAATTTCGTGTCCTTGGGAGATGCTAGCACGAGTAATGTACATGACACCAAACTGTCGGGAATCGAGACTATTACATCTGAATGGATAATAAGGAACGGTGAATGGTACGGAATGAACTGAGAATTAAGACCCTTAGAGAATCCCCCTAGGGAGTGAGATAGTCCCTCACCCTTCTTCCCATCGATTGATGGACACTTCACAATGAGATCTCTCTAACAATCATCTCGATGGATGGAGCCTGCCATTCTCTCCTCTCATACAACAATACTGTCTCTCTCCTGCATCAATTAATGTCCTATCCCATTCTCACGAAACAACGTTTATGGTGTATCCTCGTCTCCTCAAAATTATCCATGTACACAATTAGAGATTCAGCTATGAATGAGAAGATAGGAAGAGAGATACATACACACAACGGATCAGGCCAATTGTGGTGCATTGCGCAAGAGATACTAAAATTCATCCATAAAAAGTAGGAGTTGGCTGATGGAAGAGACTGATTGTTACTTGATGTGGTAGTTCTTTGATTATAATAGTAAAAGAACAATTAGCGAAAAGGTTGCGAGATACAAAAAGAGAGAGACTCCCCGACAGTGGAAGCCTTCTCTTTCGAGGACTTAGAGATGAAAGAGTCCGAGAGGGCAATCAACACTCTAATTGGCCGAATAATGAAGAGAGGAGAAAGACTGACCGCGTGGGGTCAACAAGAAAGATCACCCGAGGCATCTTGACTACTCTCGATAATGAGAGGAAGGTTAGAGAATGGACGGGAAGGAGAAGGAGGGGGGGGGGTGAAGCAGGGTTTAAAAAGATTACTGCATAGGGCGTAGGTTGAATGAGAAAGCGGAAAGAGTTGCATCGTGTAGAGATAAGTGAGCAATCAATGATTGCGCCATCCACAAGTTGGCAGTTAAGATTTGATGAGGTAATATCTGTTAATCGGTGTGGATCGAGGGAGATTGACCCTCTACATTATCAAGGAAGGAGAGGGAGAGATCCGGAAGAAGAGATATTTGTCCAACCAATTAGAGATTATGCAACGAGAGACCAGAGGCAGCTAAGAGGATTACATCCACCAATCAAGTGATACACTTGAAGGTACTCAACCATGACATGGAATACCCATGGGAAGGAATCACTATCATAATCCTGATTGGCAATTCCTACCACTCAATCAACCCAATGGCCACTTGTATCGGATTCCAGAATGATATGAAAATTTGAAATTTATCATCTGCTAAGTATAATCACAATAGAAAGAACCGGTGAGACAAGAACACGTAAAGGATGGAAAAGACATGATTGAATGATTGAAAGAAAGAGATCTAATGAAAAATCAAGGCATACTGTACGAATATTTCTGTTCAGAAAATGAGTTCTCAGAAGACGAGCTAGTGGGATAGTAGAGGGAGTGGGAGGAGGAATCGAATTGAGATTGGGGGTAAACGTACTCCTCTGTCTTCATCCATTGAACATTACTTTGATCGAAGTCCATCGTTTGTTGATTCATCTGAAAATGAGACACATGAAGCATAGTTAATACAAATAGATATGGAATCCGTGAGATGTCAACAACAAAAGAATTATCTAGACAAATGAAATGGTTAGAATTAGATGTGAACGGTGGCCGTTGAAATGGTTTCTTACCTGGACGGGTCTGTGAGAATTGCCTGAGCTCTCGAGAATAGCCTTCAATTGTTGAATGTACTTCGCTGCTTGTCGAAGTGTCTCCACCTTGCTCATCTTCTTATTCTGAGCAACAAGAGGAACGCGATCACGAAGGTCGTGGAATCCCTTATTCACCTACAAACAACAATTAACTACTATGCAGGAAAGATTAAGCACTGGGAGCAAGAAGTAATAGAGCGCGTATATACATACCTGATCGACTCGTTTCCTCTCTCTTTCATTGCGACGAGCCTTCTGAACTTTGCCGTTGTCGGATGATTTGGGAGCCATTGGAGAGTGACGGAGAAGGAAGGAGTTGGTAGGAATGACTGTGTGGGAGAAAAGGGGTGGAGTCAGATCAAGACAGTCGGGGGCGGGATATATCTCGATGGAGAGAGGAGAGTGATCGAGGGAGAGAGAGGAGGGAAGAGGGAGGACTGTATGAGCCCTACGGGACTGACCTTGCCATGTCATTATGCATGCTAATGTATTGTCATCGTTGATAGAGAGAGAGGGCTGTAAATGGAGATGATGATACATGGTATTCATCCCCCATATCCCATATCAGCCTTCTTCATTCCTTCCATTGTCTCTTCTCATCACTCTATCAGAGGTTAATCGGGAGGAGTCTCCACTCCCCGCAGAGACAAATCCCTTTGTGATGAGATGGCCTTGCGACCCTCATAATCCACTTCTTATCCCGCCTTCTCCCCTTTCTCTGAATCTGCCGCTCCCTCCTACTTACCAGCCCCTTCCTTCCATACAAAGCTGTCACTCCGAATGCAAATGGACCTGTAGACAGTTAGATGTATGAGGGAAGGAGATACCACTTCCCATCTAGTGCCATTACAGTACAATTGGAATTGAGTTCAATCACATTCTGAGAAAACGATCACATTAGCACAATGAAACTGACAAATGAGGTAAGGATGTGGCAAGAATGAAAACGTGTATGCGATTGATCAGCTGCCAAATCAATTTGATTAGTGATCACGCAATAAAATCAATTAAATTTACAACGGCAATTCCCACCACCTGCGCTATTTATGCATTCTAGATATTGATAGATACCACACCGATCTGTGAACAAACCTACCATTTCATGAAATTTTAGAATAAAAAGAATTTTCAGGTATTTCATTAACTCCGTGAGACTTCCAATGAGAGTGCTTCTAGTGAAATAAAACAATTCTGATAGCGATCGATCGTAGAAAATCATAACGCTACGATGAGCTCCATAAAAAATACTTACGGAATACGTCGGATCCACGGAATCTTGTGGAAAATTATAGAGGAGTTTCAATCGACTGCGAGCCGAGGATGGCCTGTAATATAATTGATTTCAACATTAAAACAAGAATTACATCGATCCTATCACATGGTAACAAGGCACGAAGCTCCAAAGAACTAAACTCCTCCGCATTCCCTCTCCCAAAAACGCCGTCCTACGCGCCAATTTGGCCAACGCGGCTCGCACTTGGCCACGCGCGCCGCGGAGTATCAACTTTCCGTAGGAGAACCAAATTTCAAATTTCCGAGTTAGGTACTGTAGGTTTGGGCAATTCACTACCGTATTCCCCACTGCGGTTTTTTTTGGCTTTTTTCCATCACTTGAATTTCGCGCTATTTTTGCCTGACAGGCCTGATTTTGCAATAGGCGGTGAGTCTCGCCGCGAGTCTAACCGCGCCGCCAATTTGGCATTGGCAAAGTGTCAGGACGGTTTTCGATGCGAGGGAGTAGACCTTCGTGACAAGGTATGCACAGATATCTAATATCTGAAATCTGCAGATAGTATTTATACCTATTTCTATCGAAAGAGCACGTGCTGCTAGCACATAGTGCCAAGACTTTTCATTTGTTAGACAATTATAACAATTCACAGATAAACTTAGAAAGTAAAAATAAAAATAAAATGAATGTAAAGTTTTACATTATGTAAACAAAAAAAAAACATAACAAAAAATCGCAAACTGATCAACGATAAACTTGTAGTTTGTAGCCTGAACGTGGTTTACGGTTTTCGGAGATTATCGACATTTTTTTCTATTTATTGGCTGCTGTTTTCATCTTTAATGTTTTTTTAACCTGCTGAAATGAAGCCTAGTCGAGCTGCTGATGGTTTGGTGATTTTTTTTAAAATACCTTTTTTTTTTAATTTCTAAAGTTAGCTTTAGCAGCTGATGCGCAGACGCTATTTCACGCTTACTCAAATATTATTTAATAAAAAAGTTAATCCCCCTTGTTTCTAGTTTGACATTCGCGAGGATGAAGAAAGATATGAGAAACTACAGCATTGTCTTGATTTGCTCATTGCTGCGGGCTATTTCCGTGCCCGCGTCAAAGGAATTTCAGCATTTGACAAGGTTTGGTGATTCCCTGCCAGACTTTGACGGTCGAGTTAGGTAGCTTCATGGCCATACTTTTTGATATGATTCCATTTCGAAAACGTTCTTAAATTGGTGATAAATTAGAGATATACGCATAATTCAAGTGTTTGCTTCCGACATTTCTTGCAATATAACATTAATTTTTTTAGATAGTGGGTGGAATGGTGTGGTGCATTTCGACGTTGAGCTACAGTATCGATGTAGATCTTCTCTTCGCTGAGAACTCATCGATTGGACAGAAAATGTTAGTTTACCTTCTTCGGATATTTTGTGTTCCCTGTGATTTAGTAAATGGCGCGGACAATTCTGTTATAATTTATACTTGCAGTGCTCTAACAGAAAAGATTGTTCAAGTTCTTCCTCATCTCAAGTGTCCTCATTCCATTGAACCCCATCAGATTCAAGGATTCGACTACATTCACATTTTCCCTGTTATTCAAGTGAGCGTTTTATTTTCATGTACTGTGCTAATTGAATTGATCTACATTGTAATCAAAATGTTATTCATTGTAGTGGCTGGTTAAACGTGCGTGTGAGGCGAAAGAGGAACATGGCGATGATCTGAAGAGATACACTAATCATCTTCATAACCAACGATTCCCGTCTAATGTAAGCAAGGTCCATTATTTCAATTGATATCGTTATATGTCACGCCAGGAAACTTCGTGTTTGGGATATATATTGGGATGGAAAGACAATAATGTTTTATTTAGTCGACCTCATCTTCGTCTCTTGGTTCTCGTCTTTCCGATCTTTCATCACAAGTGGGAGCTCCTCATCGTCAATTTAAACGAATGGAAGGAGCGATTATTGATTCACTTCCTCTTGATGTTCGATATACTCTAGCTGAATATGATCATGGAAGGTATGCAAAAGTATATTATTGTTGTTTTTTTAGACGAAGTTTTAAACCCTTGTGTTCGTAAAGAGCTGCTTTAAGGTTGAGTGGTAGAAGCGATGTGTCTTCTTCTGATTCGATGGAAGTTGATGATAAGGAGGGACTACAGATAACTTCATCAAAAGGACGAACTAAAATTAGTGGTCAGCTTCTTTGATACAACAGTAAAAAAATGATAAAGGATTCCCACTTTATAGATATTTTCTTAGCCGATCTTACAACGCTTTTGTTGATGTTTAAATTCTCTCTCTTTAAACATTTTTCAGGTCGCGCACTGAAAACATTAGCGGAAGATGAATCAATGGCTGATATATTCCACGAATTACAAGTGAGAAAGAAGGAGAAAAATGTAATGATAACGAAAAGGATTTCCACAGATTGAATCAAAAGAGAACAAAATGGAATCAATCGGAGAATTGAGAACACGAACTGAGAAAGTAAGTAGAGAAATGCAGAATGAACATAGTAATTTCTTTTATAGATTCGATTAGAGGCTGAGGATCTAGAGAAGAGGAATGAAGAAGATAAGGTTAATGTGGTAGCGGAACTTGAAGAATTAAGGGAAAAGGAAGCTACAATCAATCACTATCAACAATTATTGGAGCAGTTCACTCCAGTGTAAGTGCATTATATAAATATTAAAAGCGGCATTTATCTTCAGTGAAATAGAAGAACTATCGAATCTTGTAAATGAGTACAGTACATTAAGCAAAGGAGAGAGTGAATTTAAGAAAGAATGCAGGTATGAAGGAGACAAAAATGGGATTGACATTGAAACCAATCTTTAGAGAGGAATTAGATGCGATGGAGAAGGAAATTGACTATTTGCGAGAATTAATAAATATTGAGGAGACGGTAGAGGATGAAGAGGTATACAGTATTCGAAAATTAATAAATATTATCCTTCTAATCGATTCCTTTAGTCTCATTCTACTCTTTCTTCAATGGAATCTCAATTGATTTCTCTTCGTTCTTCGACTGCAAAATCTCTACAGAAATTGAATGGATTACAAAGGAGAATGGACGATGTTCCATCTGAAGCGGAGATCGCTCAGTATCATAGAAGATTTATCGAACTAGGAAATGACAGTCAGTTTATCACTCACTCATTATTAGGATGCACTTATGATCCTTGAGGGAAGATACGACTCACATACCGTATACTCTCTTTCTCTCTCACACTTGCATAGGCATCCACGTTAGATGTTCATTTGTTTCGACAAATGGTCCGGGTATTGCAAATGACAAATGGTACAAATGGTACAAATGACAAATGGTATTCTTGTGTGCAGCCTCCTGTAGGTCATAGCCTCTAAATGTGGTAGTCAGTGGTGGAATAATAGATGTGTTCTGTTTTAAATGTTATATCTTTCCGTTCTCTCTGAACATCGTCGTCTTCGATGGGCATTCGATGAACACAATACAATGATCGATGTGAAGGAATATCTACAGAAGGAGAATGATCTACTCAATACTGTTGAGGATATTGTCACCAAGTAAGATCATTCAATCTCCATTCTCTCTTCTCATTATCATTTATCCTTTGCGGATCACAAGGTGATTATCGAGATTCATTGAATGAGAAATTAGCCGTTGTTCTCATCGGACTGGAGAAAAATCTTGACAAGGCGAGTATTTTTATAGGAAAAACCTATTATTATGTTACCTGTATATAGATTATTGTTCAATACCATTTTATTGATTAATGGAAGATACATTTCAGTTATCATGCAAAGAGTCGTTGATTCGTAAGGAGGGAGAGACACTGGGGAAGATGGTATTTGATATGAGAGAGAAGGAGAGAAGCTACTATCGAACCGTCGAGGCTGTTAATAAGGTTACTGTTATGCACCATATCAGATGTCTCTTCTAGTGGATTATGCTACGACTCAATTTGACTATGAATATATATTCTTTACACTTTGAAGAAGAAAGTTATTATCGCCTCTTTTGATATGTTGATGTTTTAATTCTTTCATTGCAGGCATATGAAAGAAACGATGAACTGAGAAAAGAATTAGCAAGAAGAGGAATGGAGTCAATAGCAGATATATGATGATGATGATGATGATGATATAATATTATCCCCCTCCCCTTTTCTCTCTTTGTATCCCTTTCCCCCGTCCCCCCTCTCATCTCACTTGTATTGTCCATTCAACTCAACAGATTCCAACATCATCTTGGGTTAGTTCTATGCATATATCTTAATTTATATATAGTCTACGAGTATATTTTCAATTGTGGGAAAGTGGGAGGGAGCCTGTGATATTCACTTGTATTTGTGCGAGGTATCATTGTATTCTCAGTAAATGCGTATATCTCATTCTACTCGCCGCTTTTCACAATGGACAGTCAACATTCAATCGTTAACTTAACTTTCTACGAATATCATTTTGATGTAATTTTTGCGAGAAATTCGCAACCTTCCTCTCAAATAATTTTGTCTGTGAAAACCTTGCGTATTCGTAGGATTGGGAATTTTATCTAGAAATAGTGTGGTACAACGCCAAACACCACCATCTAGTAATCAATGGACACATTACTACAAGGAAGAATATAGTTAACATACTACGGTAAGCTACGGTATGATCATTCTCTCATCCGTGTGATGAGCAGTGATACACCTTCCTCTTCTCCTATTCAATATCTCACTAATAAGGGGTTTTCTCAACATCTCTCTCTTACTCTCTTCACTCTTCACTCTCCTTCTCTTCTTCCAATCACAACTTCTCCTCTTCAACTTTTCTCCCTTCGTTACTTCGTAATTAAAGTCTGAAGATTGGAATCTTTTAATTTCCCATCCCGTCTAACTTCATCTCTTTAGTGACGACTATCGATCTACAGTAGTTCATCCTCCCACGTATCTCCCCCTTCCCTCCTCTCTCTCTCTTTCTCTCTCTAGTCATCATCTCATAGTCATCGTATCTTCATCATAATTCCCTCGTGGGCTCAACCTTATCTCTCAATGAGCAACAATGAGTGTATTCAATCTCCCCCTCTCTCTACAATATTCTCAAACTACCTCGTACTTCATTCTCTTCCAGAAAGGGATATTGAATTGATTTCTGTTTACATGCGCGTCACATACAATTTTCCCACCTTACCAGGCTAGAAAGATAATATTAGAACATGGTTGTCTCTCCCTTTTCCTTCTTTGTGAGTACATCTCTCTTCTCTCCTCCTACTTCTTCTCTTCTTCCATTCTAATATCACCTGTCTACATTAGGTTGCATCATTCTCTTTCCTCTATAGTCTCCCTCCTTCCCACGTGTCTCTTTCCCTTCCCTTCTCTTCTTCATCTTCTTCATTCAGAATCAAGACGGCGTCATCATTGACTTCGTATACGGGGGGATCCCTTCCCTCTCCCCCTCCTCCTTATACTCAACAACCTCTTCCTCAAGGACCTATTGTATCCACTCCTTCATCTCATTCCTTTCCTACTGGTTAGTTTCTCCTTCTTAGTCTTCATAGACAGTGTATCACTCACGAATAGGATACTCTAAGAGAGTAGGCGGAGTTTAGATGATATTGCCTATTCGAGTACGTCTCTTTACAGGAGGAATTGGTATGTCAGTCATGTCTCGAGTCGATATTCTCAGTGGATGCTGCATTCGAAATAGGGTGAGATATTTAGTCATTCGAAGGGGGGAAGGGAAGGGGGTGGTACTAGATGGTACATCCATTCAGTCTATGGCAACTCATTAGAAGTACCTCTAGACTAGTTCATTACAACACACTTCAGAAAAATGTTGCGAAACATTCATCTTCTAAGTAGTGCACAATACCTTACCTGATTGTGGATAACTTCTTTAAGGTTACGACGGATGTCATGGTTCAATTGGATAATTTTCGACCATATGGAGATGCGAGTAGGTTAGATGAGAAAGCTGTGAATGAAGGGATGATTGAAATCCATTGAAGGAGTAATGAAATCGAAGCACAAATTGAAAGGGATCGAATAGCAAACAAGAAAACTCTTAAAATTCTTCTTCTTGGAAGTTCAGAAAGTGGAAAAAGTACAATTTTTAAACAAATGAGGTGAATATTTTTTGAAATACATATATTTGACGATCAAAAAAAATTGCAGGATTCTGCACATGAATGGATTCAATGAACTCGATCTTGTCAATTATCGTTATCTCATCTTCAGTAATGTTATCGATGCAACCAATCAATTAATTGAAGGAGCAAGAAAATTGAGGATAATACCAGAGGAGGAGACACTTGTAAAAACAATTTGGAAATTAAAAGATATTGAAGATTTTCCAGCGACATATAATGTTTCTCAATCATTGCATCACAATAAAAGGAAGGAATGAAGTGGATCTAACTTCTGATTTGGGAGCAGCAATCAAGGCTATATATTTGTGAGTTCATCCCATCTCTTACTCTTTCACAATGACATATTGAGTATGTCACATGACTGAACACTTTTCTACATTTTTCATGTCTGACTTTTCACGTTTCCCTTTTTTTTTTAACAGACATGTCTGCACAAATATTTACATATGAGGCCGTTTGCGTAAGAATCGAACAAATCGGATGGAGTCTGGCACAGGCCAAAAATTTCAACTCTCCGAAACTTACTGTTAGCGATTTGGGGTTCTTGATGGTGCTGATAACGATGGGCATATTCATTTTGGCCACCGAAGCCTCGTTGGCTCCAGACGACGTCACGTCGAAATCGATTTTTGTGTAATTTCTCATCTCCCATAAGTGCTAAAATTTAGTGAATATTGTTGCAGGGGTAGAATCACATGCTGAGCACGCCTATAAACTTTATTTTTTCCAATTTTCAAAAATAAATTAGTAAAAAGGAAATTCTTTGAACGTCGCGTGCAAATGGAGAGACTAGCACAGATCGGATCGGAATGATGTGAGGATTCCAAATCTGTTTTCAGGGACGATTTTGAGCGTGCCCGTAAGGTTTTACACAAAAGATAGATATCCTTCTTGTAAGTAACTTTTACCATCTTTC